>CM031947.1:6986584-7329084 GCA_018749465.1 Paracanthobrama guichenoti | reverse complement strand
AATGTTCTTCATGGGGTAACATCTAAATTAACCAGTTTGATTCAGTTCAAAGAAATGATTTAATATGACTGAATAAACCCGTTACTTCAATCAATGTATGAATTTTAAAGGCTCAGATCTGCTAGAAATATCTACTAGTCTTTTCAGCTGAATGTTCACGTTTACAGCATGCATTTATTCGAAAATAAGTGCTATCCTTGAGCTTAAAAAGCTGTTCAACTAGATCCGAACCACAATTTGACTTTTTATGCAACTGGAAAGATGCATTCATGGTAAAATGTCAGGTATAAATCATCCATATTAATTGGATCATCATCACAAACACGGTCAAAATTCTCCATTGAAGTGCATCAAAAATGCATTATAATGTCAAAAACATGCAGATTGCACAGAGCCATCGGAAGTACCTGTGTGGAATTCAAAAGCCTCTTTTCTAAGTTGTCCTGAGCGCTTGCTATCTGCCCCTGCAGGAACTTAAATCACATGAAAGAATTATTTGATTACATCCCTGACATCATGAAGCAAATGTTCTGGCCTTGGGTCTTGTTATAATAGTGCGGTTTTGTGGACTCTTTCGTTCAATTAGCACAAGCAGCTAACCAACGTGACGGTTTCCCTGAAACACTTCTACACCGAATTAATAGAAATCAATTGGCAAACACTATGCCTCGCCTTGCATGACACCTTCTTGTCCTCTGGCTTATTGTGAGGTGTGTTCCCTATATAAGCCCACACAAGGGTTATTTGTCCCCCTTTCTCTGCTGGGAGTTCATGTGTGGTGGCCGAGCGTATTGACGGCGACCCCTTCGACTAGAATCCTCTTTATTCTCTATCAGTGTGTGCTCCTATATGCTATTTCCTCTCTGCCTGTAGTTAGTCTCTCTGTTTCCTGGCTTCCACCTGTATTCGTAATGAGTGCAGTGGTACTCCAGGAGTCTCAGGAGTGATGTGTAAAAGTGGAGAGGGGCCATGCAGTCAAGGCGAGTCCGTGATCTGAAGTGGACACAGGCGGATGCCTCGTCTGGTGAGAGGGGTGAGTGAAATCAGCAGGGGCTGGCGATGGACATAGGTGATGTTTAGATAAGAGGATGGGGAAGAGTGTTTCAAGAGCAGCACTGCAAATATAGAAGAGATTGCGTGTGTGTTCGTGAGTGTGTGTGGATGGAAGGGCAGCTTGTGTGCATTTGTGTTAAGGGTAGTGCTTTTTTCCACCATCCCCCAGTGTGTTTACACATATTGGAATGATGTGTGTGTGTGTGTGTGTGTGTGTGTGTGTGTGTGTGTGTGTGTGTGTGTGTGTGTGTGTGTGTGTGTGTGTGTGTTTGCCTGTGTGTGCGCAGCTGTGGGCCAGAGGTGGAGAAACACATCCGCACAGAGCTGTGAAAGTGATACATGCTTGACTGTTTAAGAAAAATCAAGTTTCGATAGACAAACATTTAAACAGATAATTCTGTCATCATTTACTCTGTAAGTTTCTTTCTTCTGCAGGCCAGTGTTATTTTAGTATTATACCTCATTGGCCCATGAATTCCATTTTCGGTAGCGTTCCTTCACCTCGTTTTCATTCTTCCGCCCAGGGGCTCGTTTTCCTGGTGCTGAGATGGATCCATCAGGCCAGTTTTGCGTGTCTTTTATGAGCTGCATATGGAGGCCGCGCAGAGGGGAAAGGTGGAGAGCGTAGGCCCTCTCGTTTGCTAGCAAATGACCAGTATCGACCATCTGCTATTTTAGTGTCCTTCCCCACAGGCTCTGCTAGTGATTTTTTCAAGCTGTGCATTTGTTGTGTATGAGAGTGACTTTATGCATTTGTGTTTGCATGGCTTTTCTTTCAATCCATCCTAAAATTAGGGTCAGATTTTTGTTTTTCTCCATTCAAAGCCTGGCAGCCACAGGTAGGAGCTGAACTGCATTAAAACGGCCAGTCAATGATTTCCTTTTGTGCGAGCCAGTTCCAAATGTCCTTTTGGAAATTGTGTTTACAGAAATGTTATTTAGAAGTGCAATCACATGTCTGTGCTTTTGCTTTGAGCAAGTGCAGCTTTTCTCCTCCCTCTCTTCTCTTTTCTGTCTCTCACTCGTGCGTTCCTAACAGATGTTTGCCCGAATGCATCTCGGGCTCAGGTTGTTTACTGAGCTTACATCTGGTTTGGGTGCTTCATATCCCCTTTGCCTGGAATTAATGGGTGTTTTTTTCTCCCCAAAAGACAAATGTATTTGCTTAAGTGTATTGTTGCACACAATAGAATTGGAACGGCAAAATCTCTGGTCGGTTTCAGACTGTAATGTGTTTTAACATTGCAGTGTTTTAAACCCATCAGCACAAATAAGCAGTTGGGGATTGTTCAGACTTTACAGTTCATATTAGTAGTGCTAGAATTCAGAAAACCTTTAAGCCTAGGCATTAAACTTAAGTACATAATGCGTCCCAAACTGTTTGTGCAATACAGGCATTAGGGCAGCACGATTAATGATAATAAAACCGAAATTGCGGTATGAGTGCGATTATCAAATTGCGAAGACTGTGATTTAATTAAATAAATAAATGCACTGCGACTGCGTGTTTTAGAGTGAAGCTTATTATTCGCCGGTGTTTGAGCATCTCGGAGCAGTTCAGTTCACAGTAAATGCTGCTGGACGTGAATGCCAGCTCTGCTTTTTCCTTAAGTTTAGGTCATTTAAACGTGCATTTGGGAACGCAACATGCGCTAACATCTTCCTAAACTTGTTTTACAGTGAACTATTACTATGCTAATATTTATTTTGTTTTTATTTATTAATAATAATATTAATAATAATAATGTTAATATTGGTATTATTTTATAGCCATATTGATATATAAATTGTAAATATTTTAATGCATATAAATAAATTATAAAATTATTGACAAATTGTGCAGCCCTACAAACAAACATATTTTTTATTATTATTATCGCATTTTAAATCCCCATCACGATTTTTATCATAAAAATCACAACTAATTGTGCAGTCTTAACAGACGTGAATGATGTGTCTTGTTTAGATGTGCATAACTTTTTAAGGGTCATTTACCTCATGTCATTCAGTTACATATTTGTTTTTTGTTTTGTTTTTTTGTCCATGAATTGCAAGTCACTGGGATCTAATGTTGTTTTGTTTAAGTATTCTTTATATATATATATATATATATATATATATATATATATATATATATTTGTAGACTTGTAGAAGGGACCGGTATCTACATTGAATATAGGCTTTTTTTCAGTAGGAAACCACTTAGTAACACCCTAGCAATCTTAGCAATTGCTTAGCGATGCCCTTTCAAACACGCACAACAGTGCAGGAGTATTGCAGTGCAACAACATGTTTTGGACGATGTTTCTCTAGAAAATGTAGCAATCTAACTCATTTTGGCATTGTTTTGCCCTTTAACATAATTCCTTCCCGTGTGACTTGAAGATTGAACCATTAGCAGCAGGAAACACCAGAGGAACAAACAGTCAAGCACACCAGCATTCACACACACAATAAAAATGGCTGTGTGTTGCCATTGGGGCAGAAACACAGCCAGGGAAACAGCTCCACAGCTGGGCTCGGCCCCCTTCCCTTAACCCTCCCCCCTTCCTCGGGAGATAAGTCCACAAAAAGTCTCCCCACACAGGTCCGGACCACCCCAACACCGCTGCCTCCTGGTGTAAGGCGGGTTCCTCTGCCCGTTTCTACAGCTTGAGCCCCAAAGCAGATCCCCCCCAGATGTGCAAGACCCACAGGATGGAGTAACAATAGTGAGGCTGTTGCTGAGGCCATTAGACCCTGGTGAGGCAGTGTGTGCGAGCGCTTAGCCGTTCACCCTCCCCCATCTTCTGCAGGACGACCTTTAACCCTGGTTCGCTACATGCTGCACACCTCCTGCTGCGCCTCTCACACTCCGCCACACTAGCTCTGTCACTCAGATAGAGAGAGACTAATGCAGATAGAGACATCATTCTGATATAAAATAGCAAGAAAAAGAGAGATCAAATGCAAATGCTACTGGGGGAGGATAGATAGCATCTGCAAAATTCATATTTGAGCTGCACACCCTCAGAAACCACTGCCATCATCATATTCAATGTTGTCTGTGCAATAGAGTATTCTTAAAGCAATAGTGCAGCCAGAAATGAACAAAATCTGTCATTATTTATTCACCCTCAAGTTGTTCCAAACCTGTATGACTTTATTTCTTCCATGGAACGGGATACTTTTATGGTGCTTTTTGTCATTTTGAAGTTTGACAGCCCCGGTCTTTATTCACTGTATGGAAAAGAGTGGCCTGGATATTCCTCATAAAGTCATGTGTTGTGTTTGGAATGACATGAGGATGAGTAAATAAGGACAAAAAATGTTAATTATAATTTTTGTTTTATTTTAGTTTAACTTTGTTTTATTTTATTATTTTATTTTTGTAATATATTTTAAGATTGTATTTTTCTAATGTTTTATTTTTTATTCATTTTTTTCTGTCTTTTTTATATTGATGCTTTGGCAATATAGTATGTAAAGTACTTTAAATGGAAACTGTGAAAGAGAGAATTTCTTTCCAGAAGAGGCGACAGAGAGAGGAAGATAGAGGAGCAAAGCATGGGAGCACCCATAAACTCTGGACCTGAGAAACAGAGATAACGGCAAACCAGCAGACAGCAAATACAGCATCAATCTCCTCAGTCACTCCTTCTCTTTCTGCTCTTCTCTCCATCTCTTTTCCCTCCAGTGAGTCTTTTTTCCCTTGGATCCTCATGCAGAGTGCTCCTGTGTGTTTGTAATAGACCCTTTCCACGTGCTGCCTGCTCCTTCTCTCTTTTCCTTTTCCTCTCGCTCTCTCTCTCTCTCTCTCTCTCTCTCTCTCTCTCTCTCTCTCTCTCGCTCTCACCTCTTCAGCACACATGGAACAGTTTATCTAGGAGCTTATTTTTTGCGCCTATTAAGCAAAGTTCCTTCTCAGACAAAAAATGGCAGCCATAGAGAGAAAAACTCTTTTTATTATGATTGTATAGCAGCACTTCGAAAAAGGCGGAGAAAAAGAGAGAGAGAGAGAAAACCCCCCTGGTAAGCCACGGCTCTACCACGCATGAGAAAATCAATAAAGCATCTCTTTAAAAGAGGTTGACAGATAATGGAGAAAGACGGGTGGGAGAAACAGACCAGGTCCCATGGATACCTTTCTGCCCTTTCTCTTTTCACTCCATCCCACAAATACACCATTCCCATTGTGAAAGGGCAACACAAAGCAACAAAATTGTATCGCTGCCATTATTACTTCACAAATGCGTGTTTGCAGTGTAGGCTGTCTTGTTAATTGTAATGGGACCAATATAGTTGTCATATCACATCACTACAAGCAGTGTCAAGTACATCTGTAATTTCTGGAGAGTGCTATCTGACAGCCATTACCCCTTCATCTCAATGGCAGTTGCTCACCTGGAATCTAACCCCCCGAGTCGTAAACTTGACATATACATGCAGGATGTCTATCAGATTTTGTTAGAACTGGACACAAGGTGGTGCTCTAATGAGTGAATGTAATTTTGTTGCATATTTTTCTGGAACTTATGGGCCAGAACGTAGATCTTTCATCTAAATCCGTGAGCGTGAGATTCTTTATTGATTTTTTGAACGCAAAAAAAAATCTCATATTTTTTTCAATCACCATGTCCCTGTAGGGGCTCCGTACATATTGGTTAATGGAGGATATCAGATATTTTTTTAGCATCCATTATTGCATTCTTAAGTATGCATGCAATTTTTTTTTTCTATTTTTACATTTATGTATTTCTGCCGTCATCTAACACTCACTTAAAATTCATCTTTAAAAACAATAATAATTTCATAAAAATGTTAAATGCAGCCTTTATCAAACTGCAAGATTAATATTTTTTTTACTATACATTATAATGAACTTTAACAAAGGATTGATGTTATTTTTAATGCTTTATTTTTAATTTCATCAACCCTTGCATCCCTTGCACTTTGTTTATTACTGTTCAATAGGTGCGATAGTTTTGTTGCATTGCACAGCTCGCTTGCAGTGTAAACTGCATTGTTTATTATAATGTGATCTAGTTTAAACCACTCATTATGAGTTCACTAATGTAATGAAGTTCTGTTGCATCGCATCGTGCCACAAGCTGAAAGAGTGCGCTACGGCAACACAGCATGACATTACCACTCTGTTTCTCTCTGCCCATCCAGCCTTCTGATGCTGTTATTGAATGTGCGCTGATTAAATTCACACAATCCACGCACGCACCCCCTCCTCTCCCTCAGGGAGCTTTTATTTAATTAATAGCGCAGGCTTATCATTAAAACTCTTGCTGTGCATGTAGGTGTGTGTCTGACAGAGAGAGTCTCATGGCTGTTGTGGTTGTGATGGCCGTGTGACGCTGTGTGTGCACTTGTATTGTTGTGGTGGTGGGGTTCCCCTCCCGCCGTTAACAACGCAGTATTGTGTGTGTGGTTATTGTCATGGGTTAAGCTGTGCTCAGGGCTGTCCTGGGTAATCTGCAGTGCTTCACTCCATTAACATGTAGTGCATTAACATGATGCAGGTATGACTTACATATTAGTGCTGGATTGTATATATATATTGCACAATATATTGGTTAAACTATTGATGTTGATAGATAGATACTAGCATCTATCTATCTATCTATCTATCTATCTATCTATCTATCTATCTATCTATCTATCTATCTATCTATCTATCTATCTATCTATCTATCTATCTGTCTGTCTGTCTGTCTGTCTGTCTGTCTGTCTGTCTGTCTGTCTGTCTGTCTGTCTGTCTGTCTGTCTATCTATCTATCTATCTATCTATCTATCTATCTATCTATCTATCTATCTATCTATCTATCTATCTATCTATCTATCTATCTGTCTGTCTGTCTGTCTGTCTGTCTGTCTGTCTGTCTGTCTGTCGGTCTGTCTGGAGAGTGAGAGATACACTGCTTTTATTAATTTGTTTTAATGTTTTTGAAAGTATTTTATGCTCAAAAAGGTTACATTTATTTGATTAAAAATACAGTAAAACAGTAACATTGTACAATATTATTTCATTTTAAAATAACTGTTTTCTATTGTAATGTACTTAAACAGGTAATGTATTCCTGTGAAGGCAAAGATTAATTTTCAGCATCATTACCCCAGTCTTCAGTGTCAAATGATCCTTCAGAAATCATTCTAATATGATGATTTAAGGCTTTATTATTATTATTATTATTATTATTATTATTATTATTTATTATTATTATTATCAAAGTTGAAAACAGTTGTGCTGCTTAATATTTTGTGGAAGCCATAAAAAAATCAGGATTATTTGATTAATAGACAGTTCAGAAGAACAACATTAATTTCAAACAGAAATCTTAATGTATCCTTGTTGAATAAATGTATTAATTTATTCCAAAATGTTCTATTACATTGCATCCTTAGAAGTTATTTCCTATGTCATGCAGTCTAAAGGGGGTTAATGTTGTGATTCCAGAGTGCTGCTAATTGTAATAATGTACATAAACATACATATTGTATATCAGTATGTCATTTTGTCTTGCTTCACCTGTTGCAAAGATCACAGATTTTGTTTGGATTTGTTATGTTAGTTTGATTCAGAGAGAAGTGTGTGTGTGTGTGTGTGTGTGTGTGTGTGTGTGTGTGTGTGTGTGTGTGTGTGTGTGTCTCTGTGTGTGTGTCTGTATTACTTTTTACTAGTGTAATCAAGGATGCTGCACAGGTGGCCTGCATCCTCTCAGGAGGAGACCTGAGACCTCTTCTCTGCTGGTTTTTCTCTTTCTTTTGTTTTTCACTTCATGGCATTGACCCCAGGCCAGCCCAGTGGTGTACTTCTCCCCATCTTTCCCTCCTCTCTCATCTCTCTTTGTGTGTCTTCGTGCCTCTCTAAAATTGTATTTTCCTTCCACCCCTTAACGGAAAATATATTCTCATTTGAAAGTGCCAAATCGCCCGTAACCAAATCACTTTGTACCCTGAACGTATCAATTTAAAGAGGCGCGCGAAGCGCAACGTGAGCTAGCTGCACTGAAAGATTTCACAGTCATTGATTGGCTCTGGGTCCGTTGTGGATTTTAATAGCGGCTTTTAAACTTAGCAACATTTACCAGCCGTTTATTAGCTGGCCATTGACCGAAAGTGGTTCTAAATGAATTTAGACCAAGGCCAGAGAGGGTTTGAGAGCGTCTGCATGGGTTCCGCTGAGTAGAACAGAAAAGGGCCTCCGCTTCCTCTTTCTTAGCTCTTTACCTATTAGAGATCCATTACAAGAAAGACGTCAGGACTAGCAACCCTTTAGAGCAGAGAGATAGAGTTTCAATCCTTGAGAGTCTCTTGAAAATAAAAAGAGTGAGAGAGTGATACACAGCCTTTAGCAGTAGGTTAGATTGTTTCGTGGTCAGTCAGAAGGCTTTGAGTAGCCAGACTTTATATGAGCTTGCTGGAAATCTGATATACTATTGGTTGTCAGTAATCAAAACCAGGGGAAGAACATTTCACACGTACTGTTGAGTCTGTACCAGTGGTGGTATCAAGGTGTCTCTTGCGTTGTTGTGGACTTCATGGACATGCTTCAGTAAAGGCCCCGATAGTGCAAGTCCACATCAAGTGCATCATAGTGGACTGTGCCATTAGCAAGCATTTTTAGACCTGTAAAATAAAAGCTGTAAAAAGTCAATTTAGAAATTAATTGATAATAAAATAAAACAATTGGGCACTGGCAAAATGTCTGCTAATGCAATTAAGTATTTGTGTTTGATTTGTTGCGTTAGGTACATCTGTTCAACTGTGTTGAACAGGTGTACCTAACCTAATGCAAGTACCTAATGCAAGTATCTAATCAGCTAATCATATGGCAGCAATATGGCATGCATTTAGGCATGTAGACAGGGTCAAAAGATCTGCTGAACATCAGAATGAAGAAGAAGGGTGATTTAAGAGACTTTGGCAAGGCTTGTGGGTTGATGTCAGATGGGCTGGTCTGAGAATTTCAGAAACTGCGGATCTACTGGGGTTTTTTTCACACCCAGCCATCTCTTGGGTTTATAGAGAATGGTCAGAAAAAGAGAAAATATCCAGTAAGCAGCAGTTCTGTGAGCAGAAATGCCTAGTTGATGTCAGAGGTCAGAGGAGAATGACCAGACTGATTCCTGCTGATAGAAACGCAACTCAAATATCTACTCGTTACAACCGAGGTTTGCAGAAGAGCATCTCTGAACACACAACACGTCGAACCTTGAAGCAGATGGACTACAGCAGCAGAAGACACACCAGGTGCCACTCCTGTCAGTGAAGAACAGAAAACTGAGGCTACAATTCACACTGGCTCACCAAAAATGGACAATAGAAGACTGGAAAAACATTGCCTGGTCTGATGAGTCTCGATTTCTGCTGTGACACTCAGATGGTATGGTCAGAATTTAGCATAAGCAACATGAAAGCATGGATCCATCCTGTCTTGTATCAATGGTTCAGGCTGCTGGTGGTAATACAATGGAGTGTGGGATATTTTCTTGCCTACCTGAGTATTGTTGCTGATCATGTCCATTTCTTTATGACCACAGTGTGCCCATCTTCTGATGGCTTCTTCCAGCAGGATAACGTACCATGTCACAAAGCTCAAATCCTCTCAAACTGGTTTCTTGAACATGACAATGAGTTTACTATAATCAAATGGCCTCTACCAGATCTCAATCCAACAGGAGATCTACATCATTGATGTGCAGCTGAAAAATCTGCAGCAACTGTGTGATGTCAGTATGGAAAATCACCCCCAGAGAAGGCATGCAAGTGACTGGTTGAAGTCGTTATGTGGTACTACAGATACTGTAGAAAGACTAGTGTCTTGTTTTATTTTCGTGTCGACTTGGTACCAAAGTAACGTTACTTTTGACATCTCTAATCAAAGTGGTAAAATGTGCAGCTGGCAGTGAGACAGCAGTATATGAGTTACTTTCTCTCTCTGTCTCTCTCTCTCTCTGTTAGCTTTTGACAGATGTGCCTCTAATCCATCCAAGCTCCCAACCACCACCATGGCCCTGTGTAACCTCTGTTTTTCTGTCTCTCTGTCTTTCTTTCTTTCTGTTCTCTATGCAGTGTTCTCTCACATATCAGCTCTGCTGACTTATATTAGCTGTAACGTGTCCTACTAAACAAACTTCTACACACACATACTCAGGGGAACACAGGCACACACACATGCTTGCATGTGCATATTGTCCCATTAAAATGATCCTCATCTGTGCACACTCTGGCCTGCCTGTTTGTATTAGTAAGGGTGTTATTAATAAATATGACCTCATCTGTGTCCACAGAGAACTTCCTCTCCCTTCCCAGCTCTCCCTCTGTGGACTTCATTTGCTTTTCCCTTCTTTCGCACTTTTTTCAACCCCCTTTCTCTCTGTCTCTTGCTCTTTCAATGCAATACATCTTTCTGCATCTCCACTATATCTTGCCCTCTGTCTCTCACCTTTTCTCTGTTCTTGTTCTGTTTCCTCTTTTTTCAGTGTCATCCATCTGCCCACCCTCTGTTTCTCTTTACTCTAGTAGTCTGTTTCTGCCCTTCATTTCTGCTCTTTGTCACTCTCTGGCTCTCACATGCTCAGCTGTACTCTCATATTCTCTGTGTGTGTATGAGAACACAGAGAGACCTCTCAAATTTACCAGGGTGAAATCAACAAAAGCATGTTTCACTATAATATCAACAGAGAAAATACATTTTGAACATTTTAGGTAATTTTTCTCCTTATGTTATCATTATTTTAATCCATCTATAGATTAGATTTTAATATAATAAATATGTAATATTTTGTAATATATTTAGCAATAAAATTAGGTATATATATATATATATATATATATATATATATATATATATATATATATATATATATATATATATATATATATATATATATATATAAATATATTACAGTAAATATAATATGTGATACATCATCTGAATAAATAAGACTTTCACTGATGTATGGTTTGTTAGGATAGGACAATATTTTGTAATATATTTAGCAATAAAAATTAGGTATATGTTCTATATTATAATTATTTTAATCTGTATGCGTGTTTTACTTTTGGGTTTAATGCAATATTGACTGTAATACATTGATAAATAATAATAATAATTATAAAATATCTATATCAAACAAAATATCTTCATGGAACATGATCTTTACTTAATATCCTAATGATTTTTGGCATAAATAAAAATCGATAATTTTGAACCATACAATGTATTGTTGGCTATTGCCACAAATATACCCGTGAGACTTATGACCAGTTTTGTGGTCCAGGGTCACATACACTCACCAGGACCACACCCCTAAATGCATTGAAGCAACTGCCATGTGATTGGTTGATTAGATAATTGCATTAATGAGAAATTGAACAGGTGTTCCTAATAATCCTTTAGGTGAGTGTATATTAAATAAATAAAATATTTTTGCAATACAGTGATGAGGTTAATATTCAAGATTGTACCTGATAAAAATATTTGTTTATGTAGTTTTGTGTGCAAGTATCACATTGCTAAAAAATGCAAGTAAAATCTTAATGGACACATAGTTTATTATTTTTTCTTCCTTTTGATTTTGCTGTGAAATATGACATGTCCTTGACACGTTTTGTGCGATTCACTCACCATCACTGTCAGCCTATAATTCTTTTATGCACATGCTTCACTCTGGTTGTTCTGGGTTTTTTTTTTTTGTTGATAATTCCAGCTGCATATCTGCATGAATGTTTCGGTTCAAGATGTATCATAATTAACCTTAAGATAGCATGTAGCTCATTTATTTTAACGATAAACAACTGGCAGCTGGTTTACTTTAATTTAACATTCACTGAATGCATTAGCTAATTTACTCTGACAGACTGCCATCAAACTATTTACCTGATGTTTAAACAGAAACATTGATTCATTTTAGAGCAGCGGCCATATGTGAGAATTATTGCAATTAGAACCAGCATGTGAGGCTTATCCCAAAGGCTTGATGTCATCACGCCGTAATTAGAGCCGATGATGTTTCTTTTATGATGTGATGTTTTATACAAGGTGAAAAGGTGTATTAGGATGCATCAGAGACTGCAGTAATCAACTGGATACCATAGTATTTCCTCATTATAGCATGTAGCAGCTCTACTATTTCCTTTGGGATGGAGTCTGAGGTAAACATATGAGCTCACCTCAACCTTACCTCACCTCTGTGCGTCTATGTGCGCAAAGGTGAGCCATCATATTTTTAACGGTCAATAAAACATGTCAGTATGCACTTATTTGAAATGGATATGTGCATTTTTCTATTATTCATATCTCATGAATAAAACTCTCCTAAAATATTCAGTTTTCTTCAGGCTCATCGAACACAGCTGAGATATCAGTAACCTTTGGAAAACTGACCCTCAAGCTCTCCTTTCTCACCCTGCATGGATGTCTGTAGACCTCAGTAAGGCTCACAAACACTTGCTGTTGAAAACGGAAACGTCATTAAGAGAATATTATTTATTCAGCTGTCAAAAACAGATAAAGCAGATTGTTTTATACTGGAGCTGACTAATGCAGAAAGCAAGGCCAGCTGATTTTTAAACAATTGAAAGTAAACCAAATTACTTAATGTTGTTTTTCATGCACCATACAAAGTCTCCATCTGTCGCGCTCACTCTATCTCTTTGCAGTATACAGCAAAATATAATTACAGCCATTGTGAGAGAGGTCCTTGAGAATAAGGTGGTAATTCTGGGTCGTAAAGTTTACCCATATGAAATGCTATCTAATGAGACAACTAGTTTTATATTGTGATAATACAAGATTTTCTTTATCCTGAGTGCCCTCATAGCAGGACATTATAAACAGGAACAATTTATTATGTACCCATAAGAAAAAGAAAGAAAGTTTGTTTGGTGGGGGCAGGTTTGAATCAAGTGCTTGAGAACAGCTGTTTATATCAGTGGGCGTCTCCTAACATGGGATTTGTTTGGTTTGTACTTTTTTTATGAGAAAAATTTTCAGATAAATCTGACACAGCCCTGGGGTTTGTTGTGAAAAGGCTTGAAATGAAGCCAGAGTATTACTTTGTGATCCTCCCACTTATATAAACACACACACACACACACACACACACACACACACACACACACACACACACACACACACACACACACACACACACACACACACTAAGCAAAGGCACCCAAAATCTATCCACCCACTCTCATACAGCATACAGATCCTCTCATATACTTTATAATGTATATCAGCATAACTTAAAAAAACCCTGATTGGTGTGTATAAAACACACACCCAATATGGCAAAAAATAAATTTTCAGATATATATATTTAAAAAAAATCAAGCCCTGTAACACCAACAATATTGATCCGGAGCAAATAAAACAAGCGAGTGAGGGGAGGCGGGTTTGTGTCAACTCGCTGTTGGAGAGACAGCGTAGTTGGTATCGTGTCTGTATTCTGCGGAAAATAAGTTTGAAGCTTTTCAGATATTTCAGTATCGATATGTATCGATATGTAAAATCGATATTTTGACAACACTACACTGCACTTAGTTTACTATTTCTACAGTTGAAAATTTTTATAAACCTGCTGCTGAAATCCACACGCATTTGGTTGGCGGGTGTTCAAGCCCTGTAATATATATAAAGGTTTACAACATTTTTAGCACATACTTGAAATATATTTTGGCCACAAAAAGAAATTTTTTTTGCCACATGGGACACACACACATGCTGTTCAAAGCACCAAACACTATGTGCTACAGTGAACTTATTAAACATTTCACCATTTCTGGACAGAAAAGTTGCACAAGTTCTTTCAAGGTCACGGAGCTCTTAAAAGGTGCCGCATGAGTGAAACTATTTTAGCACAGAAGATTCTCTAGACTGTTTCTCAACCGTCTCAGAAAGGCTATCCTCCCACACACTGTCTAGTCATAGAGTGGGTATGTGTGTTTTTATGTGTGTGAGCGTCTCCATGCTGGCCTTGTTGGCGGGTTGCTAATTTCTTGCCAGGCCCAGCAGCAGGTGGAGGGTATTACATGGTTCTTTCCCCACACATTGGCATAGTTAAAGAAATAACAAAAGCAACCCACTGCATTTTCTCAGACAAGCTTTTATCGGCTCAAACACACCAAAGCCAAAGCCCACTCTAATGAATGCGGCTCTAGCTGTGTGACTGTGCAACTAAATATTCATATTTGTCACAACCACTGCTTCTTTCCTCCTTTTTATTCTCTTCTTTCTTTCTATTTTAGTGGATGGAGGGTGAGGGTCAGCGTGACAGCAGCTAATTTAAAGCGAAGGCCGGCCATCATGACCCTATGAATAATTGGCTGCTAGGGGCCAAAGGTCAATGCAAAAGTGCAGTCACTCAACAAAGAGGGCACACACGGGCCGGCACTTCTGCTTCACTGACCCACACTGCTCCTCTTATGTGTGGACAGACTTTTATGGCCTTAAGAATGACCTTGCAAATGGACACTAGTAGAATTGAAGGACACTTTGATCAATACTAGTGCTTACAAGCATGCTAATATCCACAGATGCTGTTTACATTCTAAGATGGTTTCACTCCATTTCACATACTATAAAGTATGCACTGTTGCATATCCACGTAAGAGTTAGCATCTTAAAACTCATTTCTTAACATTGCATCATTCTCAATTTTGACTATAGAGTGTCTCATTTGTCATTTTATAATTCTAAGCGGGACTTAAACCGGCTTCTCTGGCATGGGAGGCGGGTGTGCTAACAAGCACGCTAAAGATTGCAGTCTCTAGCTAGCGTGACTCTTGAGATCGGAGGAGCAAGGTTTACCTGCACAGCTCTCACTTTGTAGTTGATATGCGATGCACATTTTACAGAGCATTTGTGAGATCTCCTTTTCTATTCTGCAAAGGATTTGGGGTAATATTAACAAACCGTACACAAATCAAAAATTACTCCATTCAGACACTTTTGGCATACTATTTTCAACATGCTGGGATTTAGAACATGCTAATTAGGATGGCTAGTGTGCAAATTTGGATACAAAGCACGACTTTTACACTTAGATCAGTGTTCCAATAAAGTCGAAGCCAAAACAGCAGTTGAACGAATGACGTCCGATATGAAACTCATGCAGTAAGCGCTAAGCCAATACTCTGGTAATTAGCACTGCTAGCACCAGTGTCTTCACCATACTCGAGCCAAAGCTGGCCTCCTGATAAGCATCAGAGAGCATATGACTCAGCAGTGTCTTCCCTCCACTCTGCACGGCTGTGATTAGCGATAGCGATGTCAGCTAATGAATCATCCGTATTATGCTGCTGTCACGCTTGATTTCAGGGTTTAATAAAGGGATGTTTTAATTTAGCTCTGACTGCTCTGTGCGTTTCTCCATAGGTGAGAAGGTGGTCAGATTGGGTTTAATTTATTCATGGCAGAGGCTTTTACAACAGTACTGTTTCCAAAACTCAGTTACAGTGGCCCATGGTCGATTTGCTATTAAACGAGAGGTTTTAAACAGCATGCATGGGCTACACATGTCTAATTCATGAGGCTGTTGAAAGGGTTTCTGAGTGACACAGAAAGTTTGCAGGCAAATTTACTGAAACTAGTTACTACAAGTTATCTGAATTTGACCAACAGAGTATTGTATAAAGGAAAAACTGGTTCATGAATAAACAATGTTTTTTTGGATTCAGTAAGTTAAGTTTAGTTTTTAGTAGTTATAATACATCTGCAGTATGTAAATGTTTGTGTGTGTTCTGAGAAGCTTAAAATTCAGTTTAACTTTTAATGCAATAGTTAGGGTGTGTCTCAGCTCCCTGCTAGTGTTTATGAACAACAGCAGAACTGATATTTTTTTATGTACTTTATTATATTATATTTTATTATATTACAGTACTTCATGATAAATACTTTGATTGAGACATATATCTACAACATTTCAGCCGTAAATTAATTATAAATGTTAGCTAGATTCACTACCTGTCTAGTGATGCATGTTTATGCTCAAATATAATATAATTTTTTATCATCACATGTTATGATGTGTATTGAGTTGATTCACACGTTTCATGCTTCAGAATTTCTGTCAAGGCAACATTGTGAGCATCGATGCTTCCTGGTTTTGACTTTTTATGGAGCAATGTTTCTGTGCACAGTGATTTTGTGATTGAGACAGTGCTTAAAATGGCAGATTCCCTGACTAATGAACTAGTGGTCTGATTAAGATGCATCCTTAGATTATATTCAGTAAGTTAAGTTTAGTTTCTAGTTGTTAATATTACCTTTGTATCAAGCTAGCATTAAGAGAGCCACAGTATGTAAATATTTGTGTGTTCTGAGAAGCTCAACTTTGCAATAGTTAGAGTAAATTCAGTAAGGTTAGTTTTCAGTAGTTGTAATTCACTTTGAATTAGCATTTAGATAGCTATAGTATGCCAAAGTTTGTCTGTGTTCTGAGAAGCTTAAAACTCAACTTTACGTGTGCAGGTGTTTTTCATATCCCACATTCTCCACCAGAAAAACATCCAACCCCACCACTGGATCCGTTTGGAGTGTTTATATCATGTATGTTTGTGTGTGTGTGTGTGTGTGTGTGTGTGTGTGTGTGTGTGTGTGTGTGTGTGTGTGTGTGTGTGTGTGTGTGTGTGTGTGTGTGTGTGTGTGTGTGTGTGTGTGTGTGCGTTGTAGCTCTTTCCACACAGGTGAAAAAGCAATGGAAATAAAGTTTTTTGATGGCCAGTTTATTTTGGAAAATCAACACTGAGCGCAGTATGCCGGCAGACATTTTATACACTAGTCTGTTTTTATGTGCGCGTCTGTGTACTTTCCATACAGTTAACCACCATTAGTTTAACATTTCCTTGCCTTTAAGAAGTGTCCATTAATTTCCAATGCGTCATAGATTTTGCCAAACAGATCGTAAAGCCATTGGGATTTTTTTTGTTTTTTGTTTTAGTAGTGCGGAAGGTTCAACTCCAAGCAGAGGGACTCTCTGTTAGGGGTTAAACGTTTTAACAGCCATGCTTCTGCAGAAACACACACAATACCTCTCCCAGATGGGTCGTGCTTCTAATTATGGCCCAAATTGAGTTTGCAGGTCATTTGATTAAAGTAATCTGATGAGATATTCGCAGAACTTAATTTTATGTGCGTGGGTGTGCAACTTTAACATACTCAAAGGGACAGCGTCCCCTTTTTTTTTAGTGATTCAATGTGACTGTGCTTTATTATAGCATGTGTAACTATATCTTCTAATCGATCACAGGGTGAAAGGATGAACTCCTCAGAAACCTAATCTGTTTAAACGTCCCCTCCTGTCTTATTCGTTACTCTGTCCTCTTTTTTTTTTGTGCTGTGTTATTGTTACACTATGGATTCTTTCATCTATTATATGCATCTGTGTGACAGCTGACAGTCTTTTTCATGAGGGAGTATTTCAGACACCCTGGCTTCATCTCTCCGTCCCCTTTCATGTGGATGCGTTTCTATCTCAGAGAGAAAGAGAGAGAGATCACTCTCTAGAGAAGGACATTAACCTGATTGAAAGCGCCCACCCCTCACCCTCCAAGCTAGCATGACCTTCAGTCACTTGTCTGTGTGTGTATCTTACACTCCCACAGGAACTTGAGTGAAAAAAGGGTCCTCTGGTACTCTTAGTGAGAAGCAGAAGAAAGACTCAAGATAAGGAAGACCCAGAGAGAAGATGGTTATACATTTTGAGGCCAGTAGACAGCAGATCACAGCAGGGAAGTGATCATGAGAGACTATATGATGATATACTCGACCCGCTCCGAGTTTGATTTGAACTGGGGTCTCCAGCATGGGAGGCGGGAGTACTCCATTGATTTAAATGAGAAACCTTTGGCGTCATACACAGACATGTTGAGCATGGGAATGTTATCGTCATGATGAAATTATATATTGGGTTATGATTTTGCCATTATGACATGTTGGAGTGTGATTCTCAATTTTATCAGCCAGCATAATTTTATTTACATTTATTTTATTTATTTTTTATTTACGCTATTTAGACACATTTGAACACGTAACCCAACCAATCCCTAAAGCCACCCATATATGATAATATGACTAAAGGGGTACCCTGTGCGCTAAAAAGTGATGGAGAGGGGTCCTGACCAAGCATCAATATGTGACGAATTGGGAGTGAGAACGTGTTGACCAATTGAGTCTGAAAGGGAAACTCCTACAAATACATATGTAATAAAGGTCAGCCGCAAAAATAACGGTGCCCACGCCTTTTCAGCTCTAATTTTTCACTGCGTGTCTAGTTTTTTAACGGCAAAAGAGGGTTTGCGCTGGTGCAAGCTGTTAGTAAATCTGGCCTAGGATGTTTACGATGCAGCATCAACTTAGTACATTTATATACTAACAGTCTTCACAATATCTTCTTTTGTGTTCTGCAGAAGAAAGAAAGTCATTCAGGTTTGAGTGAGTAAATTATGATAGAAATTTTATTTTTTTATTGAACTACCTGTTTAATATCGATAAGCAATATCTAATATTTGTGTGTGCTGTGCATTTTTTTTTTTTTTTTTTTTTTTTTGCTTATTAGAGTATCGTCTTATTGTTATGTTAGCAAACTGCTTACATCATAATCCATTGAAATCAATTGTCTCCTGTGCATTTCACGTCTGTTGAGCTGCTGCCTATGAAGAGCATTCCAAATCAGTGACTTTTGAGAATTCTTAGAGGCAGGACACAACAAAGCAGCTCACTAGGATTCCAATTTAATAGCAATCTTCCATCCATGTTCTTGAAAGCAAATCAGCATAACTTGTTTCTTTGGGTTTTTTTGTTTTTTGTTTTATGTTATGCCCACTGTAATATGCAACGAACACTGTAGCAACAGCTGAAGTTGATCAAACCTGTCAAGCTTTTGACAAATGAATTGGTTATAATGAACTGCAAATAAAAAAAAAAATGTATAACTAGAAATGTGGTCTTAGATACAAAAAGATACAAAAAGATGTGAAATAAGAATTTCAGATCAGAACAGAACAGGGAGGGGGCTGCAATTGAGATGAAAATTACAGGTATTTGAGAAACTAGTCAAAGAGAAGAAGTGATTTATTCCACAGATAGCTTTCTCTCCACTGACCGCAGCACGGTGGTGAAACAAATAGGTCCGTGGGGCGAGGAACAAAACAGAGAGATAGAGATGGAGAACGAGAGATGGAGCAATGATTTGGGTGAGATTGGGGTAGTGGGGCGTGTGGGAGAAATCAGAGACAAATTATTGTTGTGTGAGGCAATTGTTGCGATAGAATAAGCATTCAGTTAAATTGAAGACCTCAGACTTTTGCAAATTGCCTGAGATAACAGTGTGGCAAAAACAAGGCAAGTCGTTTGTATTCCCGCCGTCGCCAAATTCACACACAAAAGAGGGGCTCTCACTCAATCAAGAGAAAGAGTAAAAATAACCCACAGCGATCCCTTCTTTCAATCTCTCTATTTCTGCTTATCTCGCTTTATCTCTGAAGCTCTCATTTTTGCATAGAGGAAGCGAGTGGATTGAATCTGGCCATTGGTTGATAATCATAAATAGCTTTACGGTGCCTAAATCCCCCTCCCGCATGCTGGGAAGGAGGAGGCCAGGGGAAGGAAGATGATAAAAGCAGGGTGTGGGGAGGAGAGAAGAAAGGAAACAGGAAGATAAAGAGGGAAGTCTGAGGTGAAGTGGGCTGGGGAAGGATTTGAAAAAGAAGCAAGACTACGTATCATAACAGTAAAGACATGCATTTCGAACCCACAAACACTACAGATATCCGGAGATGAGTACAGGGACGGATGGATTAGTGTGTTTCGGAATAGACACCACAGTGCCTTCTCAGCAAAATAAAAGAAAAACAACACCAGCGATACGAAAAGCCAAATTTGTCCCAACATGACATGCGAGTGCATCACAGATACTTGAGAATCAGCATAAATACAAGCCAGTGTTCCTACAGATGTGCACTGGATGTTGATTAAACCCGATCTGTCCTCCTTCCGTCACTGAGATCCTTCCTGTTTACATCCCACCAGATTTCTCATTGATCTCTCATCTTATCGTCTGCTAAAATGCATTTCCTCTTTCGCTCTGTTTCTAGCTCCCTCTCTCCCTCTCTCTCTCTCCGTATTGAACAGTGGGATGTGTGTCATGTGGAATGAAGGTGTCAGTTTTGTATTGTACAGCAATGCTAGACAATTGCAGAGCAGCACCGCATGACTCCCCATTAACTCCGCTAACAGGAAACACTAGAGAGGTGCAGAGGAGCACTGTGGCCTTCGTTCTTCCCTTTCTCTCTCTACTTTCACTTATTTCAACTGAAAACCATAGATGTCAATGAGAGAGGACACAAATAGCCTCTCTACCTCTGCCCACCTCTGGCCCCAGTACCTCTGGCTGTCAGGAACTGCAGGGTGGAAGGAGAACGATGAGGAAAAAAGTATGGCCTACAGGACAATTAACCCCCAAGGGAGTACAGTTGGAGTCTTGCACTTCCAGCATATTAGCATACAAAAGTGCTCCACCTGAGTAAGACACAGCTATACAGATGGCCCAAGGGGAGTTACACACACACACATATACACACACACACACACACACACATTCTTGAATATATGGTTTACAAGAACTCTCCATATGCATAATGGTTTTTATAGTCAGTCAGTTTGTCTATCTGTCTGTCTCTATCGAACTGTCTGTCTATCTGTCTGTTTGTCTATCTATCTTCTATCTATGTCTGTCTGTCCGTCTGTCTGTCTGTCTCTATTGATCTATCTGTCTGACTGTCTGTCTGACTGTCTGTCTGTCTGTCTATATATCTATGTCTGTCTGTCTGTCTGTCTATCTCTCTATCTCCATAAAAAAAAAATTGACAAATATTGGTAGTAAAGTAAATTTGTAGTTGGTATCTCTCTACATGATCGCCATGCGTTCTGTCATGTTTTGCAGGTTGTGTTGTGAAGAATGTGATGGAATAGGATTTGTGCATATTTAAATATGTATTATGTTATACCCCTACACAATAACAGGGACTAATGCAACTGTGTCCCTGTGAGATAGTGTACACAAAATACAAAATTTTCCTCCCAGGCTCCTAGCCAGCTCTCCAAACATGCTACAGTTCTCTGCTGAAATGATTATGCGCTCCAGCAGTCATTGCTGAAATAATAAAAGTATAACATAACCGTAATCGTTATTGTATAATGTTAAAGCCAATCCTGTAGCACACCTATTTCCTGCGCTGATCGCTGTTGTCTTTAACAGAAACACAGCAGCCTACACGTCTCTCTTCTAAAGGCCCCTGTGGGACCGTATGCACACAATGTGGTTACCGTTGCATTGTCTGCTAATTGCTGTTGTTCTGTTGATGTGCTACCGTGTGCTAACACAGCATTCACGTGAGGTGGGGAATCAACCTATGGATGTGCCCACACGTGAAAGCAGCTGGGTAATGAGGTTGTCGCGGTTGTCGTTAATGAAGCTGATTGAATTGGCAACACATGCAGCAATAATCACAGGTCAGAGAGGGTATCCCAGCATCCTCTGCTCCTGAGGGCATGGGGCAGCAGGGGAGGCATGGAAACACATGAGTGTTGCCAGTTTCTGTCTCTCCCGCACACGTCCAAACACACACTCACTCATCAGTTTGTGCTTAAAACTCATCATTAGAGTAACTGACAGAGCAAGGTCAGAGAGAGATGGACTATATTCAGAGAGGAAGGTTTATAGAGAGACGATGAAAGAGAGAGGGGGGGAAGAGATGTGGTTTTACCAACCCGGGCTCATTGGAAAGACGCGCCCGTGGAAATTAGATTTTACTTTTTCTATTATAACTTTGATCTTACTGTCACAACTTTACATAAATAATTTTCACGCAGTAAATATTTAAATTGTTTTTTGTTTGACTTTGTTTGGTCATCATAGATTTAAAGTGTCATAAGTAATTTTTATGATGTATTGTTTATCATTTAAGATTGAAAGTCTGGGTCTGGGTTAAACATTATAATTTTAGAGATATAGTTTTATAGCTTTCGGAGATTGTTTTATATGACTTTTATATAACAAAAGAAATGATTTTTATTTGTTTTTTTTTTTTTTTTTTTACTTTTCATGAAAATGTAATCATAGTTCATTTGAGTTCAAATTGATAATTAAGTGGTTTAAACTGTGATTTAGCTGTTTAGTCCAGACTTAAAGGTGACCTTGATCATGGAGCTATTGCTCTATGGGCCAAGGGCCACTGGGAGGGGGGATCCCGGTGACAGGAAGGTTTTCCTGTGGAATAGGAAGTGGGACGTGCCTGCAGCTGATCAAACTCCATTTGATTATTAAGACTTTCATCTATTCTCATTCACTAATGAAACATCAAACTGCCTGTTGATGTCAAATAACAGACACACACACTCAATCATTCAACACACACACAAGCTGTCAGCCTCCCACTTTTTCACACACTCCCACTTCTAACATTATCAGTCACACTTACAGCGCACATGCAGTCCGACCAAAACAACATTCACACTTTCTTCTACAAAAAAACATGCATAATACATGCATGCCAGCTGCAGGCGTTGCCACAAAGGCATAAACAAAGAGCAAAACAGCATTAAACCTTCAGCTCAACACTTTAATCAACACAAGACTGCAGCCTTGAGAGACTCTCTGAAGTCCTGGGACTCTTTCTGAAAGTCTGAGTTCTCAAAACCACCACGCTACTCTTGTCTGCAGTATTTCAGTGCAAAATGTCTAATTCATTTCACAAATGCAGTGCAGTTTAACCAGGTGAAATGCAGCTGCTGTGCCATGTTATTCAAATTAAGTCATTGTCATTCTTTTCAGTACAAACACACCTCCTTTCTATGTAAATTAGGTTTATTATAGATTGTGCCTAATTCACAATTTTCTGCACGACGCAATTAACATTGTGCTATTATCACTTGTGGAAAGCAGACGGTAAATGGAAGTTCATTTAATATAGGTGTTTGTTTCAGGGTTGTGTGCCATTCAGGCTTGAATGGAGAATGCCTGTACATTTGAATTCAAATGCAAGGAACATTTAAATAAATTTGTATATCCATAATTTTAACTACAAACTTTATATATTGCCTTGATAAAGACTTGTTTGAAAATGTTTATAGACTTAGATATAGATATAGATAGATAAGAGCCATAGATAGGATGGATGCACTGTAGTAAGCAGTTTAATTATCAGTTTAAGTAAGCAGAACTTGCTGATTTTTATTTTGTAATCATTGCTCTGAACTTGAAATATTTGGATAGGCTAATTCATACATAGAACTTAAAAATATCACGTTATCTCACAATTTTAGTAGTGGAAACTTCAATCAATGCCACCTTGCTAATTGGTTACACAATGCTTTGATATCATTAGCATAGCATAGCACTTGCTGAATGAGGACAGCAATATAATACATTTAACATATATCAAACTAAGCACATGCTCCACTCGTCACCA
This sequence comes from Paracanthobrama guichenoti, assembly GCA_018749465.1. Classification (NCBI taxonomy): domain Eukaryota; kingdom Metazoa; phylum Chordata; class Actinopteri; order Cypriniformes; family Gobionidae; genus Paracanthobrama; species Paracanthobrama guichenoti. Next base: position 7,305,564 of record CM031947.1, on the reverse strand, counting down.
CTTCATTTTGGCATTTACTGTCCATTTTGAGTGTCATGGCAAAGCATGCTGGGAAATAGAAATGCCAGCCCAGTTTCGGTTAAATTTAAGTTATGAAGAAGTTCATAAAACTCAAAACAATGAAGCAATTCAGATTACTTAATGTGTCAGTTTTGTGAACTCAAAAGAAAAAGAAAGCTCTAATACTCATAAAAGTTAATTAGTTTGAACTAATTTGTTTAATTTGAGCTGGCTCTACTCAAACCAATTAATTATTTTGAGTGTTAGGGTTTACAGTGTGGATGAATGGATGGATGAATGTTTTTAATTTTGTAGCAAAAATTGTTTCAAAGTAAATCCTACACCCTTTTTCCAGTGTAGTAGTGTGCCTTTAAATGTAAATTGATTTCATAAGACTAAAATATAAACTTTGGTGCTTTTTTGTTTTGTCTGTGTCTTGTATATGACCAACTACCTTTACTTGAGTAAGGTAAATATAAACTACTACTGCTTACTGACACTTACAGCTGATTCACCTGATATTTTCACTTCATTGTTGCCTGTCGTTTTGGAAAATAATGCAATGGAAAATATATAGAGTAAACAGCTCTTGGTGCCATTGAGATGTACATGTCTGCAGTGGTTCACGCCAGACTGAATGTGTCAAGCATAAACAAGGCTTAAGGGGCAGGACAGAGACCTTGAGAGGGTTGGTGGTTCCTCTAACCACCTACTGCCCTGCTTCTGTGTCTATAAAAGAACCCTGCCTGTTACTCTAGGGGATGGAAGCATGCTTTGTTTTGACTAGTGCCATCTGATCTTATACTGAAATAAATAGATCATATGCTGAAGGCAGATTTCTTCTTTTATTCAGATCATTCTGTTTATGCAGTGTACATTTCAAGACAGTCTGGGTTTGACGTAAGTGCTTTTTTGAGGATTTGTTAAGCAGCTGGTGTTGAGTGGTCAGTTTCTGCAATCGTTGACATGGTGTAGAGATAGTGGCAGGATGTTGGGAAATTACCGGCCACTGACATGCGAAGGGCTTTTGTTTAACTTTCATTAAAGGAGGGATGATTGGGGAATGAGGGATGGAAGGAAGGAGGAAAGCTCTTGAGTGTGACATTAGAAAGATGTGTTTATGTTGAGGGGTGGAGTTGTTTCCTCTTGTGCATCCGTAATGTCACAGTCCACCTTCATCTCACAGTCATGCTGTTGCCTTGACATCTGCTGTCTCTGGGGGTCAGGAGGTCATAGTTCAAAGGGTCTTATTTTAGTTTAGATGATGAACATGGGGATTGGCTGGTAGTTCTGGAGAAGAGCTTATTATTGACAGGAAGACAAGAGCAGATTGGAAGGGGATGGGAAACGCTTTAGACTCACAAAGCTGGTCATCACTCAACCTTTGGCCTTTTTCCGGACGTGCATGAAAAACGGCAGCGGAAAGGCTGTTTGTTTTCTTTAGGGAGGAGTTCATTTTAAAACACTCTTTGAGTGTACGTCCATCTTCACACGGATCACTTCCTTTGGCAGAAGGACAAGTTTATTACTTCACATGTTTTTTTACTTTATATATATATATATATATATATATATATATATATATATATATATATATATATATATATATATTGAATTATTGATTTGTTTTGTTGGTATTTGTGTTAACTGCAATTGTTCTGTAAAACAACTTTTTATCTTATGTCAAATCAACTTAGATATTAATGTGGTTCAGATAACATAACATTTTGAGTTTCTGTTTATTAAACCAATGTCGTACATTGTATTAACTCAAATTTTTACTTTCAATGAACTAAAAATTTAATTCAACCAGGTAACTTATTATTTCAAGTTAAACCAACTATAATTGTTTAACAGTGATATATATATATATATATCAGTGATATATATTTGTGTATATAATAATATTACTACATATAATGCAGTAATATTATTTGATGTTATATATCTTTATATATAGAAACTAATATAGCTTTTTATGTTTGTTAAATGGTCTGCCAACAGCAATGTTCCTCCTGATTCACACATGACAAATGAGATTTACTCTCTGTTCTTGGTGGTTAAAATGGTTGTTTTCCGGAGATTTAGCACAAGGTCTTTCAGAGCTGCTCTGCTCTGTTGCTTTTGGAGCTCAACCCATAATCCCTCTGCAGGTCAAGCATGATCATATGAAGCCTCTCAGTGAAACAGTCAGAAATATGTTAGCGAGCAGCGACACAGATGGATGTATATATACACTGTGTGTGTGTGTGTGTGTGTGTGTGTGTGTGTGTGTGTGTATACACTCACCTAAAGGATTATTAGGAACACCTGTTCAATTTCTCATTAATGCAATTATCTAATCAACCAATCACATGGCAGTTGCTTCAATGCATTTAGGGGTGTGGTCCTGGTCAAGACAATCTCCTGAACTCCAAACTGAATGTCAGAATGGGAAAGAAAGGTGATTTAAGCAATTTTGAACGTGGAATGGTTGTTGGTGCCAGACGGGCCAGTCTGAGTATTTCACAATCTGCTCAGTTACTGGGATTTTCATGTACAACCATTTCTAGGGTTTACAAAGAATGGTGTGAAAAGGGAAAAACATCCAGTATGCGGCAGTCCTGTGGGCGAAAATGCCTTGTTGATGCTAGAGGTCAGAGGAGAATGGGCCAACTGATTCAAGCTGATAGAAGAGCAACTTTGACTGAAATAACCACTCGTTACAACCGAGGTATACAGCAAAGCATTTGTGAAACCACAACACGCACAAGCTTGAGGCGGATGGGCTACTACAGCAGAAGACCCCACCGGGTACCACTCATCTCCACTACAAATAGGAAAAAGAGGCTACAATTTGCATGAGCTCACCAAAATTGGACAGTTGAAGACTGGAAAAATGTTGCCTGGTCTGATAAGCCTCGATTTCTGTTGAGACATTCAGATGGTAGAGTCTGAATTTGGCGTAAACAGAATGAGAACATGGATCCATCATGCCTTGTTACCACTGTGCAGGCTGGTGGTGGTGGTGTAATGGTGTGGGGGATGTTTTCTTGGCATACTTTAGGCCCCTTAGTGCCAATTGGGCATCGTTTAAATGCCACGTCCTACCTGAGCATTGTTTCTGACCATGTCCATCCCTTTATGACCACCATGTACCCATTCTCTGATGGCTACTTCCAGCAGGATAATGCACCAAGTCACAAAGCTCAAATAATTTCAAATTGGTTTCTTGAACATGACAATGAGTTCACTGTACTAAAATGGCCCCCACAGTCACCAGATCTCAACCCAATAGAGCATCTTTGGGATGTGGTGGAACGGGAGCTTCGTGCCCTAGATGTGCATCCCACAAATCTCCATCAACTGCAAGATGCTATCCTATTAATATGGGCCAACATTTCTAAAGAATGCTTTCAGCACCTTGTTGAATCAATGCCATGTAGAATTAAGGCAGTTCTGAAGGCGAAAGGGGGTCAAACACAGTATTAGTATGGTGTCCCTATTAATCCTTTAGGTGAGTGTATATTAATGTAGCAATATTATTCAAAGACTAGAAATTATAGTTTTATATATAAATAATATATAGAGAGATAATAATATTTATATATAGAAAATAATATAGTATTATTAATATTTTATATGTATTTTATATAGTAATATTTTAAAAATGAATAGTAAAACATGGAGTTTATACATATATTTTTTTATTATACATGCAGGGAGAGAGCAACAGAGCATATTTAGTTTGGAACCACCATGCCAGAAAAAGTGCAGAGAACACAATCACCTGTTTTTAAAAGCCAAGTAGACACCGCCTGTCACAACAGTCTGACGCATTCCAGTCCCTCATCACAAAACACAGATATAAGCAATGGCACATCGATCCAATAAAAAAATGGCGTGCATGTGGAGAAGTGAGTCATCGAATTGCTATATTGCAACCCCTCTATTACGGACAACTCATTTGAAGCGAATCGCCACCATCTCTGACTTACCTCTTATCTGGCTCTCTCTCTGTCTTTCATGCTAATGAAAAAAGAAAAACAGAAATCAATGGTCGTGAGATTGCTACCGCACAGGTCCACATCTCAATCCAATGATGGCAAGAGGCCGCCCCTCCACACTTGCTTATCATTGCGAACATTTGAATTCACACAACCTTTTCAGACTGAATGATAAAACACAGTGCAGGCAGAGAGAGGGTTTTACATTGTTATCTGCACCGCTAAACAGTATTTGACATTTGACGCACATTTAAAAGTCAATGGGTTTGCTCTCAAATCAGCAAATATTATCAAGGCCCTAATTTCCCTTTTTAATGGAGAGAAACAGGTGTGAGTCGATGATTAGAGCAAACGTGTGAAAACAGCTATAGCTGAACAGACTGGACCGCTCAGGCCTTTTTTTTCCCTTGAAACCTTGCTTTGGGCATCATCATAATGCATTCAGGAGAACGCATACTCCAATTATAATTACAGACGCATTTCTCGTTTGTCTGTGGCTGTCAAAAACAGGCCTTCTTCAATGTGCGACATGTTCTTTGGTAAACGATTGTGAGTTGTGTTGATGCTGCTTTGCTCTGACAAGCGTCCTCAATTTGGCTGGTGGTCTGCCAAGATGTGTTTATCATTGTACCTTCTGAAAGAGTGTAAAATCTGTCATTAAATTGTCCTGACTGTGTTTTGTCACTCCATAAACAGTTCCAGCTTTATTGAGATAGCGACAAGAAGGCTCTAGGGATGTTGGCGTGCGTCTCATAATCACTTTTGTTTATGTTTTTTGTTTTCTTTATCTCCCCTGACAGGAGCCATTGAAGGCATCTGGAGCCTCCACACCTCCTCGTCCAATCAGAACCCTCGCGCCTCGTCCAATCAGAATCTGCATTCCGTGGAGCAGAATAAAAGGAGTGGGAGCGGAGAAATGGGGTGTGCAAAAGTTCTTCTCGTGATGTTCGTGATCGGGTTTGAAAAGGGGATTTGCGTCAACTGGAACCCCGTCCCACGCAAGACAGTTAAATATAATGGTGAGTATCTAATGACCAAACAAAACTGTGAGCGATTCCTCCCAGCAGTGGCTGCGCAGCAAATGAGCCCACTGTCCCGTTCCCATTTTTCTCACAGTATTTTTATGGCACTCCTCCTTTCTTTATTTGTCCGTCTCTTTCTTCTTTTCTTCAGTCGACCCCTCCCTTCATACTCAATGCAGATTTGAGATAAAAGGTGCGATTTCTGCTTTGAATTTACTGAGATATCACATTACTGCACGGTTTTATAGGCTTTCATTTGCACTCGCTCCATTTGTGCCTGTTCTCCCTTTCTCACACTGTTTTCTATGTCGCCGCTCTATACTTCTCTTTTTCTCTTGCGCTTCCTCTGGAGGGAATTCAATAAGAATGGATTGTGCGTGGTGAGAATGCTGTTTAGAAACTAAAAAATCTTTTACTTTATCAGTACTTTTAAAGTCTGTTCAAGGGAAAACTTCGACGCATCCTTAAAAATGCATTTACTTGAGAAGCAAAATTGCATAACATTTTAATATTGATTGATAATTTATTAGGCGAAATATTAATCTTTTTTATTTTTTTACATCTGAGAACATTTAATCAGGTTTATGCTTAAAGTAGGAGAAAAACTATTTACCAGTGGGGTAATAAAAATAAAGTCTCGCTCTGTAAGCTTATTTTCACAATTTTGTTTCTCAAGTGAATCTGTCTTGCTTTAGGCATTTGTAGATGTTTTTACAGCAATATGAGATAAAAACCTGTGTAAGAGACTGATTCTTGTGGTGCATTTGCACTAAAATCAAGTTAAAGGCACAGATGCACCCTCAAAATTAGCACTAATTTTGTAAGTGTTTTGCAGGCCAGTCCTGAATAAAAGGTTGTGGAGGATGAAACAGACTAGCATGATCTTGCATACTATGCTGAGACTGTAAAATATCACTTCACTACTCTAGTCCAGACATCTGAATCGGCTCTTTAAAATGCAGAAAGTGCACTAGTCTACACTGCGTGTCTGGATGGATGCCCTGTAATGCTCTTCACCACCATTTGATGAATTACTTCGGGAAAGATCGATAGAAAATTTACTCAGACATCTTTTTTTTTTTTTTATTAAAACTCATTTAACATAATATCACAAAGTTAATTGTGCCTGGTAAACTGCCTTTTGTAAATAAGCATAATTTGCACTACTGCTTATTTCAAATATTGATTTTTAAAAAACAGTGTCTTGTGCTCACCAATGCTGCATTTATGTGATAAAAAATACAGAAAAAATATACAGTGGTGCTTGAAAGTGAATGTGAACCCCTTGCAGAATATGTGAAAATGTGAGTCATTTTAACCAAAAAAAGAGAGATCATACAAAATGCATGTTATTTTTTATTTAGTACTGTCCTGAATATGATATTTTACATAATCAAAGATGTTTACATATAGTCCACAAGACAAAAAAATAACTGAATTTATAAAAATGACCCATTCTAAAGTTTATGTATATGTACCCTTGATTCTTAATACTGTCTTTACGATCCACGGCTGTTTTTTGTTTTGTGATGGTTGTTCATGAGTCCCTTGTTTGTCCTGATCAGTTAAACTGCCTAATGTTCTTCAGATTTCAAGGCATCTTTTGTATATTTGAACCCTTTTCAGCAGTGCCTGTATGATTTTGGGACTCAAACACAACTAAAAAAAAGGTTCAAACAAAGAGTTCCGATGCAAAAGCCTCTAAAAGCCACTTCGGTCAAAAATGAGATAACGTTACTAAGTGAATGCTCTCCGCATGTAGTATACGTTCATACAATACTTTCATTTCAAACCCACTAAATCCCAGCCTCAGCCCATTCAGAAGTACCTGTTCTTAGGTAGAAACCTATACATAAGAGCCTGACAAAAATGCTTATTTAAAAAAAAAAAAAAAAAACGTCAGACGGACTTAGAGGCTTTTGCATTTGAAGTCTTCAAACATTCACTGAAGCTCCAGAAGGAAACATGACGCATTAAGAGCCGGGGTGAAACCTTTTGAACAGGATGAAGATGTCCACATTTTTCTTATTTTGTTTATATATATATATATATATATATATATATATATATATATATATATATATATATATATATATATATATAAAAATTTCATTTAGTACTGCCCTTTGGAAGCAACAGAAGATACTTACATGTCCCCAAAAGACAAATTATGTTCAATTTACCTTGATCTTCAAATTCATCACCTCCTGGCTCTTAATGCATCGTGTTTCCTAAATAAATAAAAATAACATGCATTTTGTATGATCCTCTTATTTTGTTAAAATAATTCACATTTGCACAGATTCTGTAATGGGTTCACAAATGTTCAAGCACCACTGTGTGTGTACAGGTGCTGGTCATATAATTAGAATATCATCACAAAGTTGATTTATTTTAATAATTCCATTCAAAAAGTGAAACTTGTATATTATATTCATTCATTACACACAGACTGATATATTTCAAATGTTTATTTCTTTTAATTTTGATGATTATAACTGACAACTAAGGAAAATCCCAAATTCAGTATCTCAGAAAATTATAATATTACTTAAGACCAATACAAAGAAAGGATTTTTAGAAATCTTGGCCAACTGAAAAGTATGAACATGAAAAGTAAGAGCATGTACAGCACTCAATACTTAGCTGGGGCTTCTTTTGCCTGAATTACTGCAGCAATGCGGCGTGGCATGGAGTCCATCAGTCTGTGGCCCTGCTCAGGTGTTATGAGAGCCCACGTTGCTCTGATAGTGGCCTTCAGCTCTTCTGCATTGTTGGGTCTGGCATATCGCATCTTCCTCTTCACAATACCCCATAGATTTTCTATAGGGTTAAGGTCAGGCGAGTTTGCTGGCCAATTAAGAACAGGGATACCATGGTCCTTAAGCCAGGTACTGGTTGCTTTGGCACTGTGTGCAGGTGCCAAGTCCTGTTGGAAAATGAAATCTGCATCTCCATAAAGTTGGTCAGCAGCAGGAAGCATGAAGTGCTCTAAAACTTCCTGGTGTACGGCTGCGTTGACCTTGGACCTCAGAGAACAGTGGACCAACACCAGCAGATGACATGGCACCCCAAACCATCACTGACTGTGGAAACTTTACACTGGACCTCAAGCAACGTGGATTGTGTGCCTCTCCTCTCTTCCTCCAGACTCTGGGACCCTGATTTCCTTTCATCAGAGAACATAACTTTGGAGCACTCAGCAGCAGTCCAATCCTTTTTGTCTTTAGCCCAGGCGAGACGCTTCTGCCGCTATCTGTTGTTCAAGAGTGGCTTGACACAAGGAATGCGACAGCTGAAACCCATGTCTTGCATACGTCTGTGTGTAGTGGTTCTTGAAGCACTGACTCCAGCTGCAGTCCACTCTTTGTGAATCTCCCCGACATTTTTGAATGGGTTTTGTTTCACAATCCTCTCCAGGGTGCGGTTATCCCTATTGCTTGTACACTTTTTTCTATCACATCTTTTCCTTCCCTTCGCCTCTCTATTAATGTGCTTGGACACAGAGCTCTGTGAACAGCCAGACTCTTTTGCAATGACCTTTTGTGTCTTGCCCTCCTTGTGCAAGGTGTCAGTGGTCGTCTTTTGGACAACTGTCTTCCCCATGATTGTGTAGCCTACAGAACTAGACTGAGAGACCATTTAAAGGCCTTTGCAGATGTTTTGAGTTCATTAGCTGATTAGAGTGTGGCACCAGGTGTCTTCAATATTTAACCTTTTCACAATATTCTAATTTTCTGAGATACTGAATTTGGGATTTTCCTTAGTTGTCAGTTATAATCATCAAAATTAAAAGAAATAAACATTTGAAATATATCAGTCTGTGTGTAATAAATGAATATAATGTACAAGTTTCACTTTTTGAATGGAATTAGTGAAATAAATCAACTTTTTGATGATATTCTAATTATATGACAGCACCTGTGTATATATATATATATATATATATATATATATATATATATATATATATATATATATATATAATTTTTTACTAGTGGGTGCAGGACTCTAGTTCATTTATTTAAGTGATGATAGCAAAATAAAGTAAACTGTGACATATTACCCAAACCAGTAAAATGTATACAAATTTGGGACCAAAATGATTCAGACACTTTGACCTGACCATGTTGTTCTTAAGTGTTTTTTCTTGAATTGCTAATGCGACATTTTACACCACAGGCTGAACTAAATGAAGCATTGCTTGGTCATTGGTTGACCTAAATTGGTATTATCTAATTGTGTACTTAAATTGAACAGCTGATTGGTTGATTGTAATCCATTACATACCTTTCTATCAAAGTTATCTCACATTATCAAGATGAATTTGTTCAGACACAGTTTAACTCTTGAGTTCTTGTCATATTTTATTACCATTTTCTAAACTATAGCGAATAAACTGTGATCATGTGAGAAATGTTGAAGGTGTCTGAATACATTTTGGTTTGACTGTATATGTAATGAAAAGGTTTTTTTCTTACAATTAAGAAAAATGCATTCAAAATGTAATTTATTCCTGTGATTTTTCAGGATTCTTTGATGAATAGAAAGCTCAAAAGAAGAAATTAAAATATTAAGTAACATTACAAATGTTTTACTGTCACTTTTGATCGATTAAAAATCCTAAAAAAATCAAAAATCTTGCTCACTCAAACCTTTTGAACAGTAGTGTACATAGAAAGGGCCGGAGGCATGCAACATGAATGACTTAAATGAAATACTCTTGGCACCGGGATGTTCTAGCTTAGCGACTTTCAACTAGATGCTGAAATGCTGCGTGCAAGTGGCACAACTGTTTTGTGATTTCGTTCCTCCATCTTTTCCTGTTTTAATCTAAATTACTGTTGATAATCAAAAAAAGAAAACAGCTACAATAAACATTAAGCAGTAGGCATGATTTTATATGTACACCCATAAACTGATAGCATCTCCTTTTAAGCCCTCAGTAGAGATCGCAGCGGCTGGGAACACTGCCTTAAATGGACAGGAAATGGCTTTAGTTGAGCTACAGCGAGAGAGAGAGGGATGTTAAAGAAAGTCCAGAAAGAACAGAAAAGTACACAGTGTGTCTGCAGTGTGTGTTTAACTACTGTTTCAGGTCATGTGTGACTTCGTTTGGGCCCTAAACCACATAAACAGTAGGCCTGCGCAACACACATGCGCTTTTCAGGGAGGATGAAAGCCAGAAAAACAGGCAAAGCATCGGAGTGCAATTTAATGTTTGTGTGTGTGAGAGCGCAGAGTGCTTAGACTGGCAGTCTGAGGGATTCAGAGCTCCAGTAGCGTGTGTGTGTGTGGTTGGAGGTGGAGAGCTGGATCGCAGCAGAGATAATATTTACCCAGTACTTTCCACACCCACACCCCCCTAAAGACCCCTCCTCCACAATTATCCCCATCTTAAAGACACAGAGGATTCGCAAGCAATGCAAACACGCGTCTTTAGTCTGCAACTAAACGTCTTTTCATTCCCTCTGTTCATTATCAAAGCGGTGCGTGTCTCTGTGTGAATGAGTGGTGCGGTTTAATCAACTACACATAATCAAGCATGCGTGACTCACGCTCGTGGTGTTTTCAGTATCTGCCGTCTCACTATATGAGATCTGGAATCAAAGTCAAAAGTCAAAATCAAAGTTCGGTTTAACTTGAAAAATTGTGAAGGAAATATGTTACTATTGTATAACAGAATGTACTTCTCAAAGTAATAATAACAACAGTAATATGAATAAAAATATTTTAAAAACATTTAAGCAATATCACAATTTTTCTTCCATGTTTTCATTTTGGCAGCATTTTGTTTGCCAAAAATAAAATGAACTGTTAAATTTTTATTTAATTACATTTTAAAATGTCATTAATTTTTCATTCCTTCATTTGATTACCACCATTTTTGATAATATATTTGTATTAAAATTAAAATAAAAAAATAAAAATAAAACGGACAATTTAATTAAATATTTCATAGGGCCTAATTAGTGAAAAATAAATAAATAAATAAATCATTAAATTTATTCATTAATTTTATTGATTGCACTTTTTGATTATTAAAATTTAATTAGCCACTAAAATGGAAAAAGAAATATTAAAATGGAAAAAGAAATTAAATTTGAAAAAAAAAAAAAAAAAAAATGGGCCCTAAAAATAAAAATTAAAAATTAAACTTTTTGTTAAATTGTATGTTTCATTATTTCAAATAATTAGACATGTTTTTTGATTACTAAAATTTAAATTGACCATTAAAATGGGATTCATAAAGTTATATTTTTAAGCTTTTGGGCTTTTGTTTAGATAGTAGGAGAGACAGACAGGAAATCACGGGAGAGGAAAAGGGGGAATTGGACTGGGAAAGGACCTCAAGCTAGGACTCGAACTCAAACTTGGGTCACCTGAAGTGCAACCACGCCACATATCAGAGCACTTGCCCACATGGCTATGGCTCCAATATGTGGCAGAATCCAGAAAAATTCAAACGACACTATAACAAATACACTCACCTAAAGGATTATTAGGAACACCTGTTCAATTTCTCATTAATGCAATTATCTAATCAACCAATCACATGGCAGTTGCTTCAATGCATTTAGGGGTGTGGTCCTGGTCAAGACAATCTCCTGAACTCCAAACTGAATGTCAGAATGGGAAAGAAAGGTGATTTAAGCAATTTTGAGCATGGCATGGTTGTTGGTGCCAGACGGGCCGGTCTGAGTATTTCACAATCTGCTCAGTTACTGGAATTTTCACGCACAACCATTTCTAGGGTTTACAAAGAATGGTGTGAAAAGGGAAAAACATCCAGTATGCGGCAGTCCTGTGGGCGAAAATGCCTTGTTGATGCTAGAGGTCAGAGGAGAATGGGCCGACTGATTCAAGCTGATAGAAGCGCAACTTTGACAGAAATAACCACTCGTTACAACCGAGGTATACAGCAAAGCATTTGTGAAGCTACAACACGCACAACCTTGAGGCGGATGGGCTACAACAGCAGAAGACCCCATCGGGTACCACTCATCTCCACTACAAATAGGAAAAAGAGGCTACAATTTGCACGAGCTCACCAAAATTGGACAGTTGAAGACTGGAAAAATGTTGCCTGGTCTGATGAGTCTCCATTTCTGTTGAGTCAGAATTTGGCGTAAACAGAATGAGAACATGGATCCATCATGCCTTGTTACCACTGTGCAGGCTGGTGGTGGTGGTGTAATGGTGTGGGGGATGTTTCCTTGGCACACTTTAGGCCCCTTAGTGCCAATTGGGCATCGTTTAAATGCCACGGCCTACCTGAGCATTGTTTCTGACCATGTCCATCCCTTTATGACCCATTCTCTGATGGCTACTTCCAGCAGGATAATGCACCATCACAAAGCTTGAATCATTTCAAATTGATTTCTTGAACATGACAATGAGTTCACTGTACTAAAATGGCCCCCACAGTCACCAGATCTCAACCCAATAGAGCATCTTTGGGATGTGGTGGAACGGGAGCTTCGTGCCCTGGATGAGCATCCCACAAATCTCCATCAACTGCAAGATGCTGTCCTATCAATATGGGCCAACATTTCTAAAGAATGCTTTCAGCACCTTGTTGAATCAATGCTACGTAGAATTAAGGCAGTTCTGAAGGCGAAAGGGGGTCAAACACAGTATTAGTATGGTGTTCCTAATAAAACTTTAGGTGAGTGTATACCGGAATATAACAAAAAAATGAAACTGATTTCATAGGGCCCTACTTATTTTGGCAGCCATTAAACTGTTGTCTTTGTGCTGAAAAACAGCTCTTAGAGTTCAAAGGGAATCAGATGCCTCGCCCCCTTCCTCACCCCACCCATAACTTTCCACAGTAGAGCTCCACAACTGATGTCCTGGCAACAACATGGTCGGAGAAACAGAACGAGATCAGGTCAAAGAGAAATTTAAAGGCAAATTTCAACGGAAACTCCTGCTGACTTATAGAGGAATAGTATGAATGTCCAACGTGCTGAGGATGGCAAAGCTACAGAGAGAGAGAGAGAAGGGGACTGCCTGCCTAGCACATCTCTCTACCCTCCAATTACAATAATGACGGCCTCCACTGAAAAGGACAGGCCCACTGCGTGTGTATGTGTGCGTGTTTATGTAAGTCCTATCCGTCTATCTGTGCCGGACTCCTCCCCACGCACAGATATACACAAATGTCTGTGATTTATCCTCTCTAACAGACGCCCTCTCCTGCGCTTGTACTTCTCGTTGTCTGTAAAAGTGTTTCTTTTTTCATTCAATAAATCTGTCTCCTGTACCCTTTGTGGACCTGTTCGCTCCAGAAGGAGTCTGTTTGTTAAAGGGGACAGAAAAAAAGAAAGTCTTTTTTTTTTTTTTTTTTTTTGTGCGCTCGCCACTTTCATGAAAAGGTCAAACTCGGTACAAGCTGTGAGCTCAATTCTCGACTGCAGTCTCCCCCCCGGTCTGTCAAACGCCAGCCTATTTTCAACCACCTTTCACACATCTCTCCCTTTTACTGTCATACTGTCTCTTCCGCTCACTCTTTCATTTTCTTTCAATCTTGCACCCCCAACCCCCATTTCTACCTTGCTCTTTTACTCCCATACTGTTTCTGTCATTTTTCAGTACCCACAGCTTTTCCTGCCATTCCTGCATTCACTCTTGTTGGGCCCTGAGGACAGTTTCATTTCTCTGATGTTGCTTTTTCATAGCTCAGGAGACTAAGGGCCAGATTTACTAAACAAGGCAAGCTAGCGTGAGAGCGCAATTCCAAAAAAAGCGCAGATGGGAGTGAAAAGTTCTGCGCATAATCAACTGATAACGCACACATTAAAGAACACAGATGGAGCCGGATCATTTTCATAATGACCAACGCAATCTACCAGTTAGCATCTGGTTAAAGGCATGCTTTTTTTAAATAATTTTTTTATTGCAAAACTTACAACATAGAGTGAACACAGAACACAACAACAAAACACAAAAACAAAAAATCAGCAGTAATAATAACAGCAAAAAAATGCATAAATAGTAATAGTAGAAGTATTTAAATAGTAATAGCATGTATAATAATAATGATAATAATATTTTGTGATGACGGCAACAGTAATATCAGTAATAATAATAACAGTAATAATAACAATAATGATACTAAAGATGGTGATAAGTTGTGTAGACGGCAATAGTAATATCAATAATAATAACAGATAACATTAATAATTATGATAATAATAATAATAATAATAATGATAATAATAACAGTAGTGGTACTAATACAACAAAAAAAAAAACATTCTCCCTTTTTCCCGTTCCATTTTTTCCTTTTCCTTTTCCCTTTCCTTCTCATTCACAGTACAGTTACTATTTGTATGTATGCCTAAGCTGAGGTGGTGCATTAAAATCAGCATTTGGTGCATGAAAATCATGTGTGGTATATGTTAGGTGTTGATTTGATTTGGTTATATTTTTAGATATTTATATTATTATTATTATTATTATTATTACTTCATTTATCTATTTTTAATCATTAAAGATATACATTATACCATTACCGTCCTTATATCAAGCAGAATATCATCACATCGCCATCATTCCATTACTGCTAAATGTTTCTATGATATTGAAAATATTAAGAACAATAATGTCAATAATAATTATAATAATGAAAATACTCACAATATTACTAAAACCTTGTATAAATATGTATAATAATAAATGAATACATAATTAATCAGGATGAGTGTGTCAGATTTGTAATAGTTGAAGGAGGTCTAATCTGGAGTGTTGTGGTTCCGATATACAGTTGTAAAGAGGTGAAACCACTTTGACCTCTTTAAGACATGCTTTTTTTTTTTTTTTAAATGCCGCAAATACCAGTAGATTGACTAGCACAAACCTTAGTAATCTTGACCGAATCATGCATGATTCATCTAAATACTCTCCTCCCGTAAATTTTGCGTCTGACGGAGAAACTCCTACAAATGCATAAGCAATAAAGGTCAGCTGCAAAACGTTTCCATGCCTTTTCAGCGCTATTTTTTCACTGCGTGTCTTTGGTAAATTCTGACAGTATAGTTTTTAGCGCCAAAAGAGGGTTTGCGCTGACCCAAGCTGTTAGTGTTGTCATAATCTTGATCTGAAATTTGTAACAATATGAATGTAAAATGGTTGTGAATGTCTTTTTTATGTTGATTTTATGTTTCAGATCTTATGTAATTTATTGCAGGTAACTTTCCCTGGTAGCCGTGTTTTGTAACTGGTTTCTAGCTGATCTAAGACAGTCATTAGTTAGTGTTCGTTTAGTATTATTTATACACTATAATGGCATTTATTCAGTAGTGAATTAGCTTTTATTTTTATATTTTAAATTTTAGTTTAAACATGCAGTCATAACTGGTTAAAAATAATCCAAAATACATTTTACATAACCAGCCAGTGATCTCCTTGCCTTAGCCAGATTCACAACAGTAAGCTTGTAATAATGTGTTATAATTTGAGTGGTACTGGTTGGTTTCATTGGGAAATTCGAGAATGGCGCCGTTCGTCTTTGTGACATTAGGTCACATCTGTATACATAAAAGAAGCAGTATAAACTATAGGCTATAACGCATGTGAGGATGCTGCAGGTGGAGGATCATTTATAGCCTTTTCTCACAGCAGCTGGAATAAAAATAAATGTATCAATTTGATGGCAGATTGTTATCCAGAAAGGTCCAAATAACAATCATCAGTGACAACTGGAGATTCAGCCATAGTCAAAAGCAAAAGATTAGACTGTACAGAAATTTAAATCTACAGGTAACGCTAATAAACGCTAAATACACGTAGTCACGCAATGCATTGATAACATGTTAACATTAACAAATTGAGAACAAAGTATAACAGTAATAATAATTTGCACAGTTTGATGTGAGATGAGCTAAGCGATTGTTAGATTTAATCACTATTGGTAGTGCAATTTATTGTATTTTAGTCAGTTTATTGTTAGTTTTGGTCATTTTTGTTATGTGCATTTGTCATTTTTAATATTTCTATTAAAGGAACACGCCGACTTTTTGGAACTTTAGCTTATTCACCGTATCCCCCAGAGTTAGATAAGTCCATACATACCATTCTCATCTCCGTGCATTCCATAACTCTGTCTGACGCACCCACCGCTAGCCTAGCTTAGCACAAAGACTGGAGGTAAATGGATCCATCTAGCCTACTGCTCAATAAGTGACAAAATAACGCCAACATTTTCCTATTTACATGTTGTGATGTGTATAGTTACATTGTGTACTAAGACCGACGGAAGTTGTGATTTTCAAGACCGATATGGCCAGGGACTATACTCTCATTCCTGAGTAATAATCAAGGAGATCTGCTGCCGTACCATGGGTGGAGCAGTGCAATGATATTACGCAGCGGCTGAAAATAGGCTAACTTCCGTCAACATGACCAACATGACAACCTGCTTGCACAGAGGACTATTTTCGAACCTTTAAGCTTTAATTCTTTTCAGTTCTAGTCATTTTAGTACATTCACTGTTTTACATCTAATTTTTATATTTTATTTTATTTTAGTTTAGTTTTATTATAATTACTGAAAACTATTTTTAATAGTTTTAATTTTAGTTAACAACATTGTCAAACTGCTAAAACATCTTTGACCAGCTACAAACCAGGTACAAGCTGATTATTCCAGCTTAATGTAAGGTTAAGCTGGTTTTTGGAACATGGTATCTGGCTAACCAGCTAGTGCTCTTAACAATGATCAGCTATTGACTACCAACTTTACAAAACCCAGGAACTAGCATAAGATTTTGTAGATAACACTATGGTCTTTTTCTCAGAAGAAAAACATAATTGATTTAAAATTGCTGTAAGTAATTTCATCTAGCTATTTTGCTAACTCCCACCATTTTGTTAAATTCAACCACATGTCCTCCTTTCAAAGCTCATCTAAAACATGTTAGCAAACCAGATGTCAGCCATCATGAACATGCAAAATGGTTCACATGTAGAGAGTGTTTCTGATAGGCTAGTCGTCAGACGTGAGACTCTTTTCAGCTGTTTACAGTCTAGTGCTGTCACCGAGACACATATTCCAGTGACATCTGTCAGGAAGTTGGGATGTCTGTCAGTTAGTGTGTGGTATTCCATAACACTTTTAAAAACAGCATGATATATAAAAAAAAATTGGAATATTGCAGTGTTATAAATGATTTATATCATGTTTTTTTAATTTTTTTATTCATGTGCCTTCATAATCTTTATAATCAAAGTAACTTCCCCTTCCTCTTGCAGCAACATTTCTTCTCTGATGATGTGTTGTAATGTATAAGCATTATTTTTTTTTATAAAATTACCTTATTGCTCCGCCTCTCTTCCCAGTCTGTCAGTGACGCTCTGTTTAGTTCCCATCTCTACAAAGCCACTTCTTTCTAAAATCATAATGTGCTCTGATTGGACTAGTGTGTTGTGAATGATCAACCGCTTCAAGCGTTTTTCGGAAATGTCATGCCCCTTAGCATAACTGCGCGTTTCAATGCACTAGCATACTAGCCTATTGTTACGTGAACGTTCCCAGAAGAAAAGCTCAGACTACAATCGAGGCACTAAATGGAGTTCAGAAGCAGTTCTTCTGATATAGAGAATAACTCCCTTTGTAGTGAACTTTGTGCTTTGTATATATATATATATATATTCCATACTGTTTGTGTCGTTTTCTCCACTCCACACCTCTTTCTGTTGACGTTCTCTCGCTCGCTCTCTGCACTTTAGTGGCTTTTGTGAGTTTTTCAGCCTATTGTTGTGGTAATCTGTTCTGACCATTTCCTGTTGCTGAGCCGTGTTCTCCTCTTTTCCCTTCCCAAAGCAACAGCAGCCCCACCACTCCTTCATCTAATCTACTGCAATTACAGCACTTCCTCTCGTCCCCCCAACCACCCACTCTCTCACGCTCTTAAACGCACCGTTTGTGTTTGCGTGTCAGTGTAAACACGCCACCTGTGTCTTTCTTAATGTGTTTTTTTCCCCCTTTCTTCTCTTTTTAATTGTACTGTTATGTGTCAGCATCAGACGGTGGCTCCTCTCGTCTTTGTCCTAGCGAACGTGGGTGTGTTTTTATAGCCTGCATATGAGTGTACACGCTTTTCTTTTCCTAATTAGTGTGTGTATGCCCATTTTCTGTGTTTCTAAGTATTTTTTGTATCCATGTCAAAGCTTCAAAGGCCTTAAAATAGGTATTTAATAGCAGAGTGTGTGTTTGGAGTGCTGAGGTTATGAGCTATAAGCAGGGCAGGACTGTATTTATAGCAAAGCTGCTTTGTAAGGAGCTGTGGAGGAACATCAGAGGAAAAACTGCAGCCTTCAACTTGACTCGCTTCAGTTTTGCGGCTCGATTCCCTCAACCAGAGCTCACTGCCCTCTCATTCGGCCCAGCTCAGAACTTATGAAGGACAAAGACACACACACAGAGTTCACCTCTGTTCCCTTTATGTTGCTCACATCTGGATTCCATTCAAAGTGACATCTATTTTTAGACTGTTCCTTTTTTAGTCCGTTCAACTTGTAGATAGAGACTCACTCTCTTCCATTAGATATGCTGCTGTTGGCTTCAGTCAACTATTTTTTTTTATATCTTTGTGTATCCTATGTTTTACATCAGCTTGGTCAATTTGATCACTTTTTTAATACACACTGCTAACCATATAAAAACAAGTTTAACATCAGCAATCAGCCCCTACTGGTAGATGCTGTAACTGCACCATCTGGCATCTTTCTCCTTTGATGGCCATTTAAAAGTATATATGAAGACTTCAGATGTAAAAGCCTCTAAGTCCATCTGATATATATTTTTTTTTTCTTTTTTTTTTTTTAAATAAGCATTTTTGTCAGGCTCTCATGTATAGGTTTCTACCTAAGAACAGGTACTTCTGAATGGGCTGAGGCTGGGATTTAGTGGGTTTGAAATGAAAGTATTGTATGAACGTATACTACATGCGGAGAGCATTCACTCAGTAACGTTATCTCATTTTTGACCGAAGTGGCTTTTAGAGGCTTTTGCATCGGAACTCTTCATATCTACTTTTATTAAAAATAGATAGACATGTCATTATTAGTGTTTTGAAAAATGTATACCAACTTATACAAGACTTCATGTAGTAAATATACAATAAATATTGTGCATACCATTGAAAATATGAGTAGGATCCTCCAAAAACAAATTGGAAAAACATATACTATAATTTATTATACATACTTTAATTTGCATTACATATTTTGCTTTGAGAAATATATATATAATGCAAATATTTGAATAAATGTTAGCTCAATTTGTTTTTGGAGGGATCCTATTCAGATATTCCATTGTATGCACAATATTTGTTGTATATTTATTGATACATATATATAAGTTGGTATACATTTTTCAAAACACTAATAATTGAATGACATTGTTAAATGTAAAATCATAAATGTACATTTATAATTTTGTGATGCCGACTTATATTTCCCATGGGATGCACATGCTTAGTATGAATATTAGACTTACATTTTGTATACATTTTTATATATTTTATTAATTTTTTATATTTCTATTTAGCTTTATTTATTTTTTTAAATTTTAGTAATTTTAGTATGTCATCTTATGTAAAATGTAATATTCTAATATTTATATAATGTAATATTTATACTGTACATTACAATGTTGTAATGCCTGAATACATTATGTGACATACAAAATATTTTTTTGTGTCTTATTTTTGATTTATTTAACACAATATTTTGGCTAAGTAGTAGATATTTTTATCATACACAACACGTTCTCAACTCAGGGTAGTCAATAGTGATTGGTTTGGCACTTAAGTATTTTTTGTAAAACCATCAGCCAGAACACCTCCTTGTTCAAATCAGACAAAGAAACCCCTCAGTGGACAATTTGCTCAACGTTGCCACTTTCTGGCTGAGAACTGTAAGTGCGTCCTGTCCCACTGTGTATAATTGCCATCTTCTCTGAATAATAATTAGAAGTGACACTCTCTGTTCGGCTCAGCACAAAGCTCAAAAAACTTGCTCTGTGACTGGCTAAGAGGCATTTGAGTCATTATGCAGGTATTTAGAAGTGTGAGCATGTGTGTGTCTGTGCGCTCTGTCACATCTCCCTGGCTGTTTGCAACCCAGCAGATGTTCTCTGTCCTCCCTGGGGGAAGTCTGTTTCCCCTCTTCTCTTGGATCATCCAGCCCTCTTATATGTTAACAAGCTGCCGCTCTCCAACTAATAACCACACGCTCTCCTGACTTCCATTCCGGCAGAATCTTCATCACCACTCATGGTGTCTCTCCAAGATGCCTTTCCTCCCCTCTTGGAGCACTTTCTCATCATAACCCTCTCTCCACTCTGCACCCATCTTGCCATGGTAGGGGTAAATCAGATGAGGCACAATGTTCCTGTGTGTTCAAGGATGCATGGAATACTGGTGTCCCCTCGTGGCTTCTTCACTGGCTTTAGCCAAGACTGAAGATATCACCCTCTGTTTTAAGTCTGCAACAAATAGCCACAGATTATAGCCAACTTGCAGCATGTTCCTGTTAGTACTGACTAGTAGTGCCAGGAAGTTGAAGATGCTACAGTAAACTGCAAACTATTTCAATCATTACAACTCTCTGAATAGTTTTAGCATGTTATTGAATATTGAATTATTGAATATTGAATATATAATGTTAATGTATTATGGTAGACTAGATCTGCTGGATCTGAAGTATGGACTTGCTAATGCTAATAGATACAGCATGTAAGTGAGCATGTGAGATATGCTGCTGCTGCATAAATAGACATACATAAATCCCGTAGCAGGTCTAGGCAGGTGGAGCTGGGGGAGGTAGAGGGTTTCAGAGGGGTGCTGCAGGACTAGCTTACAGCAAACAATGAAGCAAGCTATTTAAATGTTGAGCAAGCAATCTCATTGGCTGCAGGATCAGCAGAAGCCAATCAGCTTGTGCCATGTGGTAATGATGTGATGACTTGCAGATTGCATGTGAAGGTCCTGTCTGTGAATCTCCTGTGACACACACAGGACTCGTATCAACCAAAAAACACCAAAAGAAAGAATGCCAAAATGTCAGCTTTGTCGAGTAACTTCATAAGCACAGTCTTAAATTAGATAAAAAGTGTTAAATGAACGCGAAGAGTAGTGAGAACATCGGATGCGTGTCAGATCCGGATCCGTGTCATGTGCTTCAGATCTTAAAGTGACAGCAGCCTAATAAACCTGCTGCTGTGATGTCTGTCATGTAAAAAGAAGAGAAAATCACTCACTGCTCTTGACTGAACTTTTGTAGCTTTAATAAGGATTAATCTAGATTTAATGTCCTGTTAGATCAAATATTTAAAATATACGGTCTTAATGTTGTTTCTACATTAATATGGAGATTGTGAAATGATTACAATATAAAAATATATAAAAAATGTTAATGTTAGGTGCGATTAATTGCTATTTATTATATGTGAAATAATTCCTTAATTTTTTTAATCGATTGACAGCACTAATAAATATACATTAAAATAAGTTTACATATAAATTGTATTCATATAACATTATCAATGAAAATGTTTTAATCTAGGTTAATGACAATTTATTGATCATTTGTATATCATCATTTCATTTATATTTTTCATTGTTAATTAATGTTTGTTTATATTGCATCATCTAATGCTAATACAACTTGAAATGTTAAGAGCACCATCAAACCTGGGCTAACCAGCCTGGATCATGTAAATGTATGTCTTTTTAACACATTGCCAACCAGTTTAAGCAAAGGTTATGAGTATCCGTGGAAATTCATGCTTGCCTAAGTTGGCATTTTCAGCAGGGATGTTGGTGAAAATGATAAATGTGAGAGATTTTTTTAAGCCCAAGAGTCATATTGGATCAGTGACATTTGGATCACATTTAATACCCCTAAAAACCTTTTTTCCTCTCTTTTCAGATGTGCACGACAGTATGGCGAGGTTTCGTGCTGTCGGGGTGTGGAACTACACCATGTTGACCCTGGCAGAACATGAGAGGGTTTTGTATGTGGGCGCCAGAGAGCACATCTTCGCCCTGGATCCCAATGACATCAGCAGACAGCTCCGACCACAGGTATGTTCTGTGAAGAAAAAGCTTTTTTCAATTTATTTCATTCAAAAAACTCAAAAGGCATCCAATAAATACTAATCCACAAGTCATCAAGCAAAAAGTGCATTAACATTTTATCATTCAAAAATATCAGCATTTAAACATGACTCACTTTTTCAATGCCACAGCCATTTGTAGTAAATTGCCAGTTGCGGCAGTCAATAGCGAGTGCAAGTTTTACATGCAGAGTGCTATTTGCTCGTAAAAGTCATGTCTCTTTCTCTCTTAGATTGAGTGGTCGGCTCCTGTGGAAAAGAAAAGAGAGTGCGCAGCGAAGGGGAAGAATAACCAGGTACTGGCTAATGTTGCATCCTTTATGTTTTAACAGCTTTACTTTGTCTGGCCACTCTGAAATGCATTTACTCTCCCTCTCTCTCACTTATTTTCTCTTTGTGTCTCTCTCTCTCTCTATCCTCGCCATCTTTTCAGACTGAGTGCTTCAACTACATTCGTTTCCTGCAGAGCTACAACCACACACACCTGTACACATGCGGGACATACGCCTTCCAGCCTAAATGCACCTATATTGTGAGTGTGCGCTCTTATCATTGCCTCAGAAATCCGACCCACATGATCAAGTTGAGCGGGCTGCAGTATGATGGAGAAACCGTGTGTGTGTGTGAGTGTGTGTGTGTCAGCGAGTCACTTCTAGTGTCAAAGTGAAATATATCAAATGTAAATGAGGTTGTGTTCTCACGCAATGCGGACAATGTGATAAGACAGCATGACACGGCTTGTGTATATTTACTTATTTATTTTTCATTCATGTTTTATATATATAATAAAAGGTTCTACTAGGTTCTTGATAACACTTTACTTAAAGCCTTTATATATAAAGCATTATAAAAGTGTTTTATACCATATAATGCATTGTATTATTTCATGAATAATTGTAACCACAGTTATAATACATTATAATACTATAATCTCTTAATTATAATATAATAGAATCTATTTATACTATAATCTATAATCTCTTCATACTAAAATCTATTTTAGAAAAGTAAAATGCATTAAAACACATGGCAAACAACCAATTTCACATGCAACAAGGAATCTGCAAATATTATAATGCATTTTAACTTTGGTTACAGTTATTTATGAAAAGATATCATGCATTATAATGTACATAATGAATACCTTTATCAGCAATATAATATTATTATAATATAAAATAGCTGGTTTCTATTTTAATATATGAATGAATGGATACATGTTTTAAACTATTCATTATTATTTAAATAGTTTTATTAAATATTATTATTTTAATATATTTTGAAATGTAATTTATTCCTGATGAAAAGCATAATTTTCAACATCATTACTCCAGTCACAAGATCCTTCAGAAATTATTCTAATATGCTGAATTGCTGCTCAATTATTAATAATGTTTCTTATTGCAGTGTTGAAAACAGTTTTTGCTTCTTAATATTTTTGTGGAAAATGTGATAAGACGGCATGCTGTGGCTTGTGTATTGTCACTGGTATGTGTGTGTTCGTGCACTTATGTGTGTGGGCAGGAGGAAGATGCAAGAGGGCTCAGCTGCTGCTTAAACTTTAGCTGGCAAACAGCCGGTGGTGCAGTGTGTGCGTTAGGTCATGTGTGTGTGCTTGCTTGATCCATATGTAACAGTTTATTTCTTTGTCTAATAGAATGCAGATCATTTCACTCTGGATAGCGCCGCCCTAGAGGACGGCAAGGGAAAGTGCCCCTACGACCCCGCCAAGGGTCATACAGGCCTCATTGTGGGTGAGTCATCCGTATGCACACGTTTCTGACATGCAAAAGCCTGCATTATTATTCTTGTTCCTTGTGCGTGGGTGTCCGTTTGTGTTCGGTTCCCCCCGTGGATGCGTTTATGCCTCCTCTCTTCCCGCACTTGGGAGAGAATGGAGTCCCTCTTTAATATCTCATAACTATGAGGCTGTAGACAGGAGTGTGTGCATGTGCGCCTGTTCCCGCTCTAAGCGTTCTTCTGCTTTCCTAGACAAAGAGTTGTACTCCGCCACCCTCAATAACTTCCTGGGCACAGAGCCCGTAATCCTGAGGAACCTGGGACAACAACATTACAGCATGAAGAGTGAATACCTCCCGGCTTGGCTCAACGGTAAATCTGAAAACACACACATACACAACATATATTTCATTCCCCTGCTGAAGAGACCAGCTCATGTCATGTTGGTGCCCATGATTGAGCAGCTTTCAGCACCAGGACAGAGAGTAAACCATGCTGCTTCTTCGGACATGGATTAGTGACACGATCCTGCATTTTTCTCATATTATACACATACAGTATATATATATATATATATATATATATATATATATATAGATAGATATAATACTTCTTGGTTTTTATGTGCAGTAAATGTCCGGTTGCATGTAGGTATTTATAATTATAAAAACAAATATATATTCAAAATATGTATGTATGTTTTAATCTCTGTAGCGACTAATGAACCTAATTAATCGCAAATTAATCACATTAAATTTGGCGAATGTGTCATTTGTGTTAAATGAGAAAAGCATCAAATAGACATTACAAAAAGGAGCTTTAGAAAAAAGAAATTCAGTCTAGAATTTATTACAGTAAAAGAGAATTTATTACAGGGTGAGTAAATGATGACAGAATTTTCATTTTTGGGTGAACTATACCTTTAATGTTTTTTTGTTTTTTTATTAATATGGAAATATGATTTTTTTATTTTATTTTATGAAATGACACTCTAAATAAGAAACTAAAACTGCCAGTTGGTGGCTGTAAATATATATATAATTTAGCAATTTACATTTTTACAGCATTTATTAGTGAAGAATAAACCATGTTGCTTCTTTGGACATGGATTACTGAGTTATCTGGATTCAATTGTTGCCGACTTGACACAATCCTTTATTGTTTCACTCTCCGAAGCTCATCTCTGAGTCGTTGTCATAGCAACAGGTCTGTAAGCTCAAACCTTTTTTGTTTAACGTAAACAGGATTAGATTTCGGATGGTGAAGTCTGTCCCAGCCTCTGCCTCATTCTTGTGAGCACACACAGGGGATGTAATAATTTAGTATTATTATAATTATTTTATTTTAAATAAGACTGCAGCTTGGCGGTCTGCGATGACAGAGGGCACGATTCTGTCATGCCATGCTTACCCCAGCATTTGCACAGAAAGGTGGCATGTTAGACACCGTTTAGATCGGCAAAAAGGTCTTGATGGATGAGCCTAATTTCAAAGAATATAATAATTTTGTAGATGATAATAGGCATTGCTGTTTTACTCTTTGTGATGTACTGCTTTAGTCGTGAGGGAATAATTTACCTCACATTAGCTGTGCAGTTTGTCTGATCTGTGCATTAACTCCAACGCAGACGTGGATTGGCCTTAAGCTCTTTGTGTTTTCTTCAGCTCATGAGATGCTGTCTGTCGTGTCATTAGAGAAGAGTACCTGGCCCTCTTACGTAATAAGAAACCATTTATGATTTTTGTTGTTTCCCAGCTGCACAAGAATGCAGGCTTTCACAGAGAGCTTTTATGCCATGACGCAATGGCATTGCAGGGCCTGTTAAATTAAATGTTATGTTCATCTGGATATACATTAACAGTTTATATCGTACATAAACCTGTACGAATGCAAGGGAAATGAAAATGGAAATATAATGTAAGAGTTAAATATTAAAATTTTTGTTTAATTCATCCCCAGCTTTCAGACAGCTCTTTCTCCTTGTAGTTGCCTTGGCAATTTTGTTGCTTTGTTTCATCATTGTTTCGTTGCTCTTTTAAAAGAGATTCCAGGTAAACGTTAAAAATAACTTCATGTTTGGCTCGTGGACATTTTTTTAAAGAAAAATGTATACTATGATATTACATTATATGA
Organism: Paracanthobrama guichenoti; assembly: GCA_018749465.1. Lineage (NCBI taxonomy): Eukaryota > Metazoa > Chordata > Actinopteri > Cypriniformes > Gobionidae > Paracanthobrama > Paracanthobrama guichenoti. The sequence goes on along the minus strand of CM031947.1, from coordinate 7,279,555 downwards.
TATGATATGATATATAATATATGATATGATATGCTGTATTATATCATATATCAAATCATATCATATCGTATCATATTGTATTATATTATATTATATTATATTATTAATTATATTAATCATATTAGATTACATTATCATTTTTTTCATAAAGCTATTAATGCTTTTATCGGGCATGAACAGAAGTGACAGTAAAGACTTTTACATTGTTACAAAAGATTTGTATTTCAAATAAGTGCTGTTCTTTTGATATTTAAATTCGTCAAAGAATAAATATATTTCCATAAAAATATTAAGCAGCAAATGTTTTCAACATTGATATAATAAGAAATGTTTCTTGAGCAGCAAATCAGCTTTTTAGAATGATTTCTGAAAGATCATGTGACTGGAGACTGGAGTAATGAAAATGATGCTTTGCCATCACAGGAATACATTAGAATACAGTTATTTTAAATTGCAATAACATTTCACAGTATTTTTGTGTAAATTAAGTTCAGCTTTGATGAGCAAAAGAAAACACATTAGCTGTTCTTAAGTGGATGTATTCATGTGGTCTCTATATGCACAGATTCATATATAAAATAGTAATAATTTACATGATATTACTCTATTTATAAGAGTATATGATCTCAAAACTCATTCTAGATGTGCTGATCAAATCCAACTATGGGTTTGATAAACCGAATCAGCCAGAAAGGAATTATCACAAATGAAAAGGTCTACAGCATGTTATCTCGGTATTAAGTGATATACAGGGAAAAGGGCCCTGATCTTTCCCGCAGGGTTAATCCGAAATCAGCTCAATAAACAATGTTCCAAGGTGGATATTTAAGATCTTTTATCGGTTTGATCTAGTAACCACCAGCCCCTTATCTATTAAGGGCTGTGTCTCAAACACATATCTTCCCCTTTTGTCTGGTACAGAGCCTAACTTTGTGGGTTCGGCGCTGGTCCGGGAGAGCCGCAACAGTAAAGATGGAGACGACGATAAGATCTACTTCTTCTTCAGCGAGAGAGCATTGGAGCTGGACTGCGACAGCGATCTGACCGTGGCACGGGTGGCACGCGTGTGTAAGGTGAGAATGTAAACTCCGAACTCATATACACCACGACCACAAGGTTGCTGAATGAGCAAGACACTCAACATCGGGTTGCTATAGGGCAGGTGTTCTCAAACAAGGGAACTGCAGGGGTGCGCGAGTTGATGAAAAGCTAATCAATTAAATCAGATTCAAGTAAACAAATGGAGCTGCACAATTAATTGAAATAAAACTGAAATAGCAGCATATATACTAGCGGCAGCAAATCTAATTTGCGAGTGAATAATATAAAGAGTGAATGATATAAAGCGAGTGTAGTCTAGCAACTCTCGGTAGACCTGCTAGCTGGAAAAAACAAACTCTGGTCAGGCCAATCACATCGTGTATAGAGTCGGTGGGCGGGCTTAACATAATGACGGCAGAGTTGCTGCGGTTCCGCGTGCTAATTGAAAACAGAGAAGCTGGCGAACAGCGGTCTTTTGAATCGGCTTTGGCCACGACTCTGGGAGACTTGTTGTTAAAGTTTTCTTTGAGAAAAGAACAAAGAACGGCACTGAAGTCATTCTTAAGAAAGGAAGATGTGTTCAGAGTTTTGCCTACCGGATACGGCGAAAGTTTAATCTATCAACTAGCTCGGCTTCACCTTCTTCATTGCTCTGGTAGGTTGTATCCTATTGCGTGCAGAGGGAATTTGAAAGACAACCGTTTATCCCGCCCCTCGGATTGAGCCCTGCCACTGGTGAGTTCCTAGACCCAACATCTTGATGTGGGTCTGGCTTGTCAGGCTAGCATTTAACCAATATTCCACCAAAATAAAAGCCCAAGCAATTGACATGTTAAAACTGTGAGGGTTTCAATGTTTGAAAGTGAAGATTAAAGGGGTCATGAACTGGCTTTTTTATTATTTTATACTGTTGTCTGAGGTCAACTTATTACATTCTTGTGGTTTTTACATTCAAAAACATCATAATGAATAAGTAATAGGCTATTTTCTACCTTGGTTTTGAGCCTCTCTCCTGAATGCTTGGTTCTTATGGGCGTGTCTCTGAAGACTTGGAAGTAAACGACCCCCTCTATGATTGGATAACAGTTTTGCATTATAATGCATTTTGGCTCCCCCATCAGTACATGTGGGGAATTGTTTTGAAAACTTCCAATGTGGAGAAACGGCAACCGGAAAGATTCGCCCACAGGGCTTGCAAAATGTCTGTATCAAACAAACACAATGATTTATCTCTCATCCACCCGCAATTAATATGAATGTTATTTTTTATTACTTGGCCCGCCTGATCGTTGGATATATCCGCAAACCGCTCATCACTAACACACACACACAAGTACGTGCATCAGCAAAACTTCACTGCAGACAAATCAGCATGTTTAAAACTTCTGCAACATAATCAGTGGAACGATCTGTAACAATGCAATTCTATCACATATAAAAAACATGTTTTACTCACATAAGTGTGTTGCACCATTCCTGTCGGATCCAGTATAGAAGGCACAGCTTTGTGTTTTAATCTCAATATGTAATTTAATCTCCAGTCTCGACCTGTGTCTTATTTACAAACGATTCCGCGGTGAAATGAAGCGAACAAACGTGCAATGTCTTACGCACGTGAGCTGGAACTTCATTAAAAATAAAGTTCAACCACTCATTCCTAATATTAGAATCTGAAGGAAGCTTATGCAGGGACTGTGTTCCTCCACAACCAGGCACAGCGCAATATCTTACTCTCTTCGGCATGTTTATTGTTCATACTCTTTTATGAATTGAAATTTCTGGACATCTTAATATTATTTTTTCTGCAATTATTTTTGTACAAATTTTATATCCGATATAACAATGCTGTATTAGCAATGCTATATCAGATATATACACACACACCTGTCCCACGCACTTTTTAAAACAAAGTTATGCCGCTGGCAACCAGCATCCCATGCTGGTCCCAGCATGCAAAACATAACTTATTCTGGTGAGCAGCAATGCTGGATTTTTCAGCAGGGCTGCTCTAGGGCGATTGTACCTGTATGAGGTGTCCTGCAAATCCCTGGGAACACAAATGTCTGTTAAATGGCTACTTGCTTCACTTTTCAGGGAGACCTGGGTGGCACACGGACCCTACAGAAGAAGTGGACCACCTTCCAAAAGGCTCGGCTGATGTGTTCTTTCCCTGAGCGCCACATCACCTTTAATAACCTGCGTGCCGTCTTCACACTGCCTGGGGCGGACTGGAGGAGCACTAGTTTCTATGGCATCTTCCATGCGCAGTGGTGAGCGAACCCTCCTGCCATGCTAGTTTGTGTCATAAATATTTCTCTCTCTTCCTCTTCCTGACGTAGTTGTGAAAGTCGCTCTGTCCTCTGCTTGTATAAAAGTGTCACCGTGCCAAACACCCAGCCGTGTTCCTCAAGTGTAGAAAATGCTGCACTGTCATTATGTTGACAGTAAGGCTATTACTGTAATAAACCAGCCAATGTAGCACGGTGATTTAGTTCAGACTGACTGACTACTTTTTTCTCTTTCTCCTTCTTCATCCTTTATTCTCTCACAGGGGGGATGTGGATGTGTCTGCTGTGTGTCAGTACCAGATCGGAGAGGTGAAAAATGTGTTCGACGGGCCGTATAAGGAATACAGGGAGTCGTCTCAGCGATGGGTCCGATACACTAGCACAGTGCCCAGTCCACGACCTGGAGCGGTGAGTTAAGCAGCCGTTGAGATTGGAGGCCGAGAGGGCGCCCGTGACTAAGCACTCAGCTAAAAATAGCACACTATTTTTGTACATGCAGTAATATTTCACCCCAAAATGAGAACTTAGAAGTTTCCTGTTGGATTATAACATTTTACAAACATCTTAACAAAGAATTTGAGTTAGATTTTGTCAGGTTTGCAGAATTTTTTTTTTTTTTTACTTTTTAATGTAATTTCAGGTAATGTGAAAGTATAGTGAGGTTGACCAGTGCTGTGGGCCATTCATAAGTAAATTGAAAATACAATTTACAGGACTCTTCAAACATTTAATGAAATTAATATTTTTATTCAACGAGGATGCATTAAATTATAAAAGCTTGTTTCCGTCACAGAATAAAAAATAAAAAAGGTAATTGTGACTTTTTATCTCACAATTCTGACTTTTTATCTTCCAATTGTGAGTTATAAAGTCAGAACTGTGTGATATAAAGTCAGAATTGAGAGATATAAAGTCAGAATTGAGTGATGTAAAGTCAGAATTGTGAGATGTAAAGTCAGAATTGAGTGATGTAAAGTCAGAATTGAGTGATGAATTGAGTGATGTAAAGTCAGAATTGAGTGATGTAAAGTCAGAATTGTGAGATATAAAGTCAGAATTGAGTGATATAAAGTCAGAATTGTGAGATATAAAGTCAGAATTGTGAGATGTAAAGTCAGAATTGAGTGATATAAAGTCAGAATTGTGAGATGTAAAGTCAGAATTGAGTGATATAAAGTCAGAATTGTGAGATGTAAAGTCAGAATTGAGTGATGTAAAGTCAGAATTGAGTGATGTAAAGTCAGAATTGAGATTAAAGTCAGAATTGAGTGATGTAAAGTCAGAATTGTGAGATATAAAGTCAGATGTAAAGTCAGAATTGAGAGATGTAAAGTCAGATGTAAAGTCAGAATTGAGTGATGTAAAGTCAGAATTGAGTGATGTAAAGTCAGAATTGAGTGATATAAAGTCAGAATTGAGTGATGTAAAGTCAGAATTGAGATGTAAAGTCAGAATTGAGTGATGAATTGAGTGATGTAAAGTCAGAATTGAGAGATATAAAGTCAGAATTGAGTGATGTAAAGTCAGAATTGTGTAAAGTCAGAATTGAGTGATATAAAGTCAGAATTGAGTGATGTAAAGTCAGAATTGAGTGATGTAAAGTCAGAATTGAGTGATGTAAAGTCAGAATTGAGTGATGAATTGAGTGATGTAAAGTCAGAATTGAGTGATGAATTGAGTGATGTAAAGTCAGAATTGTGAGTGAGTGAATTGAGTGATGTAAAGTCAGAATTGAGTGATGTAAAGTCAGAATTGAGTGATGTAAAGTCAGAATTGAGTGATGTAAAGTCAGAATTGAGTGATGTAAAGTCAGAATTGAGTGATTGTATAAAGTCAGAATTGAGTGATGTAAAGTCAGAATTGAGTGATGTAAAGTCAGAATTGAGTGATATAAAGTCAGAATTGAGTGATGATAAAGTCAGAATTGAGTGATGTAAAGTCAGAATTGAGAGATGTAAAGTCAGAATTGAGTGATGTAAAGTCAGAATTGAGTGATGAATTGAGTGATGTAAAGTCAGAATTGAGTGATGTAAAGTCAGAATTGTGAGATATAAAGTCAGAATTGAGTGATATAAAGTCAGAATTGTGAGATATAAAGTCAGAATTGTGAGATGTAAAGTCAGAATTGAGTGATATAAAGTCAGAATTGTGAGATGTAAAGTCAGAATTGAGTGATATAAAGTCAGAATTGTGAGATATAAAGTCAGAATTGTGAGATGTAAAGTCAGAATTGAGTGATGTAAAGTCAGAATTGAGTGATATAAAGTCAGAATTGTGAGATATAAAGTCAGAATTGTGAGATGTAAAGTCAGATGTAAAGTCAGAATTGAGTGATGTAAAGTCAGAATTGAGTGATGTAAAGTCAGAATTGAGATGAAGTGAATTGAGTGAGTGATATAAAGTCAGAATTGAGTGATATAAAGTCAGAATTGAGTGATGAATTGAGTGATGTAAAGTCAGAATTGAGTGATATAAAGTCAGAATTGAGTGATAAAGTCAGATGTTGAGTGATGAATTGAGTGATGTAAAGTCAGAATTGAGTGATGTAAAGTCAGAATTGAGTGATGAATTGAGTGATGTAAAGTCAGAATTGAGTGATGTAAAGTCAGAATTGAGTGATGAATTGAGTGATGTAAAGTCAGAATTGAGTGATGTAAAGTCAGAATTGAGTGATGAATTGAGTGATGTAAAGTCAGAATTGAGTGATGTAAAGTCAGAATTGAGTGATATAAAGTCAGAATTGAGTGATGAATAAAGAGATGTAAGAGTGATAGTAAAGTCAGAATTGAGTGATGTAAAGTCAGAATTGAGTGATGAGTGAATTGAGTGATGTAAAGTCAGAATTGAGAGATGTAAAGTCAGAATTGAGAGATGTAAAGTCAGATTTGAGTGATGTAAAGTCAGAATTGAGTGATGTAAAGTCAGAATTGAGTGATGAATTGAGTGATGTAAAGTCAGAATTGAGTGATGTAAAGTCAGAATTGAGTGATGTAAAGTCAGAATTGAGTGATGTAAAGTCAGAATTGAGTGATGTAAAGTCAGAATTGAGTGATGTAAAGTCAGAATTGAGTGATGTAAAGTCAGAATTGAGTGATATAAAGTCAGAATTGAGTGATGTAAAGTCAGAATTGAGTGATATAAAGTCAGAATTGAGTGATGTAAAGTCAGAATTGAGTGATATAAAGTCAGAATTGAGTGATGAATTGAGTGATGTAAAGTCAGAATTGAGTGATGAATTGAGTGAGTGATAAAGTCAGAATTGAGAGATGAAGTCAGAATTGAGTGATGTAAAGTCAGAATTGAGTGATGTAAAGTCAGAATTGAGTGATATAAAGTCAGAATTGAGTGATGTAAAGTCAGAATTGAGTGATGTAAAGTCAGAATTGAGTGATGAATTGAGTGATGTAAAGTCAGAATTGAGTGATGTAAAGTCAGAATTGAGTGATGTAAAGTCAGAATTGAGTGATGTAAAGTCAGAATTGAGAGATGTAAAGTCAGAATTGAGTGATGAATTGAGTGATGTAAAGTCAGAATTGAGAGATGTAAAGTCAGAATTGAGTGATGAATTGAGAGATGTAAAGTCAGAATTGAGTGATGTAAAGTCATGTAAAGTCAGAATTGAGTGATGTAAAGTCAGAATTGAGATGATGAGTGAAGTCAGAATTGAGTGATGTAAAGTCAGAATTGAGTGATATAAAGTCAGAATTGAGTGATATAAAGTCAGAATTGAGTGATGTAAAGTCAGAATTGAGTGAGAATTGAGTGATATAAAGTCAGAATTGAGAGATGTAAAGTCAGAATTGAGTGATGTAAAGTCAGAATTGAGTGATGTAAAGTCAGAATTGAGTGATGTAAAGTCAGAATTGAGTGATGTAAAGTCAGAATTGAGTGATATAAAGTCAGAATTGAGTGATGTAAAGTCAGAATTGATTGAGTAAAGTCAGAATTGAGTGATGTAAAGTCAGAATTGAGTGATGTAAAGTCAGAATTGAGTGATATAAAGTGAATTGAGTGATGTAAAGTCAGAATTGAGTGATGTAAAGTCAGAATTGAGTGATGAATTGAGTGATGTAAAGTCAGAATTGAGTGATATAAAGTTGGAATTGTGAGACGAAAGTCAGAATTGAGTGATGAATTGAGTGATGTAAAGTCAGAATTGAGTGATATAAAGTTGGAATTGTGAGACGTAAAGTCAGAATTGAGTGATGAATTGAGTGATGAATTGAGTGATGTAAAGTCAGAATTGAGTGATGTAAAGTCAGAATTGAGTGATGAAAAGTCAGAATTGAGTGATATAAAGTTGAATTGTGAGACGTAAAGTCAGAATTGAGTGATGAATTGAGTGATGAATTGTGAGATATAAAGTCAGAATTGAGTGATATAAAGTCAGAATTGTGAGATATAAAGTCAGAATTGAGTGATATAAAGTCAGAATTGAGTGATATAAAGTCAGAATTGAGTGATATAAAGTCAGAATTGTGAGTTATAAAAAAGGAACATTGTTGTCACTGGGGAGGTACCCTAAGGTACAAAACTGAAAAGGTACTAATATGTACCTTTAAGGTACTAATACGCTCTCTTAAAGTACTTTTTAAGGTACTAATATGTACCATTTAGGGGTGATGTACCCTTTCACTTTTGTACCTTAGGGTACCGCCCCAGTGACAGAACTGTACCTTTTTTTCTGAGAGTGTAGTGGCAACCTCCCACGGTCTCTCTTGAAGCCAACACGGAAGTGACTTAAACTGCAATTCATTGACTGGCCGCTAGAGACAGGCTCCAGAAGGGAGTCAAATCTTTATCTCCCCCATGTTAAAATGCCCAACTTTACAGCAGAATTTTTTTTTTACAGCCTGGTACAAATTGTGGTTTTGGTCTATATAGCTAATTTTGCCCTTCATGGCAACTGTGAGGGGGTGATTTTTCTTTAAACTCATCCGTTTAAATTATATTAAGACAAAGTTCTGCATAATTAAGGCCATGGTCACTTGAGTAACAGGTGGATTGCCACTATGTTTGAGCTATGCGGGCATGGTTTCAGCAAGTGATGCGCGGTGACGCGCTGCCAAGATGCCAACAGCCCACTTTAGGCTTCAAAAATTGTCTTCAGAAACCTACAGGTGATGTCACGGACACTATGTCAATATTTTTTTAGTCTATGGTTGCATCGCTTCACTGCCATTGACAAATGCTCTCCCGTGGCCTCATGGGATAGTAAAGTTTTGCCTACTCTTTTATGATTACTGTGAATTCGGACATCTGTCACATACTGTTTTTCGCCTACTGTATACAGTAGCAGGGAAGTACATGATTTTGAATCCAACTCATGAACTGACAGGGAGCCAGTTTGAAGTTTTTTAAATGTCAAATCTTTAAACAAATTGAGCACACTTTACTTATTGTATTTTAAATGTGTATGATGTTGTTTAAAAAATACACATTATGACATGCTATATATTAAGGTATCAAGTAAAAATACCTAATCAAAAGTCTTTCCTTTCTTTCTACAGTGCATCACAAACTTTGACAGGGAAAACGGCTACAATAGTTCTCTACAGCTGCCTGACGCAACGCTAAACTTTGCCAAGAAGCATCCACTAATGGAGCTCAGGGCGGAAGCTCGCCCCCTGCTGCTTACTAAAGGGATCAACTTCACCCGAATAGCTGTGGACAGAGTGAGCTCACTGGACCAGAGATCCTACAACATGCTCTTCATAGGCACAGGTTTGTTATAGTTGGTCAAATGTATACAGTACATGGATCACTGTACGAAACGTTACACAGCTAATAAGAGTTTTAAAGGGTTGTCAAGAGGGTTTTTTCACAGTCTCCTGCATCGTCCTTCTTGTTCCTTTGTCCTTTTGTGTGCAAATATAAATAGAGCAGCCAAAGAAGCCATTTTATTAGCCATAATGTTGTATCTAAGTGGAAATGTCACCTCTTCCAATTGATTCTTGTCATGCAGGAAGGTCAGTCCTTGAAATAAAAATTGAAAAGCTGTATTTGGCCTTGACACTCTCATACAAACACACTCACACTCAAGGCTCAACCATCCTTGGTATACAATGAGTTCAGTCTTTCACCAATTCCACACAAAAGACAAATACATCTATACAAACCTAGTTAGTTGACATTAAATATTTTCAGAAAGGTGACATCCTGTGGTGACATTTCGAACAATTTTGCCATTGTCTTTTATAATTATTATTCAGTTTAAGCATATAAGCATTATACTTATCATCATATTATTTGAGAGACTACATACATTTATTATAAAATATATTTTTATAATAAAATATATGCTTTAAAATACTATTTGTCAAAATAAATTACTAGTAAAATTAATAATGAAGGCATAAAAGGTTTATGACATCATATTAATTTAGAGACTACATGAATATTATTTTAGAAGATATTTTTAATACAATATAAATATATTTGTATACTTTTTAAAAAGGTATTTGTCATACCACAGGACTATTTAAAATCACTAGTGCACACAAAAATGTTTTTATGGCATAATATTAATTGAAAAACTACATGAATATTATTATAAAATATATTTTTTTATAATATATATATATATATATATATATATATATATATATATATATATATATATATATATATATATATATATATATATATATATATATCACACCACAGGACTATTTAAAATTACTAATCAGGGCAAAATGGTAAAAAAAAAAAAAAAAAATTCACTTATCCCTTTTACATTCAGGTATAGTTAAACCCGTTTTGAGTGCTGCAGCACCTGAGGCAGATTGTGTGTGTGTGTGTGTGTGTGTGTGTGTGTGTGTGTGTGTGTGTGTGTGTGTGTGGCAGGGAGAATCAGAGTCTTGGATTAAGGATTAAGAGTGAACATAGATACTCTGACATGAGCAAAAGTGCCAGGGTGGATTTGTAAAGCACACCCTGTAGCTCTTCAACTCTCCTCCGTTATCCCTTTTCCGCACATTCACTTTTTTCTCCCAGACTGAGAGAGAGGTCAGTGGCACATTATCTGTGACAAGCACTGTGTGAGAGGACGGGATAAAGTACACACACAGAGTTATGATAGGTCACGGCACCAGCTGGGGTGTATTCAATTTTCCTGCCGGTAATCGCCGTAACCTTGTTTCTAAAATCCAATGATGGAAAAATATGACACGTGTTGATGATACATTAATGGACTATTTGTCTCTCATCTCTCGCCATTTTCCCCTCTTTGTCCCCATCCCATTACTTCTCCCCCTCTGAATACAATCTATTCCCACCATCTTTCCTCCTGGCCTCTTTGTTTGTCGTTCAGCGGATGGATGGCTCCAGCGTGTCGTGATTTTGGGTTCAGAGGCCCATGTGATAGAAGAGATCCAGCTGTTTGATCGGCAGCAACCGGTGGACAGCCTCACCATCTCGCACAGCAAAGTAATTTCTGATCTGTTTTCTTGCTGAGCCAATCTCTTTGAAGCCAGCTCTCCCGCCAGACTAGCATTAATCGGTTTTGTTCAAACTGAGTAGGAAAACAGAATGCACTGATAACTGAAAATAATTTATTTGCTTGTATTGTTTTCCTTCATTTATTCCCAAATCCTCCCATTCTTTGTCTACAGAAGTATTTGTACATTGGCTCGCGCTCTGAGGTTCTTCAGCTGCCCTTGGCAAACTGCAGCCGGTACCATTCACAGCCAGACTGCCTGCTGTCCAGAGACCCGTACTGTGCCTGGGACAGCGAGGGACGCGCTTGTGTCCGCATCGACCTCCACCGCGGGTAAATTCATCCATCTTTTGGTTCTGCTAGCATCCTTGCACTATCCTCCATCTTTTCTATTGTGCTCTCCTCTTTATTTTCTTTCTGTTTCTACTCTTGCTCTCCTCCGCTGCTTGCTCCTCATCATTTTGCAAAGGCTTTCTCTTTCCACCCCCTCTGCTCTCCTCCACAGGTCCCTCTTTGTACTTTTAAGCTGCATCCCCATAGCAGTGTGTCTAACAGCCTTCTGACACATCGTCAATATTTGTGCTCCCCCCCACAGCTCCACATCCACACTCTCGCAGGACCTCATGCTGGAGAGGTTCAACCGAGGAAAAGCCAAGTTTGATAAGCCTTTCTCCATTCCCAGCCCTGGTACGTCAGACTTACGCTGCCCCCTACAGGCCCCCCTGCAGCGAGCGGTTTTCCATTAGGGGACACGCACATAGTGTAATCTGGTCAATGAAATTACTAACAAAAATAATAACAAATTAAATGAGAAAATTACTTATATATATTTATTTTAATTCAATAAAGTTAAATATAACAAGAAATAATAATGTAAAATATTAACAATGCACTAACAGTGTTTTCTGATGAAGAGAAATCTAGACAGAATATGATTTGTTTCAGATAATCCACAATCATAGTCAATAATGTCAGGGAATTGATTTACTTGAGCTTCAAGAGCTGAAGTTGAACAGACTAAAACAAATAGCTATGTAAAAAATGAATACTGTTTTAATTAAGGCCGCAGCTTTTGCAGTGTCAATAGCAACTAGATTCTATTTACACTAAGTGAAAATAGCGTAGAGTAGAGAATAGAGTAGTTGGATGCTATTTACACTTATAAATAGTGGCAAAACCCCTGTGTTGTTGTACATTAAACAGTATGCAATAATAACATAGTGTAAATGACTATATTTATTCAAATGTATGCTGCCTTATTTGGACAGTAAAGCCCTCTCTACACCTACCCCTTACCCATAAACACTTTATTATTAAAGCTGCTGTCCGTACATTTTTTTGGTTAAAAATAATCCAAAATCAATGTTTGAGCAAGTACTGTACATAACCAGCTGTACATAATATGACTTCTGACTTGTAATGTTGCCTGAATCATAATCATACACTGTTTGTTCATTGGCCAGAGGAGAACTGGCCCTGGAGAACTTGTAATAATGTGTTATAATTTGAGTGGTACTGGAAGCTTTTTTAGGAAAAAGCTAGGATGGTGCGGTTCGTCTTTTTTTTTTTTTTTTTTTTTTTCGTCATTACGTCACATCTGTATACCTAAAGAAGGAGTCCAGCTAGTAGGCTATATTGCATGTGAGGATGCTGCAGGTGGTGTATCATTTATAGCCTTTCTCACAGCACAGTTAACATTAACAATTTGAGAACAAAGCATAGCAATAATAATAATTTGCACGGTTTCATGTGATATTGGCTAAGCGATCGTTAGATTTAATCACCGTTGGTTTTTTCTCAGTTGGTCAGAACAAAAGTGGCAAACATGTTACTTACTTGTTCAGATGATATTTTATGGGGAAAAATCTTATTTTGGTCATACTTCCAAGATGTAGAATCTGTGATTCCGAAGTACAGTATCCACATTGGTGCAGTGAATGAATGACAGCCACACATACTCCTCAAGACATTAGATTTATCCTCGCGGATGAGCCGTGCTGACGCACAACCCACGTAAAGATGATAATTCCGCAAATAACTGCAATTGCCAGTTTCAAACAGAGATGGCGACAGAGGCTAAACTTAACTTTGAAGTTTTTTAACAACCAGCTTTAAACAAACGTTAGACACTGTATTTTCACTTTTTGAATATTTTCTTAATTTTTCTTGAAAATAAATGCCTTTCCGATCTGATATGTAATGGAAAAAGAAAGTAAAGCAAGTTTCGGGTTTCCACAAAAGGCAGATTTGAACTGCCACATGCAAATTTGAACGCTTTGCATCAAAACTTTCTGCCACATGCCTTACCCCTACATTATTGCTATTGTTGTCAATCTAGCATCTTCCATAAATTTGTCTGGCCCAACCAGATGTCAGTGGGCAGAGTTAGTGTAAATAGCCTCAGGCTGTCTGTACTTAATGTAAAATAGATATTTTGTTTAAATTAATGTTTTTTCATAAAAGTGAAATAAGTTATAATATATATTTTTTTCTTTTCAGATCATTCTAGGTTGAGAAATGTGACTGTGGTCGTTGGGTCAGATCTGGTATTGCCCTGCAATCTGGTTTCCAACTTAGCCCAGCCCTTCTGGGAACTTAACGAACGTGACCTCGCCTTGGTGGAAGGTGAGGCCATTGGGCCACGATTCGACAGAGCCCTCCGCTCCCTTGTTATCCCCCAAGCCGGTTCCCTTCAAGCAGGCCGTTACATCTGCTACTCTGAGGAGCAAGGCGTGAAGTTCCAAACGGAGAGATACCAGGTCGCAGTTGTAGCCAGCGCACCCGTCTTCATGGAGGCCCGGGCTCCTGACGGCAGCATGGGTTTATTCTGGGTGCTGGTGATCACGTTGGGTGCCGCTTGTCTGTTGCTGCTAATCGCATCTTTGTACCTTCGTAGAAGACTGAAGTTGGCACTGGGCAAAGGTGCAGAAATGAAGCCGCTGGAGAGCACTTTAGTGTACCCCATTACTTTACCCAAAGAGCCTCCCACCCGGCCATCGTTCGTGCCGAGCAAGATGGCAAACGATGAGGATCGCTTCTGGGAAACGGGAGCTAATTACTACTACTCGGATGGCTCCCTGAAAATTGTGCCCGGGCATGCAATGTGCTCCACCGGCAGCACAGCATCTCCGAGTGCTATTCCCGGTCAGCCCATTCACTCACCGAGCAGGTTGAGCCTTACCAACATTCGAAACTCAGGCACCAATGGATATATCCGCCTGAATCTGAGCACGGCCGGAGAGGAGAGAGCGAGCACGGGATCGGGAATAGGCATGGGAAGCGGACTCGGGCTGGGCAGCCGAGAGAACGATTACTCCAGTCCATTCAAAGAGGAGCTCCGGAGAACTCTGCAGCAGAGGAGCGTGCTTCCTGACGCCAATCCCGAGGAGTCTTCTGTGTAGATCTCACAGGAACCACAGAAAACCTCACCTACCTCCATCCTGCTTGGGGAACTCTCTTCATCTTATTCGCAACCTATTTCTTCTCTGTCAACACTTCTCTGCCGTGGCGATTATCTCCAGTGCCATAAGGCCACCGACATTCCCTTGGATTATTCTGGTTCTCATAAGTACTAACACTCAACCGAGACTGAACACATCTCGCAAAGTTTTTGTAAATGTCTGTATTTAATGGACCAGACCGACAGGGCCTTGTGTTGATCTTGGCTAACAGACGAACACAGGTACATCTCTGAGAGGAACCCAACCAGCCAAATGTAGCCGTCAGTCTGATCTGCGTAGGGCAGACATCTGGCAACTTAATCATTTGGCAAGATGGAGGATACAGAGCTTATTTTTGACGTCCAGTGGTTGCCTCAGTTAAAGCAGGTGTTTGGACATGTTTTTTGCACCCTTTTTGTGGGTAGAACACATGAGAGAGGAGACAAAAAGGACATGCATAAACTTACATTGCAAGATGACAATCACGCTCTTCTCTCAAGAGGAAAGTTATAGAGCGGGAAAAAGAACTGAGTGAGCTGTAAAACCGAAGCAGGACTTGAATCATGAACAAATGCTTTGCCTTTCTTTCATTACAGCTCAATAACTTTTTTTAAACGTTGTCTTTTTTCTGAGAATGTGTACTGAGACTTGCAGCACTAATATATTGTGAGGTTTTTTCATGTCTGTTTATTGCAACTGTTAAAGAAGGATTTCTTCTTTTTTTTATTCTTTTTTTTTTTTTATGATTAATAGTTTCATCTGAAATGTGAAAGGATTACCAGTGGTAGTAGCATGAGGAAGGTGTGAACAGAATGTTGTACTAAGACTGTGTTGGATGTGACAGCAAGTGCATTATTGTATATATTTGGCTTGAACTGCCAAATGAAGTATAACCCCAGTGTTTGCCTACATGATGATGGAATGAAACTTTACTTCTGGAATGGTATAGAAGACTCCGCCCATGTTCTGAAGCCGGATTGTTCTACATGAAAGAGATCCTTGATCAAGTCCAGGATGAGCAGTAGAGGCTACAGCTGATCAAACACAGGTAAGAATACAGCAAATCATACTTTATCCCAAATTTTATTTGGGAAGCTTAAAGGGTTAGTTCACCCAAACATTTAAATTCTGTCATTACTCTCCCTCATGTCGTTCCAAACCCGTAAGACCTTCGTCCATCTTCGGAACACAAATTAAGATATTTTTGATGAAATCCGAGAGCTTTCTGACCCCTCCATAGACAGCAACACAACAGCCACTTTCAAGGCCCAGAAAGGTATATTTACATTTATGCATTTGGCAGATGCTTTTATCCAAAGCGACTTACATTGCATTCAAGGTACACATTTCTACATTTTTGTCAGTTCTTGCTTTCCCTGGGAATCGAACCCATGACCTTGGCGTTGCTAGTGCCATGCTCTTATTGTTTGAGCTAAAGGAAAGCTAGTAAAGGTAGTAAAGACATTGTTAAAATCATCCATGTGACTACAGTGGTTATTAACAAACAAAAATATGTTATTAACTTATTTATTATAATGTTATTAACAAACAAAAATAATGACTTTATTCAACAATCTCTTCTCTTTCATGTCACTCTCCTACATGATTCACATAAGCACCACAATGCTTGCAAGTGGTGTTCGGCCAATAGTGAGCCGGTGTTCTGGCGTAGAACTAGGAAGCACTGTGAATAGCCCAACAATGTGAATAGCGTAAGAGAGTGTCACGGAGAAGAGATTGTTGAATAAAGTCGCTGTTTTTGTTTGTTTGTTTTTTTGTGTGCGAAAAGTATTCTTTTTGCTTCATAACATTAAGGTTGAACCACTGTAGTCACATGGACTATTTTAACAGTGTCTTTACTACCTTTCTGGGCCTTGAAAGTGTTAATTAAATTGCTGTTATGGAGGGGTCAGAAAACTCTTGGATTTCATCAAAAATATCATAATTTGTGTTTCGAAGAACAAAGGTCTTACGGGTTTGGAACAACATGAGGGTGAGTAATTAATGACAGAAATTTCTAGAAATAGGTGTGAGATCTATTTATTACCATTCAAAAGTTTGGAGTCTAAGATTTTTTTCATGTTTTTTAAAGAAGTCTCTTATACTCACCAAGGCTGCATTTATTTGATCAAAAATACAGAGAAAACTGTCATTTTATGAAATATTATTACAATTTAAAATAGTTTTCGAATATCATTATCAATAACATTCGAAATCATTCGAATATGCTGATTCAACATATGCTCAATAAACATTCTTTATTATTACTATCAACATTGACAACAGTTGTGCTGCTTAATATTTTTGTAGAAAAATATAAAATGTTTCTTTTGTTAAGTATTAATTTCTTTAAAAAAAAAAAAAAACACCCCAAACTTTTGAATCGTAGTGTATATAACAAGATTTTTGGAATGTTGATATGAGGTAGGCTAAAAGATTATGACTATAAATCCTGTGTGTAATCATTTTTAATTTTTGTTATACTTTTTATTTGGTAACACTTTATTTTACATTTACATGTACTTACCATAGTAATAACAGTAAATTATGCATAATTATATGCAACTGACCCTCAACCAAACCCTAATCCCACCATAACCCTATAGTAAGCACATGTTGTTAATTAATATTACTCAGTACTTAAATATATAATTATACTGTAACAATGACACCGTAAAATAAAGTGTAACCCCACATGCTGTTAAGGACCATATTTTGACTTGGTTTTGTTGTAACATAAAACCTATGAACTAACTGACTATATCTGTCTTATCTCTTTCAGTGTGGGCTTTGCAACTCTTAAACAGAGACTAAATACAAAAACAGGGTGAAAAGCGAAAGCAGAGGACATTTCATTCCATTGACTTTGATTGTGAAGACAAATGAAGGAGATTTCGATTATTCGTGACCCTGTGGGTGGAGAGGCACTACGATGCTCATCACTGGTCCATACTTTGTTGCATGATGTTCTGCAAAATATATTATATAAGTTTCAACAATAAAACAACAGTCTCACATGTTTAAAAAAAAAAAATATATGAAAAAACTTTTCGTACATGTGCCTCTTCACCTTGGGTGAAGCCAAAGCAGACTGCAGATATGTTTCTTCTCTGTTTCCTGTTTTTCTTTTTTTTCTTTTTGAAATTCTCTGCTTTATGTTCTGGAATTTTGTCCATTGCACAGAACTCAAGTATTGTCTGAAATCTTTGTTACTACTACTCTTGTTTTGGTGGAATGCTATTCTTTGTGGCATGAGAGCTTTACAATTTTTCAAGCGGCTTTCCATTCTGTCATTCGCTCTTTTCCTAGTCTAGTGTGCACCACATGGCATAAGAGGGAAGTTTACACTTGTTAGTAAAGATCTTTGACCTGAAAAGTACGCTGAGAAATGTCAGATTAACATGGACTGAATACTTTCTGCCAGGCCTTCTCAGGGTGGGCTTCTGACTCTCTTGAAATTGTGAAATTTCACTGTTCTTGATTTCAACAATCGCTTCGATAAGCCTTTCAAATGACTTAAAGTCAGACTTTATTCTGACATACTTTCACTGAGCAACCACAAGTGTTGCATATGCTTGTTTGCATCATGCATGGCTTTTTTGTACTGACCAGTATTCCCTGCTTGATAAAAAAAAAAAAAAGCGGTCATCTCAGTTCATTCAGTTCATCTCACATGGCTTTAAATCTGCTGTTTCTTTGTGAGTTTTTGTATTACAAATTTTCTCTTTTCTTGCATTTCAAGATATCTTTAAAAATGTTGCTGTTATTTTTTTTCTTTCTTTTTTTCTTTTTAGGTAATTATGTTAAGTAACTTATTTTGCTTGTACAAAAAGTTGATATTTATTACCATTGTACATATGCCCTTATTTTTTATATATGTATATATCTACAGAAAATAAAAGTAGAGATCAGTTCACAGTGAGTAGGCTGTGTATGCTTATATTTGTAACTATGTTCAGTTGACTTTAAAGAGGACCTATTATGCTTTTTTCTTCAATTTCAACTTTCTTTACTGTGTAATGTTGCTGTTTGAGTGTGAAAAGGCTCTACAAAGTTCACTCCAAAGGGAGTTAGGGCCCTATCATACACCTGGTGCAGTGCGGCGCCAGGCACAACGCAAGTGTTTTTTGCTAGTTTCAGTCCGACGCAGTTATCATATTCATGTCCTGTGCCACATTGTTTAAATAGCAAATGCTGGTCTGAAAACGAGGTGTGTTCAGGCGCATTGTTGGCACGTTGCCATTTTGAGGCAACTGAAATAGACTGCCCCATTGACCAACTGAAACCTGGTCTAAACCTGGCACAATATATATATTTTTTTTTGTTATTTAAAGAGCGCATTAGTAATATGCACCTATAGGCTGGTCCACAACGCGCGTACACTCACACGCTTATTACACACACAGGGACACGCAGCAGCACACAAACATTTTTAAATATTAAAAATAAAAGGATTCCTCTCTGGAGAAGCGTTCAGTCTTTCAGAAAAACGTATTCTAGTAGATGCCAAAAACAAAACCAAAAGGGCATAATAGGTCCTCTTTAAAATGCCATTGAAATGTCATGTGCAACATTTGTTGGTAATGTGGCTATATAGTGGTTTTCATATTGCTTCTGCTAAACATATTTACAGACAGTCACAGTGACACTTAGCTTAATGCTTGGGCAACCACTAGTGCAGTCTCTCCTGCTTAATATCTGTATTTAATCTGAACACACTCTCACATGCAGGCTACAGCAGGGCAGCCACAACTGTGTGTGACATCAGCAGTCTGGCCTGAGTGCATCATCAATGTCTACACAGCTGGGCCTTCTGCTTGGAACAATCTCTATACCATTATAGGACACCAGTCACAGCTGTCTGTAAAATGAAGAGGGGGGTTTTTCACACTGTTAGAGAGTAGGATTCTCATGCTAACCATGGTTTAAAAAAATTTGTTGGACGTATGATGGAGTATTTCTGTGCCAAATATACTCCTTCCGGTTTTTCACAAGTTTCTGAAAGTTTTTTTTTTTTTCGAGTATGGCCCTGTATGAAGTCATAAAGGGCGGAAAATCCTTGTATGTACACTTCTCCCAGAAAAGCACATGCACACACCAACCAGAGCTGGGGAGACTCAGGAGAGACAAATGTTTTGTAAGCAAGGCCCATTGGATTATTTGCAGATAGTTGCAGGCAGTGAGTGAAACAGTGTCAATGTCTGTATTTTGTTGGCAATCGGTGCGTATGTGCATATAATGTAAACGTACGTATGTAACACGAACGTATGTGAATCAAAAGTTATTTATAATGCGATGCAGTGGCATAACTTTGTTTTAAGAAGTTGATGAGTGGGGGAAGTCATGAGAAGTCATGTTTAACATCCTTAAAGTTACATCTCCTAACTATAGCATACAGTATCATCAGTCCTGAGATTTTTTACATTCGCTGTCCAGTGGTAATGTTAGAGTTACCACTGGACTGTTCACCTAATTGTTCATCCTAAGACCTGTAATGTGGGCTAACAAAGTAAATAGGGTCAATTTTGATTTCATGAGGACGTAAAAAAAAAAAAAAAAAAAAAAAATTCATACAGACCCCAAACGTTTGAATAGTGTAAGCCCGAGAAGAGACAATAAGGCTATTTACAAACCCAATTCCAAAAAAGTTGGGGCACTGTACAAATTGTGAATAAAAAAGGAATGCAATAATTTACAAATCTCATAAACTTATATTTTATTCACAATAGAATATAGATAACATATCAAATGTTGAAAGCGAGACATTTTGAAATGTCATGCAAAATATTGGCTCATTTTGGATTTCATGAGAGCTACACATTCCAAAAAAGTTGGGACAGGTAGCAATAAGAGGCCGGAAAAGTTAAATGTACATATAAGGAACAGCTGGAGGACCAATTTGCAACTTATTAGGTCAATTGGCAACATGATTGGGTATAAAAAGAGCCTCTCAGAGTGGCAGTGTCTCAGAAGTCAAGAGATTCAAGATTCAAGAGTTTTATTTGTCACATACACAGTTATATACAGAATATACAACCGGCAGTGAAATGTAAAAAGATGGGCAGAGGATCACCAATTCCCCCAATGCTGGGAACTGCACTGCATCACATACAGGAATGCTACTCTAATGGAAATTACAACATGGGCTCAGGAATACTTCCTGAAAACATTCCACCGTGCCATTCACCGTTGCCAGCTAAAACTCTATAGGTCAAAAAAGAAGCCATATCTAAACATCCAGAAGCGCAGGCGTTTTCTCTGAGGCTGATTTAAAATGGATTATGGCAAGGTGGAAAACTGTTCTGTGGTCAGACGAATCAAAATTTGAAGTTCTTTTTGGAAAACTGGGACAACCCAAGTTGTTATCAGCGCTCAGTTCAGAAGCCTGCATCTCTGATGGTATGGGGTTGCATGAATGTGTGTGGCATGGGCAGCTTACACATCTGGAAAGGCACCATCAATGCTGAAAGGTATATCCAAGTTCTAGAACAACATATGCTCCCATCCAGACATTGTCTCTTTCAGGGAAGACCTTGCATTTTCCAACATGACAATGCCAGACCACATACTGCATCAATTACAACATCATGGCTGCGTAGAAGGAGGATCCGGGCACTGAAATGGCCAGTCTGCAGTCCAGATCTTTCCCCCATAGAAAACATTTGGAGCATCATAAAGAGGAAGATGCGACAAAGAAGACCTAAGACAGTTGAGCAACTAGAAGCCTGTATTAGACAAGAATGGGACAACATTCCTATTCCTAAACTAGAGCAACTTGTCTCCTCAGTCCCCAGACGTTTGCAGACTGTTATAAAAAGAAGAGGGGATGCCACACAGTGGAAAACGTGGCCTTGTCCCAACTTTTTTGAAATGTGCTGATGCCATGAAATTTAAAATCAACTTATTTTTCCCTTAAAATGATACATTTTCTCAGTTTAAACATTTAATATGTCATCTATGTTGTATTCTGAATAAAATATTGAAATTTGAAACTTCCACATCATTGCATTCTGTTTTTATTCACAATTTGTACAGTGTCCCAACTTTTTTGGAATCGGGTTTGTATTTATATTTTCATTTATTCTTTTTTATGACCAATATTCAGGCAGCAGAATTAACTCGTATTAATGTAAAATTCAATACATATTTATTTAATTATATTTTTTCACAATTTTTCTCTGAACTTTATCACAGGCCCTATACCCACTTTTGAATCCGCTGCTATAACCAGTTCCATTTTTTGTCTGCAAATTCAGCCACAAAAGCTCATAAAGACAAAAGCTGCATTGGGTCACCATGTGAAGTCCTCTAACAATCTCTGCAGGACCGGTCTGGCCCTATTACCTTCAATCATTGATAGATTTCCGAGGTTTTTCTGCAGAATGTTCAGTCAAGCACTTCTGGCTCGGGCAGACTGACCTCAAGCCAAGTCTGTTTGCCAAGCTCTCTGCAGATGCCCATCGCTCTGTAAAAAAAATAGAAATATTACATTTATATGTGTGTACAATTTTATCTGGCTTTTTATCAGTTTGGCTCTATATATATTTTTTCTATCCACCACTACAGTAAAACTAACCACGTTCTGTTTGCGTTAGTTTTCATGGACTATCAGTTGTTTTCATTGGTCACATGTCTTTCTTTGTTCTATTTTCTCGCCACAATCTGTCACCATGGACACTGATCACATTCATCACAGCTGTTTGTCATTTTAGTTAATTATCTGTGTATTTCAGTTCCTGCTTGTTTTCAGTTCCGTTGTCTGGTATTGTCTGTGCTTAAGTGCACACTGTTTCACACCTTGCCATCTTCTTTGTAAATAAACCTTGTATTTACCTTTACCTGATCTTTGTCTTCATCTTCCTTGGACCTCAGCGTGACCCATAAATGAGAAGACTGGACATTGTGTCCATCAACGTTGGAACTACTAGTAAATGGAGGAACTGTATTCTTGTTTCAGAATGGCAGAGACCTGGAGCCATACGTGGAGGAGTTCCTGGATATCTGCCAACACACCACCTGTGATGACGTCTGCCTGATGGAGGGATTCTGGTGTGGTCTGGATGAGGCCCTCCACTTAGTCATGCCCTGCGGCAATCCCAGCTGGAAGAATACATCATCTTTGCGCTGTGGACGTATGGATCCACATTCACAGTGGGCGACGTGGAGGACAACAACCGCTTCATCCAGCCACACCCCACAGACGTCTCGCAGGCCGACCCAGAGCACAGCCCACCAACACCCTGCACCACGGAGACGACGACGCCTGACCCCTCGCAGATGGAGAGTTTCCGCCTGCCGCTGACTCGGAGCCTGTGTCGACAGCGGCCACTGCAGCCCCGGAGCCGAAGATCCCAAGTGAATCTGACCAGGGGTGTGAGCTGGCAACAGCCGTCCCGGAGGGAATTCTGGTGGAACTTGACACTGGGGAGGACTGGCTTATTGACTGGGACACTGAAATACTGCCTCCTACCCTGATTTATGTGAACTGTCTCCTGTGATCCCTCTTCCTTCTGTGCCATTTGAAACTGCCAGTCCTCCAGCCCTGTTTCAGCTGTCTTCATGTTGTCCTTCACCTTCCCCTGTGTCTCCCAACTGCGTGGTCAAGCCTCAGGTCCTACACTCATCAGCCTCACCCAGTCGAGGGGATCCATGGGCTCTGCCTCCAGCCTCGGATCCTCTCACGTCACCTCAGGCACCTGTTGGCTACACCGTGGCTCCTCCCACCCTCGGAACCATTAGAATGCCTCACCCCTGCGGCTTCACCGGGTTCCCTCATCCCTCTGGCTTCCCCTTGGTCAGTCGTCACATCACTTCTGCCTCGGACCTACGATTCTCCCGCTGTGCTTTGGATCTCCACCCCTAGGGCTATCCGTCTTCACCTGAGGATCCACTGACACCGGTTTCGTCTCCGTCGGTCGTTCCACGGAGATCTTCGGCCATGCCCACTCCATGGCTCCTCCCTCCGTCAACGCCACCGTGGGCTGTGGTCAATTCTGTTTTAAATAAATGCTGTTCTTTTTAACTTTCTATTCACATTTATTTATATAGCGTCTAGCAGCTTCACAGAAAATGAATTTAAAGTGGTTTGTTATCAGTAAACATTACAGTTTAAATTGGTTTGCTATCAGAGGAGACTGTCCAAGTTATGTATTTCAGAAATGTACATATACAAAGCACACAGTTAGCTAACAATGTATTATTATTCAATATAAAAATAAATTAAGGCACAGACAATGGGCTATGTGAAATAAGAATACATGTTGTTAACAATGATTAGGGTATGTAGATTTGAGCATGGGTGCGTGTTGATGCAGAGCTGCGTCATCTGAAGTCCTCGCAGGAGTTGGAGTCGTCTCTTCACAGGTGATGGTCATCTGAAGTCTTCATGAGAGGCTGGATCCAGACTGGAGCTGACATTCTCTAGTTACCTCGGGATGGGCATCCCGAGATAAAACAGAACAGGAAAATAATTAGCGTAGCTGCTGTTCAAAGCATTAGGCAAAGACAATCATGTGCACTGATATGACAATCATGTGCACTGATATCACTGGAGTACAAGGTTATGAATGTTTGGCTAAAGAGATGCATCTTTAATCTAGATTTAAACTGGGAGAGTGCATCTGAGCCCTGAACATTATCAGGAAGGCTGTTCCAGAGTTTAGGTGCCAAATATGAAAACGTTCTTCCTCCATTAGTGGATTAGATATCCTAGATACTTCCAGAAGCCCAGAGTTTTGTGATCTTAAAGAGCAAGATGGACTGTAAGGTGATCAGTTAAATACACAGGAGCTAAACTGTTTTTGTAACATATGAGATATAAATTGCTGTCTAATATAACACCCAGTTCTTTAATTGTAGCAGATGAAGTAACAGTCTTCTAAATGCAGATTATATTCTAAGAGATTCTGTGTGGTTTTTGGTCCAATAAGTAATACCTCAGTCTTATCTGAATTTATTAGGAGAAAATTACAGGTCATCCAATATTTTATATCTTTAACACACTCTGTCAGCTTAGATAATTCAGAGATTTCATCTGGTCATGCTGAATAACTGAGTATCATCGGCATAACAGTGGAAACTAATTCCATGTTTTCTTATAATATTACCAATTGGCAGCATATATAGACAATGACAAAGGTACACAGATCCTTGCGGCACTCCATAATTTACCGACGTTATCTTATAGGCAATTTGGTAATGTTCTGTTAATTAATGCCTGTCCCTGAATACCAGTGTCATTTTGTAGATAATCTAAGAGTATTTTATGATTTATGGTGTCGAATGCGGCACTAAGATCAAGTAAAACTAGTATTGAGATACAGCCTTGGTCAGCAGCTAGAAGTAATTAATTTGTAATTTTAACGAACGCAGTTTCTGTGCTATGATGGGATCTGAATCCAGACTGAAATTTTTCATAGATATCGTTTTCTTGTAAGAACACAATTGATTGGACACAATTTTTTTCTCTAGTATTTTAGACAGAAATGGAAGATTTTAAATGGGAGATCAAAGAATTCTGAAAAAATATATATAATTAAGTAGCACAGCAGTAATAATAATAATCAGACATGTTTATTGAGCACAAAACCAGCATATTAGAATGATTTCCAAAGGATCATGTAACAGTAGCTACCGTCAACTGCCCATGACAACAATGTATTCAGACCACCTTAAATTTCTCTCTTTGTTATATTGCAGCCATTTGCTAAAATCATTTAAGTAAAAAATTCTCATTAATGTACACACAGCACCCCATATTGACAGAAACACACATAACTGTTGACATTTTTGCAGATTTATTAAAAAAGAAAAACTGAAATATCACATGGTCCTAAGTATTCAGACCCTTTGCTCAGTATTTAGTAGAAGCACCCTTTTGATCTAATACAGCCATGAGTCTTTTTGGGAAAGATGCAACAAGTTTTTCACACCTGGATTTGGGGATCCTCTGCCATTTCTCCTTGCAGATCCTCTCCAGTTCTGTCAGGTTGGATGGTAAACATTGGTGGACAGCCATTTTCAGGTCTCTCCAGAGATGCTCAATTGGGTTTAAGTCAGGGCTCTGGCTGGGCCATTCAAGAACAGTCACGGAGTTGTTGTGAAGCCACTCCATTATTTTAGCTGTGTGCTTAGGGTCACTGTCTTGTTGGAAGGTGAACCTTCGGCCCAGTCTGAGGTCTTGAGCACTCTGGAAAAGGTTTTCGTCCAGGATATCCCTGTACTTGGCTGCATTCATCTTTCCCTCGATTCAACCAGTCGTCCTGTCCCTGCAGCTGAAAAACACCCCCACAGCACGATGCTGCCACCACCATGCTTCACTGCTGGGACTGTATTGGACAGGTGATGAGCAGTGCCTGGTTTTCTCCACACATACCGCTTAGAATTAAGGCCAAAAAGTTCTATCCTGGTCTCATCAGACCAGAGAATCTTATTTCTCACCATCTTGGAGTCCTTCAGATGTTTTTTTAGCAAACTCCATGCGGGCTTTCATGTGTCTTGCACTGAGGAGAGGCTTCCGTCAGGCCACTCTGCCATAAAGCCCCGACTGGTGGAGTGCTGCAGTGATGGATGACTTTCTACAACTTTTTCCCATCTCCCGACTGCAAATCTGGAGCTCAGCCACAGTGATCTTTGGGCTCTTCTTTACCTCTCTCACCAAGGCTCTTCTCCTCCGATAGCTCATATTTTATATTTGGCTAATTCGCACAAATTCGTACAACCTCACTCGTGTGTCTTTATATGATTTGTCTAGACCCCAGTGATTTTTAGAGGCGGGGTTAGGGGTGGTCCTTCCTGATGACGCTTTTTGAAAAATCGTACAAATTTGTAAGAGTGAGGTTGTATAAATTTGTACCTATTAGCCACCTTGTAAAATACATACAAATTGCCATGAGATCGGGTTGGTATAAGTAACGGCTTCTTGAACAAGAAAAAAATGTAGGGCAGGACGTGATTTTGTCCATGGGGAATTAATTGGATTGTTGGATGGCTGTGGTTTGCTGTTGGTCGATCTCATGTGAGTGACAGGTTGTCCCGTCCTCATGTCAGTAAACACGTCATCAGAGAAGAGAAGAGATAAGAGAAAGGGGAAGGTATTTTGATTAAAGATTACAAAGACAAAAAAATAATGGTGCACCAATAAATCATTTATAATAAACACTATAGTCCATAAAAATGAGGAATCATCCATTTTGATTTCATGGTGACTTTAATGGTTAATTATCTGATGCATTTTCCAAAGTCGTCGCTGTTTTGAATGTTAGGGCAATGACTCATGAGTCCTTTGTTTATTACCATTTGCAGCTCCATGTATTTTAGCGCATCTCCTGCCATCATGTGGCAGGGGAAACATTTTTTTTTGTGTATGTGTTTTTGATATGCATTATGCATAAAAATCGCAAATCGATTCCAATTCTGGAATATTCGGGATTATGTCTTGTAGTCTGGTTGTCTTAAGTGAACGTAAACAGTTGAGTTGACAAAGAAAAAGCATGTATATTGGATCCGTGCAGCTCTTAAAGTGACAGCAGCCTAATAAACCTGATGCCGTCTCTATAATAACATTAATCAAACAACAAAACACAAAGAGGAAATTCACTCGCTGTTCTTGACTTAATAACTTTTGTTGCTATATTTGTAATGTACATTTTATGTATAAAGTGCTGTTATTTTACATTTGATTACAGTTTCTGTACTTGAATACCAGAAAATCTGTTTATTTCAATCGTATCTTTCAGTGTGTTTGCTAATTTGTTTAGGCTATTTGTTCTTTTTAATTACTGAGTGTTTACTTGTATTTAATAATGCTTGAAATGTATATTAATTTGGTTCATTTTTTTTTTTTTTTTTTTTTTTTTTTTTTTTTTTGCTATGGTGTTTTTAAATCATAAGCAAAAGTCCCTTGTGTAAGTGTTCTTTAGCCTGTCGATTTGTATTCAGAAAGGTTTTGCAATAAGACTTAGAATAAATGTGAATGATATCTATGTTTTTTTGTTGTTTTTTTTTTTTTTTTTTTACCTTATTTGACTCAAAATTAGGATAAGAATCAGCATCGATAAGCAGAATCAGAATCGGAATCATCAAAATTCAAACAATACCCAACCCTAATTATGCACCTGCTGCCATGATTTCTCATTTGTCAGTAGAAGCCCTGCTACCATAATTGTCACTCATTGCTGAAAAATTTATTTGTAGTTGAAAGTATATTTACATTCATGCATTTGGCAGATGCTTTGGTCCCAAGCTGCTTGCAGTGCATTCAATCTATGCATGTTAATCAGTATGAAATGACTGTGATATTGTTAACTTAGCTGGAGTCTCTTCACAATTTTAGATGACCAAGCCTGTCTGCCTGCCTACCTGCAAAAAGTACCGTACACTAGTCAATTAGCTTACTAAAATCTGTCAAAGCAAGGAAAGGTAGGCAGCAAACATGTGCATTCAAAGAAGACAGCAGACAGTTTCTTCAGACATCCACAAAGAGGCACCTCCAGTCAAACAGAGCGAGATATTTCAAGATCACACGATTTATTTCCTTCGGGATGGAGGCTGTTTGCTGTGCCTGACTGAATATCTTAAGGAATAAATTATGACTGATCAGTTTCGTTTAAAGGAGCTTTTGATCTTGCACTCTGCAACCTATAAACTGTGTCATTCTCTTTCACATAAACAGACACAAAATGCAAATTTACTGTTTGGTAGGTTTTTAGACTAACATGGAAAACTATAATTACAAACTGTCTAAATAAGAGAAGGGGGATATAATGTGATTATCAGCTAAGCTTTAAAACCCTAACAAGACAAAATATAGCTGTGTGTGTGCTAAAGTTAGAGGCAAACTGCTAATAAGAAATCAAAGTGGCATTCTGCAGCCCAGATTAATGCTACCACAGGCATCAAAGAATTAATGTGAAAAAAAAAAACATACAAGTTCTCAACAATATCTGACAGAATTGGGGTGCGTGGCAAGAGCACATCATAGAGACAGTGACTCAGCAGTAACTGTCACTGGATCCAAATGAGTGGATATCACCGGTGCTTATGCTGAAAGTCAATGCTAAACCAATTCTCTAACTTTACATGATGTGTGTCAAGCTTTCCTGCTCCGCCCTCATTCACATCACTAACTCTTAGACACAGCATGTCAATTAGATGTACTTTGTTTTAAAATGATAAGCTGTCATTATTTTATCATCTTGGTTGTCAGATTATCAACAAATGCCAAGAGACAACGGAGAACAAAGAGTGCACCAAAAATGAAATAAAGCAATCAAATATCATTTTATGAATTTAAAAGATACTTTTTCTTTCAAATTAATTTATGAATGTGAAATGCCATTAACAAACTGACCCTATGTTTAAAATGCTATTTATTTAGGTGAAATTATCTACATGTCTATTTATTTGTCCATTTGAAAAGTAATTTACTTACATTTTAATTTTTACATGCAACCGGAATGTCTGATTATTTGTCTATTTAAAAGTAATGTATTCAGATTTTCATTTTTTTATTAATAAATATAAATAAATGACATTTTAAGCGTCTTCCAGAACAAAGAAAGCCGAGTTTTACCTCTATGATGAACCTGTACCCTGACAAGAAAAGTGCTATTACCACATTCACTTACCCTAAGGCACTTTTAACATGATATATATATATATATATAAAAATAATAATAATAACAATAATAAAGCATGGTATTGCCCAAACCATACCAAGTATATGATCAAAAACATGGTCAGAGTGCCATATACAAAAAGCAAATTAATTTAAATATAGTGCTCTTGACTATGAATATTTAATCTCTGCTGTTCTTAAATTTGTGTACTACTTTTATGCCTCAAGTGACCTTTGCGTTTATGCCGCTTATTTTTAGTGTTAAATTAGCTTTTATATGAGACACACCAAACAGATAATGATGTTGTGGTGGCTTAACAAACAAATTCGGCTGTTCAATTCAAAAAAGGTCATGCATAAGAAACAGAGAGGCATATTCATTATTAATTGTATTAACCCGTCAGTATGAAATGTCAGTTTATGAGGAAGCATTTAACTGATAATTTGAGAGTACCATAGCCTGAAGCAGCCTCCTCTGTGTCTTGAAACACCTGGGCTCCCCTGGCATGTACAACTAGATCCTGTTGGCGCTTTTCAGCTCTCCATTCAACACAATCAGACCAGAGCATCTCCACGCCAACCAGGTGTTGTGCCGAATTTCGACCCCCTGCCAAATTATTACCCCCCTCGTTTAAATCACTACCTGATTGCCTAATCCTAACCCCACCCCTAATCCCAACCCCTTCCCCACAACTAACCCTAAACCTACCAATACTAGGGGGGTAATAATTTGGTGGGGGTCGGAATTCAGCACAACACCCTTTGAGACAAACATCCGATCAGTCTTTACAATAAACAAAACAAAGTATTTGTGATGCATGAACGTCTGCCTGTCAAACCTCATATCTGTGAGACTCTCGACAGACCTCAGGGTTCTCTACTCCCTCATCACTAAATACTGCACATCTGGATAAACCCTCGGGCAACTGCTAAAATATGCGGAACACATCACCCAAAGTGGCATCATCATTATCAATGATGTATCCATCTACAAACGTCTGGTCTTATACATCTTATGTACATACCATTCAAAAATTAGTGGTCAGTCAGTAATTTGTTTTTTTTTTATGTTTTTGAAAGAAGTCTCTTATGCTTACCAAGGCTGCATAAAGTAAAAACGGCAATATTGTGGTATATTATAATGTAAATGTATTCCTGTGATGGGAATTTTCAGCAGCCATTACTCCAGTCTTCAGTGGCACATGTATTATTCTAATATCCTGTCTGAGAAATATTTCTTAGTATTATCAATGCTGAAAACATTTGTGCTGCTTAATATTTTTGTGGAAACTGATACATTTTTCAGGATTCTTTGATGAATAGAAAATTTAAAAGAGCAGCATTTATCATCATAAATGTCTTTACTGACTTTACTTTTGTAAGTAAAAAATATTACCTACCCCAAAATATCTGAATGGTGGTGTACCTTCTTGAGCTCTACACTTTTTTGCAATAATGTCGCTTGCAATAAATGTAATACTTTCAGAACACCCAGCTACTTTTGAATGTCCAGCTATGGAGAAAACAGCATGATTTTTACCATTATAATGTAGTTATGGCATCTACCAGCAGGGGCTATGACCAGCCAAACCCTGCCTTGCTGCAATGTGCCAGCAGAAGCCTAACAGAGGTGAGCCTGTTCCTCTTGCATTAGGTTGAAAAGAGTTTTACTCGTAAAAAGATGTTTAGTAGTTAACTGCACTCCATGACTCTGGCAGTCTACAGCACGATAACATAGCACGCAGAGAAAATTGCTGTCACTTTAGAAATATTTCCTTATGAGGTACTTCAGCTTCAAAAATAGCAGATGATTTTAGCCTAAAAAAAAATAGGCTACTTAATTTAGAATGTAGACATAGCCTAGTGTATTGTACAGTTTCATGGAATGTTTATTTATTTTATTCTTACAGCCACATACTACATAACGGCTAGCACATTTACATTTTTTTTTGTTATTTCTAAAAATAATAATAATAAATGAATAATTATTATTTATATAAATATTTTTAAAACATCTCCATTAGAACTACACATAACGTGCAACAGGCACGTTCGTTAAGCCTGAATGTGATTGGCAGTTTTAAAGCACATGACCTATTTTCTTAAACCTGATTGGCTGATTCATATGAACAGGAGGTTGTTGCCAGACGGACAGGGACGACCAGATGCGTTAGAACTAATAGTGCTCTCTCATGTCTAGAAAATACACAACTCAGTAATATTTATATACAAACGTATCGTAGGTTAGTGGCTGTAAAAAGTCGTTTATTTTAAGTCTTATTCAGGTGCTTTCGGGTTCCTTCACAGCGGAAGGATACGTGCGCCGTTTTAACGTGCGGTAAGGAGCGAAGTTTGAACATTTCAGTAACGTTACAATAGAAGCAAATATTTGTTTTTATGTATTTGATGTAACATTTCGATAACTCAGCTAGTTGTAGTTATGTTGTTGGCGACCCTGCGGGGTAAAAAAAAAAAAAAAGCAAATATGTAATGTTTCTTAAAGTAGAGGTTACACATCGCTGGCCTTGTGTTAACAGACGTGCATAAATCTCTTCTTTCCAGGGTCTAGTTACATAAACATAGCTGCTAAGTTAATACTGTCTTAATAACTAGTCTGACCAACTAGCGATTAGTTGGGGCTAATCAGTCTTAGAAACCTACGTTTTTATTTAACAGACTTATAAAAGTTATGACTAGTCTTGACGGAAAAAAGAGATGTCTAACCTGTAAAGCAGTCCAAGCAGTTGCAATCTTGTGATGTTTTAGTATGACGAGCTCATCCTCAATTGATTTATTTACTCAGATCTCATATCTTATGTACTGGACTCAAGCATGGAGGAAACTGAAGCCATGGACAGCAGACCACCACTGGCATCCCTGTCTCCCTCTCGGCAGAACACTGCTGGAGATGTGGATTTCTCCAAACTCACTCCTTCACAGTTTGGCATATCAACAGACAGCTTCATATCGTCATCCAAGGTTAAAGGTTAGCAAAAATAAACTGGAGTTAATAATGTCTTGCCTTATGTATAACTGATTAATCGTGTCATGGAGTTCTTAGAGTGTAAACAAGGGCTTTTTATTCAGTTATTGCCTTTTATTGTAGAATACCTTTTTATTATTTTTGATCATTTTCTTTGCTATGTTATTTTATTTTGCACAATTTTACTTTGTGCGGTTCTGTCTTGTCAATGAAGCGCACTAAATGAATTTGAAATGTAACTGAACGTGCACTTTTCATACCGTGTTACCTCCTCAGATAAGTCCAGAGTGGCTCAACTGAAGGCTAGGAGGAGATCCACGATTGGGGTCCGGGGATCTCCGGAAACAAACTCTCTCATCTGCTTCAGAGCCAGACAAGCTGCAAAAACACCTCCGCAAACACCACAGGTAGAACCATGGACTAAAGCTCTATTCAGACAGGATTAGTTATACAAGGGTAGATGGAGTAATGTGATTTTACCACAGGACGCTTATAATATCGCACGGGATAATAAATCTCAGTAAAACTACCAGAAGTGGGAGGGGCAACTTGATTTACGCTAGTGATGGGGTGTTGACTCCAAAAGAGTCGGTACCTCGACTCTAGCACAGGAATCGACTTTCTGTGTCTACTCTGTTGCTGTGTCTTGTAATTATTCTGGTGCAACTTCACACAATCAATAAGGTGTGTGGAAAGAAAAAAACTTCATTTTCGACACTACAAGCAACATTTGTGACGTCAAGGGGTCAGAACAAACAAAAGATAGCACTGAAAAAGTAATGCGGTTTTATTTTTATCAGGGCTAAAAACTTCTGGTGTGTCCATCCGAAATCGCTCACTTGATTACTGATTCTCTAATCCCTATGAGTGCATGGCAGTTGAGGGCACTATATAAGCAGTGAATGAAATGAAGCGAGGATTTCGGACACTGACGTAGAATTTTGTCAAATACATTTATCCTACATGTAGATTACTTTATAAATAGATAAGTAATAGTGACTTTAGTTTGTAATTACACATACCTCCGTGTCCGCTTTAGTTTAATTGATGGTAAATTAATGCTATAGATTTGGTTTTCCATGGTTAAACTTGTGTCAACCATAAATCTTAAAAGGATAACATCAAGAATAAACACATCAATATGTGTACATTACTGTATATATTTTTGTATGTATTGTATTATTATTTTAGTATCTTTAAAGGAACACGCTGACTTTTTGGGACCGTATCCCCCAGAGTTAGATAAGTCTATACTAGGGTTGGGCGATGTTCCCTTAATTGGCAGTTGACGATGTTTACAGTAAAACATCGCGATGGACGATGATATTATCGGTGGGGGGTGTTTTACTATATCTCTTTACATAAATATTATTTTCTACTTACAAACTATAATTTCATTATTTTACTAACCTAACTTATGACTCAGTGCTTTCTATATAGGTTTCAAGAGTGTTTTATTTGTCACATACACAGTTA
This sequence comes from Paracanthobrama guichenoti, assembly GCA_018749465.1. Classification (NCBI taxonomy): domain Eukaryota; kingdom Metazoa; phylum Chordata; class Actinopteri; order Cypriniformes; family Gobionidae; genus Paracanthobrama; species Paracanthobrama guichenoti. The sequence goes on along the minus strand of CM031947.1, from coordinate 7,246,272 downwards.
TATACAGAATATACAACTGGCAGGTTGCACGTGAGTAGCTTCTTCCACGTAGGAAGAGTTGTGCACTTTTAAGCACTTCTTATTTTACTATATCTCTTTACATAAAATAATTTTCTGCTTAAAAAAACCCTATAATTTTGTTATTTTACTAACCCAACTAATGACCAAACTGATGCCAAATCAATGCCAAATTGATATTTAATCAAACCGTATTGTTGATGGAAATAATACGAGAACAATAAAAGTGCTAGTTATTAAAAATAACGCTTTGGTGTTTTTGAATAAAACATGTTTAATATTACAGTAATAGTAAACATCTTTAATATTAGTTTATCAAATAACATTGCTGTTTGAGAGCACGCGCTGAAGCTGAAGAGAACGAACAACCGTAAACTGAAGCACTTAGAAGGTTAACACACAATTAAACCCATCATATATGAGAACAATCAGATATTTATAAATATACAAGTTACAACTTATATTTGCACAAAATCACTCACAGGTGAAGGCCTATAACTCCTGTGGATGCTCTTCCCTGAGAGCTCGCTCTGAAACTGAAGATGATCACCGGTACAATGAAGTGCTGCGGGTTATTAACTCAGCGAAATCCTATATGAGATTAATCAGATGTTTATGCCACATAAACTTAATATTACGACTTGTTTATGCTTGTAATGACGCAAATGCACAAGTGAATTTGCCTGTGCTGGTCAGAATGCGTTGTGGATGCGCTCTTCCCACAACAGCGTGCTGAAACACAACAACTAAACCCAGAGCATTCACAACGTTTTATTACAAAATTTTCTCATTACAGTGTTATGTATATGATGGTCCCATTAGTAATTAATGATGTGCATTTCTGTAACTGCGTGCGCTGAAGCTAAAGACCGGTAGCCTACAATGAAGCGCTTTACTGATCGTTAATTAACTAAACCAAACGCATCCTATATGTGATTAATCAGATATACACGGACTAAATATAATATTACAACTTACAATGGCACAAAAGGCTGCAATTGCACAAGCGAACTTGACTGTGCTTAGGGCTGTTCGGTTATTTTACTATATCTCTTTACATAAATATTATTTTCTACTTTAAAAAAAAAAACAAAAAAACTATAATTTTGTTATTTTACTATAACCCAACTAATGACTCTGCGCTTATAGGTTGCACATGAGGGGGAAAAAAAGTAGCTTCCTTCCACAAGAAGAGTTGTGCACTTTTAAACACTTTTTATTTTACTATATCTCTTTACATATACATTTTTCCTACTTAACTATAATTTCGTTATTTTACTAACTCAACTAATTACTCATCCGTGCTTTCCAATAGGTTACGTGCACATTTTGCAATCCGTTATGGAGCTATTTAATTTTGATTTTGCATATTGTTTTTTAAACGTTCATTCGTGTAGTTCACTTTACAATATTTCAGTAAAATAATTTATTTTGTAGCCTATGCTGTTTTCTTGTACAAAATTAAATATTGTAAGTTAAATGTACAGTGTAAGACAAGAAGCTAACAATGTCAAGATCAATATTTGTGTAGCCTGCCTGACATGGTATTTTTACAGAGTAACACGTCACGTCTATAGACTACCGTATTTAAAATAGCATATATGCATTAGTTATATTCTCAATTTAATTTACAGCGCAATCCCTGCAAAGTTTTTAGGTTAACTATAGAAGAGACTAGGATTAGTGTGTGTCACACTCGCAAGACTCGCAAAGGGGGGCGTGGCATCACGATGGTTGCTCTCCATCGTGATGTCGATCAGCCACAACCCTAGTCTATACATACCATTCTCATCTCCGTGCGTGCCATAACTTGGAACTATACTCTCATTCCTGCGTAATAATGAGGGAGCTTTGCTGCCATACCATGGGTGCAGCAGCGCAATGATATTGCGCAGTGCGTCAACATGACAACCTGCTTGCACGGAGAGCGTGTTGGGGACTATTTTCAGGCACTGCGTAATATCATTGCGCCACTGCACCCATGGTACGGCAGCAAAGTTCCTGGATTATTACGCAGGAATGAGAGTGTAGTTCCTAGCCATATCTGTCTAGAAAATCACAACTTTTCATTTTCCATCGGTCTTAGTACATGATGTAACTATACATATCACAACATGTAAATAGGAAAATGTTGCCGTTATTTTGTCACTTATTGAGCAGTAGGCTAGCTTGAGCCGTTTACCTCCAGTCTTTGTGCTAAGCTAGGCTAGTGGTTGGTGCGTCAGACAGAGTTATGGGATGCACGGAGATGAGAATGGTATGTATGGACTTATCTAACTCTGGGGGATACGGTGAAAAGGTTGGTGTGGTCCTTTTCAAGACAATGATCATGTGCGTTTAGCGCCATTTTCCCAGTAACGTTAATAGCTCAAGTCATCACTAAATTGGACTAATTTGGACAGTCACGGTAAAAGTGTGTTGTTTTATAAAGAGATTTTTAAGGCTTTGTGTCAGGGGAAAAAATATTAAGTTTGTCTTATTTCTGGCCCTGTTTTGATGTAATGTAAATAGTTGAGGATTCGATTCCATCGACTCCTTCAGTTGGAGTTGGAGGCGACTCCAAAAAACCTGGAATCGTACACCCCTATTTTACGTACCGCCATCACCTCCCTGTCGTCATGTGCGTATTACATTGCTTCCTGACATCACGTGTGCAAACACACAAAATACATTTTAATAATCGTTAGTGTTTAACATACCCTGTCATGCGATTCGACAGATGCGTTTGCCTCCTCAGTGCAAAACGTTAATTTTTATATCCACTGGAGAACAATTCACATGAGTATTTCCACTTTGCATGAAAGCGCGTCAGTCTGACATTGAGCTTCAAACTTCACTGAACGAGCAGCGGTGCGGCACACGTCAAACAGACACAATGCAGTTGATAGGGAGAATTAATTTACTGAGTAAAAACATTAATTTAACTGAAATATCTGCTGTTGGACACTAAATTTAATTAAAATTTTTACATTTAATGTAATTCATGTATATTATGAGGGTAGTGACTGTATAGGGATTACAGTGTGTAATTGAATATAAAATGTTATCTGGTAACACTGAGTTTGTGTTTTTTCACTATGTATGTTTTCATAGCCCTCAGCTGACACGTTTGTTTGAAGGACAGCATTGGGCAGGCTGTGGAATAACGTGTTTTGTCAGTAATTTTTTTTTTTGCTTTTTATCCGATAATTAAAAAAATTATTGGCCAAATAATTGTTTATCAAAGTAATCGTTAGTTGCAGCCCTACTTGAATTATTGAAAGATAATATATACAACATTTGTGTTTAATTTTTTTGAGGAAACAATATTTTCATGCAAAATGAATGCATAGACAAATACATTTTGCATGACTATGAGTGTGATATTGCTCATAAATATCCAAGTATATGATACAGCTTTCATTCCATCATATATTTACAAGAGGAAAAAATCTGTTTGAATAAGTTAACTAATAAGGATACTTTTACCATTTTGTTTTATTAGTGTATTTTATTTATCTGTTTATTTATTTTTTTAGAAAGATAATAAAGACATTGTTTTGATAAGTGTGATCTCTGATTGTAGTCCATCAAAAAAAAATAGTGCTTGAAGTCCTTGAAAGTCCTGGAATTTCATTTTACAGTATCTGTACGAACCCTGCATGTTGTTTTCGCGCAGCATGTTAATGCAAAAGTGATTTTTCGTTGAATAAACACTGAGCAAATACTGTACCGGTGTAGTAAGCCAAATTATTTGTGGCAGAATACCATAGAGTTTGATTAGACACACGCCTTTGAAATCAACAACAAAAGAAATTGGCCCAAATAATCGCTATCCAAAATGCATAATTATGATTATTTGCATTTAAGCATCACTTCTTTCCCTCAATGTCTACAAACCTATCAGGACAGACTTGTGATCCATTTTTGGACCACATTGTTTATTGTCATCACTATGATGATAGTAATGATGAAGGTTGTTTGTATTTTTACTTTATCAGCTGTAACTTTGTGCTCTGTCCTCATGAAGCTTTTGCAGGGGAGTCCGTTTCTTTCATGCTGTGACTCTCTGAAGAAGAAGATGGCTGCCTTCCAGTGTCTGATGGAGGAGGAGGGCGAAGAGGATGAACAGAAGAAAAATGAGGAGAATGAGAGTGCAAAAAGTACTTTGGCTAAAGACTCTAAGAACGGTCAGTCTCCTCAAAGTGTTGATTGCTGCCAACATAAAAACAGAATGTCTTTCAGGTGCAGGCTTGTAGGACCAAATGAAATTTTGTCATACTGAATGTCATATAGAAGAGAATGTCATACTGTCATTGCTTGCCATTTCCAGCTAATAGAACTTATTCAGAATAGGCAGGCGCCATAATAAATTTGACGCAATTTGTTTTCTTCCATTGATCCCAGTTAAGAGCGCAGCAGGATGAAGTGCAGAATAAATCAACTGAAGCATATGAGCCTTAAAATAAATATGTTTACATTTCAGAAGGCTTTCAGTGTTAATAAAAAGATTGAAAAAGCAGACCAATCTTCCAGTTTGAATAATCTGATCATTTCATGTTTTGACACTATGAATATGTAAGTTTTATTTAAATGTAAACGACATATTCAAGAGATGTCAATATAGTCCTTTCAATACAATCTCATTTTTAAAATTCATAATGTCAGCCTGGAAGGCTGGATGCCATTTATAGTAACACTAAACCCCTCTGAAATATGAACGTATTTATTTTAAAGTTTATAAGCAACTGTTTTTTTTTTTTTTTCAACTTTTCTTTTTATATGTTAGCAGCAGGATTCTGTCTTGCATGCTGTGCTTTAACTGGAATCAATAATATGATTAAAATCATTAGAAGCAATTCTTAGCTCTACATAGTTTTCTTTCTCTGTGTGGCTTTCATCCATTTTTTGGTTAGATAATATTGAGAACAATTAGCAATTGCTGATTCACTGCAATTTTAAAATGAGCACAGATTAATTATTTTCTTTTGTAGCATTACCTGTTTTTGCTAAATGTCATCTTGGGTCATTATTCCGATGAGGCTACTGTCTGTCCTACAGGAAAGGAGAACACGCTGACTGCGCAAAGCCCATTTACTTTGATGACGCCGCCTCCCTCTAAGAAACGCTGCTGGGCCCCACCGGGGGAGTGTGAGGACAAGATTACTGAGACACCACTCCCCAACCCCTCTTTCACAACACAACAGGAGCAAGAGGTAAACATATCAGCATTTAACGGTACCATGTTTGATATTCGATATGCAGTTTATCATCTGTTAAATTGCCATTAGCAGATAAATTGGCACAGGTAAATTGCTTACAATGTAACCAATGGACGCTACACTCGAACAGACTTTAAGGTCAGCATTATTAGTCTGGTGGTGTTCCTGTAGTCAGCGTTGTGTTCTTTTGTTTTTTTGATTATAGGTGAAATGCTCTGTGTCTCAAAGCCAGAGGCCTCTATTAGGTGTGGATTCAGATGCAAAGAATGAACTTTTGTCTTTACCCATGCTGTCAAAACCAGATGTTAAGCCAGCAGGTAAGGGAACTTCATCAGGGTTTCCCCAAAAATACAGTAAAAAATGTAATATTGTGTATATATAATATAATTACAATTTAAAATAAAAAATGTTTTCTATTTGAATATATTTTAAAATGTAATGTATTCCTGTGATGCAAAGCTGAATTTTCAGCATCATTACAGTCTTCAGTGTCACATGATTCCCGACCCGCACCTGATGGTCATATTACAATTATTCACATTTTCACTGTTAAGCTCGATGATATGGTGACATTACAGTGAAGTAGGCTGCTTTTAAATGAGCATTTATTTAAAGCAAAAGTTATTTTTCTTAAGGAAAAAAAAATCTCTCCCAACTAAAAAGAGACTGTAAACCTCTCACATGGTACATTACTATAATATACTATAATAAGAGGTTAAAATTACCAACAGAGACCAAACTATTTTATTCAACTGCTATTTATTTTCAAATATAATAATTACACTTAAAAACTGAAATGTTTGTATACAACTCATTTGCACATAAGGTAGTTTTCATAAACACAGATTTATTCAAATGTACATGTATAATTAACCGTAAATAAGCTCCTCTCTAGTGTTTTTTTTATAGCTAACCAACGAACACTGAACATTCAATGACTTTCCATATTGTTCACAAGCTGTTTTATTGATGTCTTTCTGCGGTTGAAACAGATTGAGTGATTACATGAGACGTGAATGCCATTTATTGTTTGAATTTTGTAATAAAATTGACAGAATTTGAAAGCTGAGACTTTGTTTCTTATCAGAAGCAACAAAGCACAAAACTCTTTGCGATTATTGGATGGGAGGTGTGCTACAAATAATGTTTAGTGTATGGAAAAGCAGAGCACCTGGGAACCCTGGCTTAAACTGCCAGTTATTCATAGGGTCAAATAAAGGCTGTTGTTTTTATTGTTAATGCGTTGTCACACAGACAGCTGTAAATTCAACACAAGGCGTTTTCTTCACACAGTATGAGATGTCTGGCACGTTTTTCTCGCCTTATTTTGATTTAAATGATATAATCGGCACTGATCATCGGCTGTTTTTGTAAACTATGGTAAACGTCTGCACTGCACTGAGCTGCAGGAATCACTGATCACGTGACGAGAGTAAGGTGAGATGAGAAGCCAGTCAGTTGAGTTTGTGGCTAAACCTTTTACAGTGATTGAGTATTTTTGTCTTTCAATGCATTTGATAATTCATACTCAGAAAATAGAACTGAAATGACATCCATTACAAGATGATTATGGTATGATAATACCATGTTGGATGATGATGATACCACAAGTAAACTGAGCAGCCCAAGTTTTCTTCATTTCTTAATGATGTCTACAGGTTCTGGACATCTTCTTTACGGTTCAGGTTAATTTAGTTTCAAATACTAAACTAATAAAATATTTTTTTCTTTATAGATTATAACATGGGTTCTTCTATACGCAAGAAGCGTGTTCGTTTTGGGGCACCGCTCTCTCCAGAGTTCTTTGACAAAACCCTCCCTCCCAGTACTCCACTGCAAAAAGGAAGCACCCCAATGTGTCCTCCATCATCTACAGGACCTAAACGCTCTCTGCTGAAGACCCCTCAACGATGTGAGGCCCCTCTTCCCCAACCTGACTTCAACAGTCCCCAATTCAATGGCTCCTCTCCTGTCCTTGCTATTGACAGACACAGTGCTGGACTGTTGTACAGTGATGAAGTATTTGAAGAGATTGAAAAGGTGTGACACTTGCCAGCTTCTCCAAACTAACTTTGTTAATCTGATTGTAGATTAATCCTATCAGTGGCTTGTGGTTTTATTCTGTCATTGCACACAGGCTGCTTCTTCTATAAATATATTTATTGAAGTTTTTGTGCCTTTCTCCAAATCTTTCTTCTCAGATAAGTTTTCCCAGTATGGAGGAAGAGTCTCCCTCACACAAGCCTTCAGAGTACTGCAAAGGTGAGTTATGAAACGATTTTGAAGAGAAGGAAAATTTCTCTTCGGTCTGTATTCTAATCGTGTATCTAAAACTGTAGATGTACTCTCTGCTGAGGACCCATGGCAGCCCCGGGCTGAAGACGCTGAAGTTATGAACGCTGCTTTTCAAGAGGAAGAGGATGAACCATCAAATTCACTGACAGAGGAAAAACTGCCATGTCCCACTGGTGATCATCCACTGGCTCTCTCCAGTGAGTTACTTTCTTCCACTTCTTTTTAACATGCTCTTTTTTCTTTCTTGCCCTTAACAAGTTCATACCAGTTTTTATTTCTTGGGACTTAAAAAAAAAAAAAAAAGTAGTAAACTGGGATGACGATTGAGAGCTTAATGCAGAAATATAAGTCTACTCTTCTTCTAATACTAGGGGTGTAACGGTACACGTATTCGTACCGAACCATTTCGGTACAGGGCTTCCTGTACTGTGCACGTGTGTACCGAACGGTTCCGAATACAATCTTAAACAGTTAACAATCGGCTTGTTTTATGCGCGGAACATGCTTCAGTCCGAATTCCCACACGAACATATTAAGTATTCAGTCCATTTTATCATGAAATTCAAACAATAAATGCTGTTTTGACGCTCTTTAATGTGACGTGACTGATCACTGTATAGCTTTCCTGTAGCTCAAACAATAAGAGCATGGCGCTAGCAACGCCAAGGTCATGGGTTCGATTCCCAGGGAAAGCAAGAACTGTCAAAATGTAAAAATGTGTACCTAGAATACAATGTAAGTCGCTTTGGATAAAAGCATCTGCCAAATGCGTAAATGTAAATGTATAGGCGCATCAGTTCAGACGGTGGCACGCGAGTGAACGCGATCATCTCTTCCTGAAGAATAAACATGAATTAATATATCTAAAGGTATGTTGAGGATACATTACATTACTGAAATGTATCATATGTCATGTAATCACTCAATCTGTGTTTCAACCGTGACTTCGGTACGTACCGAACCGTCAGTTTTGTGTACCGTTACACCCCTATCTAATACACTTACAACACATCCATTGTTTTATCTATTTGTGTCTATTTGTCTCTAGTTTTTGTAGCTTTCATATTTTTTGTGGTGGTACTTTACAAGGACTGAATTTAGAGACTCTAAGTGGATTGTAGCTTACTGTTAACATGGTAAACTGTATGTGAGAAGTTGCATCTCTCAATTCATCCCCTTTAAATCACAGCTATCAAAACACTGCTTTTTGTTAAACAAAAATAGTCCAGCTTCAACAAAGCATTTGTGTTGGCCTACAGATTGCCTACTGTGACCGGTGTTCATTTTATTATGCCTAATCCATAGGTCTGTTTTTATGTGTGGCTTTTAATAGATTTGTACGATTGGGTATAAGGGCCCTAAATTTAATTAAATTGCATGCACTGCAAAAAAAATGATGTCCTTAAATCAAGATACATTTACTTGACATGCAAAATGAAGAAATTTTTTTTTTTTCTTGTTTTCTGAGAAATTTAACAAAATTAAAGCTGCAGTCTGTAAAAAAATTTTTTGGTTTAAAAATGATCCAAAATCGATGAAAATTAGATTTTTGAGCAAGTACACAACAAGCCAGTATTCAAACCTATCTCCTTACCTTAGCCCCATTCACAACGGTAAGATTGTAATAATGTGTTATAATTTAAGTGGTACTGGTGGATTTCCATGGGAAATTCGAGCATGTCTTTGCGTCATTACATCACGCCTGTATACATAAAGAAAGAGTCCGGCTAGTAGTAGTAACGCACGTGAGGAGCATGTATACCGCATGTTCTTCAGCGCATCATTTATAGCCTTTTCTCACAGCAGCTGGAGTAATTACACTTATTTTGATGGCGGATTGCAATCCAGAAAGGCCCAAATGACATCATCAGTTACAACTAGAGATTCACCTGTAGTCAAAAGTAAAAGATTATACTGTACGGAAATTGAAATCTACAGGTATCGCTAATAAACACTAAATGCACGTAGTCACACAATGCTAATGCTGTTAATGTTAACAATTTGAGAACAAAGTATAACAATAATAATAATTTGCACGTTTTGATGTGAGATGAGCAATCGTTAGATTTAATCATCGTTGGTAGCACGGTTTATTGTAATGTTTTGTTCCCAAAAGTGGCAGACATGTTGACTGACAGCAAGCCGCACATACTCCTCAAAACATTAGATTCATCCACGCTGAGGAGCTGCGCCAATTCACAAACCACGTACAGATGATAAGTCCGAAAATAACTGCAATCGCGGGTTTCAAACCGAGATGGTGACTAGGAATGCAACGATTATAGATTTTGTTGGTACGATTATAGTCTGAGAAATGGTTTCACGATTATTATGCATTCATTAATTTCACAACCATGTATAAAATCACATGAACACACTTTCGATATTAAAGTGTTATTTTTTTTGCTGCCTTTTGAACCAGAAATAAGACAGTAACCAAAATAATAATATAAAGGCAAAAGTCTGTCTCTCCCTTTGGAATTAATGAAAGGTGACCTCTGCTCTGTAAACATCCATGTCAATATGAGGGGAATAAACTGAACTGTTACTGTGACCAACTGTCATCCATACGTGTTCATTTTAATAATCTTTTTAATAATTTATATAATATATTTTGCTTGTGGCCTGAGAAAGTCATGTCTATTATTTTGGTTTGTCTGTTTGTCACTGATAAATTCAAACGTGCTTCCGCGCTTTGGCTGGCGGTGAGCCAGAGACGACACGCTCAGTGCTTTTCATATATCACTGTTCAACCACATAATGTTTATTTGATGTTTCAGAGATTTAAATAGACATTTAAATGAATTACTAGCCTATATAAAAAGACATGTATAGTTTGTTAAATGTAAATTCCATACACTGATATCTATGGAAGCTGCAATAATAATGCTTTCAATTATAATTTGAATAAATATTTTATTCATATTAGATACACATTGTGCATGATACAAAGTTTGTTCTTCTCCTATGTTCACTGGCCATTTACTTATGTATTTCAGGGAACATTTATGAATTTACGTGATGTAAACAGATCCTCTGAATTGCAAACTCATTGCGAGTTATATCAACTAATATGATCATTATGTGTTTAAACGACAAAACACATTCACTTACACATATTTGACAATTAGAATATATCAATTCATATAGTTAACAAGTTTGTACATGTTTTGAATAAAAAGGACAAATGAAATAAATGCGATACTTATCTGTAGCCTATTGTGACTGCATGACGTATCGGCATGGAAAAAATAATACGTTCTAAAATAACGTTCACTTTAAAAAAAAGCTATAGACGTCGCTGTTTGGGCCCTCTGCCATAGTTAATCCAGTGTGTACAGTAGTGTAGCCTCCGTGTCTCTGAAAAGCACGGCACTTTAAGCTGGTGCACCGCTGGTGTAACTTTGTTTTCGTTTTGTGCAAGTTGCAACAGTTCTGTTCCGTGCAAAAGAAACACTCGGTGCAGCAGACCCTTTATGGTTAATTAACCGTGACGTTGTTAAGTGGGGTTAACCGAGAAATCGGTTAATCGCATAGACAGTAAAAGAAATGGACACAGCGACCCCATAGACTTCAACGGAGAAAAGTGAAGTCAATTAGAAGCACTCACTTCCTGATGGCTGACGCAGTCTCAGACTGAGCTTGACGACGTAGATGTGACGTGAGCAACCTGTCTGACAGTTGTAAGTCCTCTAGTAGTTGTGCAAAGTGAAATCTCAATCACTGAATCTTGCAGAGATTTTGGCTCTCTATGGGCTTCTCCCCATGCTTCTCTCTTGACTTTATCTGACTTTATGCCTCCATGTTCCCCCCGACTGCCTCGTAGATAGTAAAAGATTGCCTGCAAGCTTCTCCTCCTGTCTATACAGGTCTATACGGTAATTTCTCTACTGTGCAACAGAGAGTTGTGTGGTTATGACGCAATCGTTAGCCTATTTTTACAAAAACGGCTCCTACGGGATGATTGTGTAAGATACAAGGTAATGGAGGCTTTTATACATTGTCATGTTTCTTTAGAAATAAACAATGGACAAATGGAGTCTTTAAATGCCTCAGATGTAAAGTTATTTGCTGTCAAAGTGACACAGCAGGTGCTGTCCATTGGAACAGCAGGTGATGGCTTGGTTAGCAATGGCTGCCCCTATGGAAGGTATGCTTTCCAGGTGCTGGATTACCCCCTTGGTTAATCGCTGCATCCAAGCCTGCAGCACTCCTGTAAATAACTGAAGCCTCCGTGCCTCGATCGCCCCCCGATGGTTGGTCCCAGTAACGGTCATAACCCCCGCCCCTCCGTGTTTTCTAATCTGGACGCGAAATAAACAAAACAATCAAATTACACTTCATATAATTTTTTCCCAAAGTTGGTTTCTGTCATTTTAGGCAGTTTTTATCACGCTGATTTCATTTCAAGTTAGTTTTTTTTTATATATAAGTTTAGTTTTAGTTAGTTATTTGATTCTATAAAAACGGGGGTGTGACGTCATGATTGACCATTGAGATTGACAGCTTCTCTGAGTGAATTTGTCACTGAGGCACCGACTGACTTTTTTTCAGGAGGATATTGGAGCTTTAGCTTTAATTTCTACATTTCTATAACTATTTATTTCACACCAACATAATGAATTGTTCTGCATCTGCGAGAGTGTGGGCGGACTTTTGATATCGTGCCTCTACTTCCTGCTCTCTACTGTGTATATTCCGGTCTCGAGATCACTACAGTGCAGACTCAGTCCCAAATCTGCAGAAGATGTCAGTGCCATATTCGGACCTCCGGAGGCTTGAAGTCGCGTCGTCCATATTTTTTACGGTCTATGGCTGCATCTGTAATGGCGACACAGAGACAACTTACGGACTGCAGCTTTAAGTGAGTTTATGCTTAATACAAGATTGAATATGTCATTGGGTATGAAAATTACTTAAATTTGAATTAAGTTGGATCTTTATGAACCCATTGGCAGATATATGTTCTTGTTTTAATCATAAAATCACTTTCACAAGTTCACAAGATTTCTTATCTCAAACTTTAAGCTATTTTTTTTGTTGTTTTGTTTTGTTTTTTGTCAAATTAAGTAATGGTGATTTGTTGGAAATTGTATTCTCAAACTTTGAAGTGTTGCTAATACAACTCATTGTGTGCTTAGACATTTACATTTAGAGAACATATTGATGTGTTATGTTCCCTTAAGTTTATTCATTACATTGAATTACCTTCATAAAACCTGCAGAAACCCTGTTTAAGGAAAACTAGTTGTTCAGACAAACCACCTACTAGTTGATTTAAAGTAAGTGTGTAAATGTTAAAAACAAGAACTAATTTCATTTATTGTCTTGTGGAACACAGTTAATATGTGTAATTTTCTTTTTGCACGAGTCAGCCTTGTAAGGTTCCTCCACCCTCCAGCTGGCGGTCAGCTGGTAAACGGGGGGACAGTGGGGCTAATGATTGTAAGGGTCGGTGGGTCTCATCCGTTGCGTAGAACCACAATGCGAATGCTGACAGGCAGAGAAAAACCCAGAACGCTGGACACGGCTCAAAAGTAGCTGCCTAAGGGCAGTATTAAAATAATAATTTTTAAAAATGCTAAATGCTACTTTAAATCAATCAAAATAAATATCTTACAGATTCTGCAAGGAGATTGTAAACTTATGAGCAAAAATTTTAGAATCTTATGTACTAATTATATGTATAACAGAACAGAAGATTTAGTTATATTGAATGAATTTTTTACATTTTACATGTTTCTTGTCAGCAGTAGAGGTTGACCAGAAGTCAGAGTCTTCTGCCATCTCGGAAAAGGCACTTTCATCCAACTCCAGCACTAAACCAACTCGCAGTAGGAAAAGAAAGGTGAGGTCTTATCTGTAGATCAGTTCTTTCAAACTGTCCATTTTGATGCATCAGCTCAAAGCACAGATTCAGCCTTTTATAATTCAAAAGAGTTTGTAATAGACCCTTTGCGATATGTAATATCTGTATATTTGTGTATTGGTAGAATCTTTCTTCCTTGTGTGTACTTTTATTTTGGTTTAGTGGCTTTTACTGTGAGAGAGATCTTTGAACCAGGCATTATTTATTCAATCAGAGAAACCATTATTTTTGGAACAGCCACTGTTGCCATTTCAATGTTGCGAATTATTTTATTTTTATTTTCAAATGGTATTATCAGCATATTTGATCTTTTTGTATTTATATTCTTTTTCATTTTAAAAATCATCCTAAAACGTTTTTCTAAGTTAGAAAATCCCAGATTTTCAATGTGCTTTCAGGCTTTATATTGAATAATATCAGAAGGCTGAAAAAGATATAATTTCACTCCTCCAGCTCTGTTCTTTTCCTCTGTTTCAGCAACCAGGGCAGCGTGAGCCTGAGAAAAGGAGAAGCTCGCGTACAGCAGCAGCTTCTGCTTCAGGAAAGATGAAGGTATGAAGCTTAAAAAGTGGATTTATAAGCTGACATGTGATGAGTCTTGGTGAACGGGGGCTTTTTAAGCTCTGATTATTAACACTGGCATCAAACTGACATTGAGCCTGAAATAATAACACTAATGTGACTTGGACTTAGCATTTGGTATATAAATAGCATGATGCGTGATTTCATATGTCTAGAGAGTTTGAGCATATTAGTGTGAACTCTATCCATGTTCCTCACTGCAGCTTATTTTTTTGTTTTTGTTTTCAGAAGACAAAAGTAAATAAACGATTTGGCAATAAGGAGGTGGATCGGTCTCTGTACGGAAAAAGAGACTATGCTTCAAAAAACCCTCTGCTCAGCCCCATATTTGAGACAATGTCTACCAGTCTCAACCACAGACTAACACAGACCCAATCAGGAAAACTAACAGGTACTCTTGTCCAAGTGTTTAATTTATGATTCAGCTAATTCATTCATCCATGCTTAGTTTGAATGGACTGATTAATCTAAATCAGATGAATCTTCTGCAGATTAGGACTGATGAGTTCATTGCACAAAAATATACAAGTTCTATCATCATCGAGGGCTCGATAATAAGGACTGCCCGATGGCCCAGGGCCAGCGTGAAAGACACTCAGGCCAGTTGACAGAACTGTCACTTGCCCGTTCGGCCCAGTGCTGCATCTTCACTGAAGTTGATAATTCGCACATTTGTAAGCTTTGACTATTTAAATATTCAAGCGCACATAGACGGAAAAAGTGTCTCTCAGTTTTGTTCTCGCGAGGCGCGGCAACACTAGCTTAAGCGCACCCACGCGTCTCACAACGCGTGAATATTCACACAAATTGTCGAGTAGCATCGTAAACATAGTCGGTTATGTCTTTTAAATGAACGTAAACATGAAATATGCCAGTCACCGCCAGCATTTTTGTTGTTTTCACAAGTTTCATGGCCCACAGAATATCAAAACATGCAAATATATCAAAAGAAAGAACAGACCCTCTGCTTTATTCTAGCGTCATGTATTCTTTTTTAATCAACACTTGAATGTGGGTAAGTTTCATGAAAAAATCTGAGAAAAATCATGTTTTGGTAAAAGACTAACGTTACATCCAGATCGGACACAGATGGAGTAACTGTTAGATTGAGTCCATCAACACCTCAAAGCTTCAGTCCTAGAGCTCGTCCTGAAGCGACCATTTTGATTTAGATGCTGTTTATTGCTGATGATCGCATTATTTTTCGTATGCATCTGCTTAATACGAGAGAGCTCGTTTCTGCTTCTTCTTCACCTGTTTTTTGATCAGGAGATTCTGTACTCGTTCAGGAGATTCTGTACTCGTTCAGGAGATCCTGTACTCGTTCAGGAGATGCGTAATAGCGCCCCCTAGCGTTTAACAGGGAAATCTGCGTCAATGGCAGGGAAGCATTTTCTCCTTTTATACAGTCTATGGTTCTCATAAAAGACGAGATGACAAAAGACAGAAAAACTGAATAACTTTAATAAGGGTTAATCTATATTTATACAGTGAAGACTATGCAGTGATATTTTACATTTGATTACTATTTCTGTAGCCTACCTGAAAATAACTTTTTCATTTGTATGTTTGTTCTGTTGTATTTGTGCTTTATTATTTGTTCTTATTTCATTACAGACCGTCTTTAACTATATATATATATATATATATATATATATATAATATATAATTATTATTTATTTATTTTTTCTGTGTGATTTTTTTTTTTTTTTTCACACAGAAAAATCCTTAGTGTTGAGCCCTGTCATCTATTAAGCTTTCATGTGTGTGACTTTTCCCCTGTGGAACGTATAGATATATTTAACATTTTCAGACTTCTCTTTTTCCATACAACGAAATGTTGTAACAAGTTCAAGCTTTAAAAAAAAAAAAAAAAAAAAAAAAAAAAAGGCACTGTTAAAGTGATTTACAGGACTAGTATGCTGTGTGTGTATGTTTTACTTTCTGAGTATGAATTCTCAAATCATTTAAAGCTTTTTTTATTTATTTTTTTTACGCACATTCAATATAAAGTGTAAAAAAATCTTACATTCATCATAAAATTACACAAAATGTGTTAAAATAGCCCTTACACAATTTTTTTTTTTTAAAGATTACATCCTTTTTGCGAGTGTGACCTCCTAATTCAACTCCTGTTCACAAATTGAACATAGAGATAAAAACAGTATAAATAACAAAAATAATATTCTCTCAATATTCAAAGTGCAAAACAGAGACCAGAGCTAAGAGGAGGTTACACCTACACAGCCCAGCATAAGATGGCTTTGATATTTGGAGACTATTCTAAGCTATTGTATGTCAAGAGTTTTATTTGTCACATACACAGTTATATACAGAATATACAACTGGCAGTGAAATGTAAACAGGTCCGCTCCATGGACAGTGCAAATTCACAGTTAAAACACAAGAAGGAAATTATAATAGAAATAGAATAAAAAAAAGTACTCATAATATATATATATATATATATATATATATATATATATATATATATATATATATATATATATATATATATATATATATATATATATATATATATACACACACACATATATATGTATGTGTGTAGAATTATAAATAAATCATATGTCGCCTAATTTGCACACATCAGGGAGCTCACGTTTACTTTCGCTTTTGATTCGCGATCGCACATACTCTGTATAGGGAGTGCTGGTGCTGAGTGTGCATTGTACAAGACAACACCGTGTCGACATCGGATGCAAGCGGCGCAATGCAACGCGACAAATCTCAGACCGTAAACCTGATGTCTTGTTCTTTTTATGACGTGCTGACATGAAGGACAAATGCTTTGCAATGGTCGCTTTGTCATGTCCAGTGTCGACAGCTTCTAGCTGTTGCGGCGCACCACATCTAGTGTAGACAACATCACTGATTATAATGGGTCATATTGTCTTTTGTCACGCCGCTCACGTCTGTTGTTAGACATTTTTCAGATATTCTATAGATGGATAGATCTTCTCTGTTGTGCACAAATCCTCTGCCATGGTCCTTTCAATCATCTCACCTTTCTCTCGTCATGTGAACTGTGATTCCTGCTGCACTGTGTGTGTGTGTGTGTGTGTGTGTGTGTGTGTGTGTGTGTGTGTGTGTGTGTGTGTGTGTGTGTGTGTGTGTGTGTGTGATTGCAGCTTGAGCAGACGTTTACAATAATTTACAACTGAAGCAACCGTTATCCAACTGAATTAAATTGTTTTTATGTCTATAAAAAAAGCAAAATGACTGAATGATGTAATGTAAATGTAGCGGTGGCATATTCTATGCTAATTTCACACTCACACAGTTCTTTGCCTCCATGTTGTGCATTAAAATCATTTAATGCACAGCTAGCCATGGATTATCCCTTATCAAAAACACAGTAAAAAAGGTAATACTGCGAATGATAAAACATGCAGCCTTGGTTGCATGTAAGAGACTTCTTTTTCAAAAACATTAAAAAAATCTTTTAGACCCAAGTTTTAAAGGGGTCATGAACTGCGTTGTTTTATGTTTCCTGGGGTGCACTTATAATGTTAGAATGCTTTTTACATAAAAAAATAATTGTCATAATTTATAAATAAAAGGCATTTTTCCTACTCTGATTTTATCCCTCTGCTCTGAACTCTGTTTTAAGAGGCGTGTCTGCTGTGAGACTTCAGTGTAAACGCCCACTGCTTTGATTGGCTAACGTATTTCCATTCTTTTAGCACGTTTTTACTATTACAGCTCTCATGGTTAACTAATCATGAAAAGTGTTGCATTACATTTAGATCTATGGCATTACATTTAGATCTATGGCATTATATTAAGTTCTATGGCATTATATTAAGATTGTGGCATGAAAGGTTGTAGAGATGATCATTGTAGCCGATCACACATGTTGAGCGAATGAAAGCCGTGATCTCGTCATTGCAACTCAGTTTCTGTACACTAATGATTGCTTTCATCTTCACTAACAGTGCAAACGTGATATAGTTAAGAGATTTGTTGAATAAAACGGGAGTCACTGATAAACTCTCTGTTTGATTGACAGCTCCAGCGCACGCTGCTCCAATGATTGCAAAGGGAGCTTTCTTTGATCGCATTCTTAGAATTGAATTATTATTAAATAACAGATTAGTTTCATCCTACTAAGAGAAGCAACGCAAGTTGACATTTAGTCACTGGTTTGATTTACTGACACAGACAAAGAACACCTGACTGTACATGAATCATTATATTTCAGATCAGGCATTAGAATTAACACAGTCACTTATATGTTGCATTACTGTCTAGCCCAGGCACTGCACAATATTTTGTAGTCCTCAACGGGATGTTTATTGCTTGGTAGCTCGATCTGGTTTAACACTAAGCCTGTTACATGTGCGACTCGGTGGGCGGGGCAAAACAGGCAGTGATGAAGTAGGCGTTGATCTTCTGCAGAGGCGGTGTTTCACCACACTCTGACGTCACAGCCGGGCACATTCTGAGATCGAGCGTTTGTTGGGCCTGGTATTTATAAAAGCTTTTCTTTGACTAACGAGGAAGTTTTCAGCTCCGAAACTTACAGGATATTCTTATATCACAAACTTTTATATATCAAAGGCTGAATGAAAAGTTGATTTCTCAATTCATGACCCATTAAAACAGTTTTAAACAGAACATGCTTTCACTGAAAAACATCTTACATTTCTCACTGAGCTTCTCACTTCCTTCCACTAAGCTATTATGTGGTTTCAGAAGTCTTGAGGCCTTTGCACACTGGGATGATTATCACACGTGTTTATCGCCACCGTTTATGCCTCATGACTAAATAAAGGTGAGTGTGAGTGTGCACACCAACGTGCAAAACGTAAAAGCATCATAAAAAAAACAAAACACCTGTTTTTTTTTTTTTTTTTTTTTTGGTTTGACGCGCCACGTTAAAAACTGACCGACCAGTGAGATTGCCGCTTTTGTTCTCGTGCCTGGAGCTGCTAAGCACGCAAGCACGTAATTACTGGCTCTCTTCTTCTGTGTGACAAGCAAGTGTCAGAAGCTTTGCGCAGCGCCACCTTGTGTACCCTGGGTATTTCGGTTTTTCAGTAAGTGGCATCTACTGTCAGGGAGTGAATTTGCACGTCACTAGGCACATTGCCAGTGAAAATCGCTTGGGTATGAACACAAAGACACAACAAAAAAAACACTGGCGATAAGCGTGCATGATAATCGTCCGGTGTGCACAGGCCTTTAGAGTATAGTACATAAGTTCCACTGATTACTTTTACAGTGTTTAAAAAAACAAAAAACATTTAAGGTGCTTTCTGTCCTTTTTAAAGCTTGAAAAGAGCTTGAGCATTGTTACATGCTTATGTTATGTGTATGGAAGATGGAAAAATATCTTTTAATATGTCTCCATTCATGTTCCATTGCGGAAGAGGTCAGATGGATTTGGAATGACGTGAAGGGAGAAATAAATGACTAAGTTTAAATTTTGTTGGATGAACTATCCCCTTAAGCCCTCTAAAATAGATATTTGGAATTTACTTTACAATCCAGAGTAAGAGAACACAGCTGTGGTGTAGCTGAACAACTAATGTAAACGTTTTTCTCTCTTCTAACCCAGATGGAGAGCAAGTTGGCATTCAGACACTCAACGTTCCCCATAGCAAGACAGTTCGCCCCATGGTAATTCTGGGTACTGCCTGTACACAGACCAGTGAGAACGAGCCAACGTTGAGTTCCACTGTGACAGACACCGCTGACAACCAATCAGATATGAACACAACTTGTTTAGAACCCTCAGATGGCACTCGTGGTCCAGCAGGAAGGGTAAACTCGGGGTCAAAGACTTCCAAGGCCAAATGTGACTCAGGGAGGCCTGGGCGCCAACGTCGTAGCTCAGGCACAGCCAAGAGAAAGGAGCTCGACAATACAGCTATCAGCTCCACTACTGAATCAGATTGTGAAACTGGAGAACAAGATACTGAGAGCCAAAAGCCAACTGAATCTGCAAGTTCTGGTCAAGACAGTTCTGATAGGCCAGTACATTGTGAAGCTGAATGCTCTGAGAGCAAGGAAATTGAGGCTTTGAACAGCTATGTGGCACCAAATGAAGACTCCATAACCACTGAGAGGTTAGAGCAAAAGACACCAAGTGGTAAAAGACGTAGACGTGCCCAAAAGGTGCTGAAAAGTCCTTGTGTGCAGATTGAGGTTGTGGTAGAGGAAGTAGATGAGAGTGTTCAATCAGAGCGAATTACTGTTGATACGTCAGAGAGCAATTCTGGACCCACAGAACCTAGTTTGGCCCCCTGGCAGCAGGCCGACTTTAACATCGACGACATCTTGAGACCTGTGGCAAAGAGTCGAGGTTCAGTGCGACGCAGCCTGAGGAACCGGAGGAGTGTGGACCTGCAGGCTGTAGGCCTGGCCTGGGTGGACCATACCTCCCCGGAGCTGAGTAAAGCGGGTCGGAGAAGGACGCGTGGAAGACTCAGCGGAGTGTCTGAGCCATTCATTTTTCAAGCCTCGGAGGAACCAACAGCAAACTTGGGAGAATAACTGACCTCAATTGTTTATGTCAGTGGCAGTTTAATTACTGTCGAATTAACTTTTTATAATATGTTACTCTTTTCTCTTATATGTATTGTTTTACATTTGATCTTTTTAGAGTTTTTAGTGTATATGGATGAAAATGGCCTCTTATTGAGAAGATTGTATAATTGTTAGATTTACTTCTGCTCATTAAATCATAACTTAGATGAATGATCCTGTTTGAATGTGATTTTCCTCTGGCAATCATTTTGTTTTACATAAATGGCTATCCCAGGACAATGATTTTTGTTTTGTTTTATTGTAAATTATGAAAACATGTCTGCAGGGCTTGATGCTTTTTTCCCCAAGGAGCACCTGTGCTCCTAAGTATAAGGAGTAATTTATACCTAAGTATAACTTTAGGGGTGCAACTAACATAGTTGGTACACCTTTTGCTGCCAAAACAGCCCTGACCTGTCGAGGCATGGACTCCACTAGACCCGTGATGCTGTGCTATGGTATCTGGCACCAAGATGTTAGCAGCAGATCCTTTAAGTCCTGTAAGTTGTGAAGTGGGGCATCTATGGATCGGACTTGTTTGTTCAGCACATCCCACGGATGCTCGATTGGATTGAGATCTGGGGAGTTTGGAGGCCAAGTCAACACCTCAAACTCATTGTGCTCCTCAAACCATTCATGAACCATTTTTGCTTTGTGGCAGGGTGCATTATCCTGCTGAAAGAGGCCACAGCCACCAGGGAATACCGTTTCCATGAAAGGGTGGACATGGTCTGCAGCAATGATTAGGTAGGTGGTACATGTCAAAGTAACATCCACATGGATGGCAAGGTTTCCCAGCAGAACAAAGCATCACACTGCCTCCACCGTCTTGCCTTCTTCACATAGTGCATTCTTGTGCCATGTGTTCCTTGGGTAAGCGACACACGCACCCAGCCATCCACGTGATGTAAAAGATAATGTGATTCATCAGACCAGACCACCTTCTTCCATTGCTCCGTGGTCCAGTTCTGATGCTCATGTGCCCACTGTTGGTGCTTTCGGCAGTGGACGGGTCAGCATGGGCACCCTGACTGGTCTGTGGCTATGCAGCCCCATACGCAACAAACTGCGATGCACTGTGTATTCTGACACCTTTATATCAGAACCAGCATTAACTTCTTGAGCAATTTGAGCTACAGTAGCTCGTCTGTTTGATTTGACCATGACCATGACCCTGTCACCGGTTCACCACTGTTTCTTCCTTGGAGCACTTTTGATAGTTACTGACCACTGCACACCGGGAACACCCCACAAGAGCTGCAGTTTTGGAGATGCTCTGACCCAGTCGTCTATCCAATCACAATTTGGGCCTTGTCAATCTTTCTCAAATCCTTACGCTTGGCGCTTGCCCATTTTTCCTGCTTCTAACATCAACTTTGAGGACAAAATGTTCACTTGCTGCCTAATATATCCCACCCACTAACAGGTGCCGTGATGATGAGATAATCAGTGTTATTCACTTCACCTGTCAGTGTTCCTAATGTTATGCCTGATACATACACAACTATGTGTGATAACCATTTACATAACTATATATTTGATAAAAAGGCTTTATTTATTTAGCATTTTAACAAAATTTGAATGGTTCCATAATATTTCTCGTTATTATGGGGTGCAATATGGTCCAGACATATGAAGCACATAAAATTATAGTCTAAAATTATAGTCAATCATTTCTAAAAACCGTCTGGAATGAGAGCAACACTCCCACAATCTTTTGAAGCGCGAGTCTGAGGTTTAAACTTCACAGTTGTCCGTGGCACCTGTAATTGCAGTTCGTGCTGCAAAAAGATCCAACTGTGTTTAAAGCTAATGGAAAATTCAGAGGGGAACTTATGAGTCAATAGAGCACAATACGGCTTCAGTAGAATTATTTATTTACAACAATTATATTTACTAACATATATTTATGTTTTCAGTGTCCCACAAAACTGTCAATGCAACCTGGAAATAATTACTAGCATCTGCACCAGTCTCGATTCAGTTTGTTTACTAGGACTCGCATTATGTTTTACGTGAATCAATCCTCAGCAGTGCTGCTATAGTCGAAATGGCACTGCAAGCGCTTTTAAATATTTATGCCCTATAGTCAGTCTCCAGTTTCAGCTTCAGAGATCCAAAGGCATTATTTGAACATGGACTTGCACCTTTGCTGTACGTGATCAATAGCTTATCACAAATCATTCCTCTCCAAATGCAGCTTAAGATTTTTTTATTATTATTGTTATTTAGTGTGAAGGTTTTAACATGGCAATTCATACTGGGTCTGGCTAGGCTTTACTGTAGTAATAGAACACCACCATCTAGTGGAGGCAATAAGTAAGGCTATCATATGCTCATGCAGGTCATTTACATATAGTATACTGGACAAAAGCTTAGTCTTTTGAGAATGCATAAGAATACTTTTCCCGAAGTTTAGAATAATTACATTAACTTTACATGAGTTCATAATGTCCAAACCTTGAGTTTGGTTTATTATTTGCTCTTAACCTGCTCTTGCAACTACAGTAAGTTAATTGATAGTGATTAAACATTTAATGTATTTATTATGTGCTCTTTTTGACCTTTTGGGTTGGCATGTTCCATTGAACATCTGACGTTGGTGGTGGTGATGTGTTGTTTGCGTGTGTGTGTGTGTGTGCCAGTGTTGGGGTTGAAATGATTGTGCTAAGTGTTTTTTTTCTGTGATGTGTGAAGGAGGGAAACCCCTCTCCCCCATCCTGCAGGCCCAGTGAAGGCAGCTTAGTGCCAGAACAATGGGGTCCTTTGACCAAATTGAGGCCCTTAAGACATGTGGCCTCTTGTCACCGTGGCAACCCCCCAGGCAACGTACAAGCTGACAGCTGGAGAGAGACTAGACTAGAGAGAGTCCATCTCATTGAGCTTCAGAACTCTCCACTTTGTTCTGCCCCATTATTTTCGCCTACGCCCGTGCTAAGCGTTGAGCGCCTGTCTTGCTTTATTTGTTAATAATGCATACTTTTCAGATCCCTTATCGCCTATCATCTATTCCATCCTGAGTGATGCTTAACAGAAAGACTAATGCAAAATTGATGATGAGCGTCTCATACCACGATTAGATTAAAGTGGTCTGAGGTCAAATGTTTGAGCTGGTGGGCTGAGTATTTACGTTTTCCAGGTGTCATCTGCTGCATCGCTGAATTATTCAGAATGTGTAAAGTCTGTTTCTAGTCTGTTCAATTGCACATAACTGTCACTCTCAGCGTTCATTCTCAGTGTTGTCACAAGGGGCGCTATAGAGAGATTAGCATAAAATGTTTTACAATTTTCTTCTTCAGTTGTGCTGCTGTCTGGTTGAGCAACAGTTGTTAAGCAAGTTAAAGTTAGTTAAACTGTCAGAATGTTTATAGTTAGCTATTTCTCAATTATAACTAGGCATCCATATCAGTTTAAATTTGTTTTAGTATTTTTATTATTTGGCAATATTGGATATTTAATTGTCCATGCCTATTCCTACCTGTTTTTACATTTAGATTAGCTTTGCCATTGTCCAGTGCTCCACAAGTTAAATAACTAATAATTTAATAACCCTGTTAAATTTTTAAAGGCCCACCGAAACGCGTGGAGTTATTCAATGTGTTGACGTAATTTCCACTGAAACAGGAAGACAGGGCGGGACATTTTGAGCATCTCCTCTCCTTTTTAAAAATAGCCAATAGCATTTTGTTTACATCACCTCTCGGCCAGAGCCATTGAGCTCAGCGAAGCAGCATTTGACAGCTTATGACAGACAGAACGTGAAACCAGTTCATTCGCCGCAATGGAAATCATATTTACACTGTCTGAATCGTTCCCTATCCCCTATATAGTGCATTCGTTCACTTTAAAATGAAAATTAGCCCATGATTTACTCACCGTCAAGCCATCCTAGGTGTATATGACTATCTTCTTTCAGACGAATACAATCGGAGTTATCGATGCCATTCACCGTGTAGAAAACGGTGTGAACAAGTGACCAATTTCAGCCACAGCGTCAGTGTAGGGGGGCGAGGCACTTCCAATTCTAGAGAGCATTTGATTGGACAGAAAATCTGATGAGAAGCTGAAGTGCAGCGTGATGTCATCAAAATCAATGATCCATAATGGCAGAAGTGAGAGACTGGTACGTTTTGAATGCTTATCTTCTAAATGCGAAATGTTTTCATTGTTTTGGAGCACACTAGCTTATGGATAACCTTAAAGGATTAGTTCACTTTAAAATGAAAAGTAGCCCATGATTTACTCACCCTCAAGCCATCCCAGGCGTATATCTTCTTTCAGATGAATACAATTGGAGTTATCGATGGGATTTTGTAAGAAAAATATCCATATTTAAAAATCTAGCTTCCGGCGCACTGCTTTCCGTATTAAACTTACAAAGAAAATGTAATGCCTCTCGCAGTTCAAAGGCGCTTACGCTATGTCAGACGTCATACATCATGCCAGTCACACTTTTTTCGTAAGTTAAATAGGAAGCTAGATATTTTACTTTATAAAGTTTTAAATATGAATATTTTTCTTACAAAACCCTTCGCTTCTGAAGGCCTTTATTACCCCCCTGGAGCTGTGTGGAGTATGTTTATGATGGATGGATGCACTTTTTTGAGCTTCAAACTCATGAGCCCGGAAGAGCCAGGATATTTATTAATATAACTCTGATTGTGTTCATCAGAAAGAAGAATGTCATATACACCTAGGATGGCTTGAGGGTGAGTAAATCATGGGCTAATTTTCATTTTAAAGTGAACGAATCGTTTAAGGATAACACATTCATACTAAAAGCCAAAGAACGTACACTTTGATTTCATGGGGACTTTAAAAGATCCATATATATATAAAGAGTTCAGATGCAAAAGCCACTTCAAAAATGAGATAATATTGAGTGAATGCTCTCCGCATATAGGATACATTCATAAAATACTTTCACTTCAAACCCACTAAATCCCAGCCTCAGCCCATTCAGAAGTACCGGTACTTAGGTAGAAACCTATACATAAGAGCCTGACAAAAATTATTATTTTAAAGAAAAACGTCAGACGGATTTAGAGGCTTCTGCATCTGAAGTCTTCATATATTAAATAAATAAATGAATATTGGTTATTGTGCCCACAAGAGTTTTACAACTCTGTACGTCCAAAACAGCCTGGACCCAATTAACTTCCATTGTTTGGACAAAAGAAAAAGAAAACCTGATGAATTAACTCAAAAATAACTCTGAATCTCTTTTAAATATTTGATGTCTCTACCCTAGCAAACGGACAAATGTTGAATATTTCCTAATTTCTCAAAGGTTCTTACTTATGGAAATATGCATCACTCTTGATCAATATGCTTTTGATGAAGCGCACGGACTGTGCGAGTGTCGCCCGAGACTATCGCCACAGTAAAGCAAGAATGTATACATGTTAAATATGTACCACTTGTGATGCATTGGCAAAATATCAGTATTCAGTATATCAGTATTGGGTCAAATGTCTTTAAAGCCACAGTGGTGCTACAACAAGAGACAAACATCTGATCAACTCTCTAGGTGATCGAGCACCCCTACTTTGGAAAGGAACCTACAAAGTTAGTGTTTGCAGCCCAGATCACGGATCATTAGTTTCCCAGCAGCCCAAAGGATCCAAACAGCAGGGCTGCCAGTCTTTCCTGTTTATCTCTTTGAAATGTGCTCTCTTTACGTCAAGTCATATTCCTTGGCCTGTGAGCGAGTACCTGAGACGTGAGAAGGAAGATGTGCTCGCTGCATCTCCATTGGGACGGACTTCAGTAGAGGGATGTGGAACCCATGCCTGCTGCTCCATTATTAATGAACTGTTGAGTCCTCAGCACACTGTCTGACATTGAAAGATGACAATGTAAGAACTGTGCAAGCTCTACAGCTGTTGCAAACGATGTCTCCATATGAGTGGTTTTGTTTGCTGGTGTAGTAGCAGTGCCTGTTGCCTGTACTTGATGGTTTTTGGAGGGAACTTGACACTTTGTAGGTAGTGGTACAGTATAAAGCAGACAGGAAATTGTTGGGGAGAGACCTGGAAATGTTGCAGATGATTTTGGCGGTATTGCATTGCAAGCATTCCATAACCAGATTGTTATTTTTTTAAAGTAAATAACGAGTTACTCTTCTAATTAATTTATTCAACACAAGGTAAGTAAATAATGACAGAATTATTCTGTATTCGGGTTCACCATAAGTTAAAGAAAATTCTGTCATTAATTACTCACCCTCATGTCGTTCCAAACCTGTAAGACTTTCATTCATCTTCGTAACACAAGTGAATGTACAGGTGCTGGTCATATATAATTAGAATATCATCAAAAAGTTGATTTCACTAATTCCATTCAAAAAGTGAAACTTGTATATTATATTCATTCATTACACACAGACTGATATATTTCAAATGTTTATTTCTTTTAATTTTGATGATTATAACTGAAAACTAAGGAAAATCCCAAATTCAGTATCTCAGAAAATTATAATATTACTTAAGACCAATACAAAGAAAGGATTTTTAGAAATCTTGGCCAACTGAAAAGTATGAACATGAAAAGTAAGAGCATGTACAGCACTCAATACTTAGCTGGGGCTTCTTTTGCCTGAATTACTGCAGCAATGCGGCGTGGCATGGAGTCGATCAGTCTGTGGCACTGCTCAGGTGTTATGAGAGCCCAGGTTGCTCTGATAGTGGCCTTCAGCTCTTCTGCATTGTTGGGTCTGGCATATCGCATCTTCCTCTTCACAATACCCCATAGATTTTCTATAGGGTTAAGGTGAGGCGAGTTTTCTGGCCGATTAAGAACGGATACCATGGTCCTTAAACCAGGTACTGGTTGCTTTGGCACTGTGTGCAGGTGCCAAGTCCTGTTGGAAAATGAAATCTGCATCTCCATAAAGTTGGTCAGCAGCAGGAAGCATGAAGTGCTCTAAAACTTCCTGGTATACGGCTGCGTTGACCTTGGACCTCAGAAAACACAGTGGACCAACACCAGCAGATGACATGGCACACCAAACCATCACTGACTGTGGAAACTTTACACTGGACCTCAAGCACCGTGGATTGTGTGCCTCTCCTCTCTTCCTCCAGACTCTGGGACCCTGATTTCCTTTCATCAGAGAACATAACTTTGGAGCACTCAGCAGCAGTCCAGTCCTTTTTGTCTTTAGCCCAGGCGAGACGCTTCTGCCGCTGTCTGTTGTTCAAGAGTGGCTTGACACAAGGAATGCGACAGCTGAAACCCATGTCTTGCATACGTCTGTGTGTAGTGGTTCTTGAAGCACTGACTCCAGCTGCAGTCCACTCTTTGTGAAACTCCCCCACATTTTTGAATGGGTTTTGTTTCACAATCCTCTCCAGTATGCGGTTATCCCTATTGCTTGTACACTTTTTTCTATCACATCTTTTCCTTCCCTTCGCCTCTCTATTAATGTGCTTGGACACAGAGCTCTGTGAACAGCCAGACTCTTTTGCAATGACCTTTTGTGTCTTGACCTCCTTGTGCAAGGTGTCAGTGGTCGTCTTTTGGACAACTGTCTTCCCCGTGATTGTGTAGCCTACAGAACTAGACTGAGAGACCATTTAAAGGCCTTTGCAGGTGTTTTGAGTTCATTAGCGGACTAGAGTGTGGCACCAGGTGTCTTCAATATTGAACCTTTTCACAATATTCTAATTTTCTGGGTGTAAACATCTCCGAGGACCTGACCTGGACTGCACACATTCAGACACAGGTGAAAAAAGCCAGGCAAAGACTGTACCACCTGCGCCAGCTGAGGAAATTCAGGGTTTCACCAGCTATCCTGAAAACTTTCTATTTAGGGGCGATAGAAGGTGTATTAACTCAGTGCATCACAGCGTGGTATGTGTAGCGAATATCGAGCCCCAGGGGAAATGGTGCGGGATTTATGCATGCGTTTAATCGTGTTACGGTCAAACATGCACAGATCCGCACAGAGGGGAATTTGGATATTAATAGTTGATTATAACGGATTATAACAATTATTAATATCTAGGGCTTGATTCAACTTTTAGAAATTTCTTTGATTCTAGAATTGAGTTCAAAGGACGGATAATTGTCCACCACATATCTCCCTTTTAATAACTCTTAAACACCTCTCTGGCCAGGAGAAATATCTTTCTTTTAATTTGTAACAGGGTCGGTTCACCGTAAAAGTGACCTATAGGTGAGCAACTCAAGCGCAATCACGTGTGAATATATATATTTTAATAAAATCAACAAACAATAAACAAACATACACAAATTAACTGAAAGGAGGAAGGAGAGAGAGGGAGAGAGAGAGAGAGAGAGAGAGAGAGAGAGAGAGAGAAGGCAACGGTGATACTATCGACACAACCTATTGAGCACAAGCAAGAAATCGGTTTAACTTATTTCTTATAAGCAGCAACTTATTGGTATAAGCTCAAGACTTTATAACGACAGCTTAAGGGATACTTGCATATGTTTCCTTGGTCGTGAGTTCGTGCGTTTAGGGGAATTCCGCGATCCGGTCCGTGTTTCAGTCTTGCAGGGTGTGTCCTTGGAGTCCACGGGAAATTCAACTTTGGTTCCTTTGTGTGATGAGATCCGTTGGAAGATGGCGAAGAGGAAAAAGAAGAAGAGAGCTGGCAACAGGAAGCAAAACGAAGAGAGGAGAGAAGAAGAGGGCGAGAAGCGTTTGTGGCCCATCTTTAAAGGGCCGCGACGGGGCACGCCTCTTTTGTCGGAACAGCCAATCAGAGCGAATAGAACTCAGAAGCGGGAAATCTCCCTTTGTCTTGGATCTCGCCTCATTAACATGTTTTATGGCTCTCTTAGAGAAGCAGACTTGGGGGTTTTGGCATGAAAGAAAGAGTTTGATGCATCATAGTACCACACAACGTACCTAGTCGGCCTACAAATTGCGAGACAAAGATTTCGAGACCAAGCATGGGGAGTTTAACTTAAGAGTTAAAGGAACGGCGAGGATTGACGTCATTCTTCCTTAAGCATTCACTGGCTATAAGTTTCTAACCTATCAAACACATCTAAAATGGTTATAACAAAAAGCATGCACACATACAGGGACCACAACACACCTAAAATGAAAAATAACTAAGTTAAAAGTCATATAATCTGTTCGGATGTCCTTTGGTATGTGTGAGGGAGGGGCTGTTGTTTATGACGGTGAGTTGCACGAGGCATGGTTTGTGTCCTTTTAGCACGTTAACCTGTCAGTCTGTAGACTTCACGGCGCCGGTCTTGTTTGAGTCATTATAACTAATCAAAGTATTGGTCCGTTGATCATTTATGAGCACCGTCCATACGCTACATATGGGAACAGCACCAGTCATGACTGCAAAGCCCTGCAAAGAGTCGTGCGCTTATCTGAGCGTATCTCAGGGTCAGCTCTCCCATCTCTGCAGGACGTCTACACCAAACGCTGCAAAGGTAGAGCTACTAAGATCATCAAGGACTCTAATCACCCTGCAAACCCTCATTTCACGCTGCTGCCACCTGGTAAGCGCTTCCAAAGCCTGATGGCCAAAACTGAGAGACTCAGGAGGAGCTTCTTCCCCCAGGCCATCCGACTCCTGAACTCAGTCACTTAACACCACGTGACTTCACTTCAGGATAAACATACTGACATTGCACTGCACTTTCTGTTCTCGTTGTTACTGTGTAACAACCTGTTATAAACCTGTTTGCACATTATACTCTTAATACATTTGTTAACCACATATTTATAAGTCTACAGTTTACTCACTGCACAGTCTACTTCAATTATTTTATTCCACTTCTTTTTTTTTTTTTTTTTACTTGATTTATCTATAATTCTACAGATATATATATATATAAGTACTTTTTTATTCTATTTCTATTATAATTTCCTCCTTGTGTTTTTAACTGTGAATTTGCACTGTCCATGGAGCGGACCTGTTTACATTTCACTGCCGGTTGTATATTCTGTATATAACTGTGTATGTGACAAATAAAACTCTCTTGAATCTTTCTGAGATACTGAATTTGGGATTTTCCTTAGTTGTCAGTTATAATCATCAAAATTAAAAGAAACATTTGAAATATATCAGTCTGTGTGTAATGAATGAATATAATATACAAGTTTCACTTTCTGAATGGAATTAGTGAAATAAATCAACTTTTTAATGATATAATTATATGACCAGCACCTGTATTTTTGATGAAATCTAAGAGCTTTCCCTCCCTTGACCGCTATGAAATTACCACTTTGATGCTTCAAAAAGTTCATAAAGAGATTGTAAATCTAATCCATACGAATTGAGTGATTTAGTCCAAATTTTCTGAACACACTCAGGAAAAAAAAGGTACAAAAGCTGTCACTGGGGTGGTACCATTTTAAAGTTACACTTTGTGCCTAAAGCGTACATATTGGTACCTTAAAGGAACAGTGTACCTTTTGAAAAGATACTGCCCCAGTGACAGCTTTTGTACCTTTTTCTGAGAGTGAAGAGACACAATCGCTTTATATGATGAACAGATTGAATTTATGCTTCTATTAAAATAATATAAACATTCATCAACTCACACATCACATTTGAGCTTCAGCAAGAACCAATGAGGTTCATTCTCATGTGTTACGCAGCGCGTCTGAGCTTCAGCAAGAACCAATGAGGTTCATTCTTATTACACTGCACGTTTGAGCTTCTGCAAGAATGAATGAGGTTCATTCTCATATGTTACACAGCACGTTTGAGCTTCTGCAAGAATGAATGAGGTTCATTCTCATGTGTTACTCACCACATTTGAGCTTCCGCAAGAACCAATGAGGTTCATTCTCATGTGTTACGCAGCGCGTCTGAGCTTCAGCAAGAACCAATGAGGTTCATTCTCATGTGTTACTCACCACATTTGAGCTTCCGCAAGAACCAATGAGGTTCATTCTTGTGTGTTACGCATCACATTTGAACTTCCACAAGAACCAATGAGGTTCATTCTCGTGTGTTACGCATCACGTTTGAGCTTCCACAAGAACCAATGAGGTTCATTCTTGTGTTACGCATCACGTCTGAGCTTCAGCAAGAACCAATGAGGTTCATTCTTGTGTTACGCATCACGTCTGAGCTTCAGCAAGAACCAATGAGGTTCATTCTCATGTGTTACTCAGCACGTTTCAGCTTCCGCAAGAACCAGTGAGGTTCATTCTTGTTACGCAGCACATTTGAGCTTGTGTAGGTTCATTCTTGTGTGTTACGCATCACGTTTGAGCTTCCTCAAGAACCAATGAGGTTTATTCTTGTGTTATGCATTATGTTTGAGCTTCCGCAAGAACCAATGAGGTTTATTCTCGTGTTATGCAGCACGTTTGAGCTTCAGCAAGAACCAATGAGGTTCATTCTTGTGTGTTACGTATCACGTTTGAGCTTTCACAAGAACCAATGAGGTTCATTCTCATGTTACGCATCACGTTTGAGCTTCCGCAAGAACCAATGAGGTTTATTCTCGCATGTTACGCAGCACGTTTGAGCTTCCACAAGAACCACTGTGGTTAATTCTTGTGTGTTACGCAGCACATTTGAACTTCCACAAGAACCAATGAGGTTCATTCTTGTGAATAATTAATGTGCATGCTTTTATAATGATAAACCTCACAATCCTGTTTTTAAATCTTTCAAAAATATCCCTTGGTTCCTCCCTGTTACCTAGAGTTTTGCTACTTTCTTGTATGTGTGTTTTGTTTTTTGTTTTGTTTTTTGCTTTTGTGTGTGTGTGTGTGTGTGTGTACACACATATATATGTATATATACATATATATACACATACACACATATATATATATATATATATACTAAAGTTCTGTCAAAGCCAAAAAAAAAAATATATATATAATATATATATATATATATATATATATATATATATATATATATATATATATATATATATATATATATATATATATATATATATATGGCTTTGACAGACCTTTAGTGTATCTGATTACAGTAGAATTAGTTGAGCACACACTGTGGAGTAAATTAACCAGGTTAAGCAGTGATCTCATGAGTTTGTAACAGGGTGACCAGCTTGCGATGGGCAGAGGCAGACTGATGTATTAGATTAGTGATTGTCAGAGGTCAGGGGTCACGCTGTCCCGGGTCAGAGGGTCTGTGCTGTGAGGAGATCTAAAGATTAACTATCAAAACACAAGCCAAAGCAGCTGCCCACAGACTGCATGTCAATTATGGCAATGAAAACATTCCATTTTGACAAGAATGTCGACATTATTAGAGAGAGATATTGTTGTGTAAATTTAATATCAGTGTATGAATAAGAAAATGCAATGTTAAATGACAATTTATCAAGACGTTTCAGAGAGCAGGAAAGCTGTCTCTGTGTGTCCTGGAAACTGGACATAATCCAATAAAAGTAATTCATTTTCCATGTACTGTCAAAGCTGATGTTATTTAATTTGAGACATTGCCCTTGTATTTTACAGCTTTTTTTGTTTACTCACAGAGCAGGAATGATAAATAACTACAATCAGCCAGCCGTTGTAATGCATTTCAGCTATTTCTGTCAGGATCTAATCATATTTGGATTTGTACTATTGAATTAAAGACACTTCTCACTGACTCTTGACTTCAATTTCATAGCGATTAGTCTCATTAGACTGACAGGCTCTTATATCAGAGTGCCAGAGCTAATATAATGAGCAGCATAAAGCAGTATTGGGGGTAACATGAATCTGACTGCTACACTTAAACTACGAAAAATGCAGAATAATCTAAACAAATCAAGTTAAGTTTGTCCTGGAGGACTATGGACAAACCCCTTCAAAATAGATCCAAAACACAAATCACTGAGTTTTTAAATAAATAAATGTGAGTCATGCTTACCCACACTGTAAACCCGAATAAGTTGGCAAAACTCAAAACATGTGACGTAATCAGTTGCATCAAAGTTTTTTAAATGTAAAGTTTAAGTTAGCAGAGCTTTGCAGATTTTTATTTTGTACTCATACATTTTAATTGCTCTTAACTTCAAATATTTGAGTAAGCTGATACATACACATACTCAAAACAATGAAACAATTTAGATTAAGATGTCAGTTTTGTGAAATGATAAAAAAGAAAGAATACTCGCAAAAGTTAATTTGATTGAAGTAATTTGTTTCATTTGAGTTGGTTCTACTCAAACCAATTAATTATTTTGAGCGTGAGTTCTAGATGGTTTCCAAGGTGTTGCTATGCCAGTGGTTGATTTTTACTGGCCCAAGTCATAAGAGCCCACAAAATCTCTGGCCACTAGATATATGTCTCTAGTTACTCCTTCAATGCAAATATATGGGATTCCCATACTGAAATAGTGTTTATTAATTCAATTTGAATAACAAATTGAACTTTATTTTAATATTGTAATTTTATAAAATATATTTAAACATTATAGTATTTTATAATATACAGGCCTATTTATATTCTCAATTTGGGTGGCATTTGATTTTTTTAAAATAAGAGGGGTTAAAAATAAGTTGTGAAATCAGTTATTTCAGATATGTTTATATTTTTGGAATTTGTAATAATATCTTTGCACTGATGAATCATTCACAAACATCCATTAAGAAAATAAATATCTGTTTTGATTTTAATTTTGACTTTCAACAAAATAGCACAAACGGTTAATTCAGTAACCTTGACGTGGCTTTGAAAGTACACACTAAATCAGTTGACATGACATGAACTCATTTTACATTCAAGGTGAAGTGCATAAAGTTTTGACTTGTGTTTTGAGGATAGAGTCTGGCATTATGTGACCTCAGAGGTCGAAATCACCATCAATTTCCACTGAAAAAAACAAAAAGACAGATGCACACTTGATGAGCTCTTAAGGGAAACGTATAGTAAGAGCTCCAACTCTGGAGGCCTATGTGAAGGGGGGTGCGTTGCTGGGGTGAGAGTAGGCAGAAAGGAGCAGGAGGAGGTGACGTCCTCCACTCACTGCCAAAACAGGAGAGAGGGAGGAGGAAAAGTGAGAATGAGAGAGGCATACATTGTCTGCTAGGCTCAAAAGAAGAAATACCCGCCAACAGCCCCTCCAGGAATTCACGAAGGTCTTAGGTTGCATTGTTGTCTGCAGTGTATCCTGCCCTGTAAATATACACGACACCCCAGCAATGGCCTGTGTCACATGACCATGTGAAGAACATGTAGTTTATGTCTCTGTTTCCATCCACCTATTGTAATTATTATAATGCAAACTAACTAATTCTAAGTAAATAACTTTTTAGAAAGAGTTTTTCTTTTTCAGATGGTGCCAGGGGACCAAATACTCTTTGTTTCCTTGCTCTGACTGCCCTGTGTAATTTGAGATATTGGCCCTTTGAGAATACTCCACAATGACTGGAGAGAAAAAAAGACTATGATAAACTCATTTTATGATTTTGTCTATGATTTCAGGTGTTGAATTGAGAGTGCTTTTTAAATTCCAGTTCCTAAATTTGAATTCCAACAGGAAACAGAATGTAGAATAACTGCAATGTGAATATAAATTGATCGACCAATCAGCAGATAAATCAACCGATAGATAGATCAGTCATAGTGTGTGCAATATCCATATTTTATTATTACTTTTCTTTCCCTTTTTTGACTCGGTGCAATACAGATGAACTGTAAATTATTTTCTTTCTTTTCCTCTAATTAATTTGCCGCTGTTCTATTGTGTATTTTAATATTGATTGTTGTATTAGCGTGTCTGTCTTTGTCTTATTGTGTTATATATAGTTTGTCCTTTCTTTCTTTTTATGTATAACATCTACTTTCCAGGGGGTCTGCAGATGAAAATTAGCCTAAGGCTATAATCTGGCATATTTACATTTGTCTTAATGTTCATTAATATGCATTGTTCCCCTTTCTTAAATAAATTAGACAGACAGACAGACAGACAGACAGATAGACAGATAGATAGATAGATAGATAGATAGATAGATAGATAGATAGATAGATAGATAGATAGATAGATAGATAGATAGATAGATAGATAGATAGATAGATAGATAGATAGATAGATAGATAGATAGATAGATAGATAGATAGATAGATAGATCACATGACAGCATTTAGGAATTATAGACACAATCGTAGACAAAAGGAGAAGGGTGAAAAGTCACTTTGAACGTGGCATGGTTGTTGGTGCCAGACGGGCTAGTCAGAGTATTTCAGAGACTGCTGATCCACTGGGATTTTCACATACCATAGCATTTACAGAGAATGGTCCGAAAATGAGAAAATATCCAGTGAGCAGGACGTTTTTATTATTTACCATATTATTATATTATTCCAGCAGGATAACGTGCCATGTCACATAGCTCAAATCATCACAAACTGGTTTCTTGCATGACAGTGAATTCACTAAACTCAAATGACCACCAGATCTCAGTCAAATGGAGCACCTTTATGATGTGGTAGAACGGAAGATTCACATCATGGATGTTCTTGAAATATTACTAACAAAATAATAGTTATTTTTACATTTACTTAAAGTCAGTAAAGATTTAGAATGATGTATCCTAAAAGGCCTTTTACTCTCTAAAAAGTATAAACTATCAATCAGATGACAGAAGGCATGTAGAAGGGTGTGTACAACAGGTTATTCAGCAAAGTTTTGATCATGTTGAAAATTTCGAGGCCCTAGAAATGTATATATCAAATAATATACGGTAGGCTTTAGGCATACTTTTTGTTTCTTTCCTTTTCAGCTGAAATCACCAATACTGCTCATATGACAACAGATCCAGGCAGTGTTTCAGAAGGGGAGTAGTAGCATTCAAGTCTGGATCCAGTCAATCCCATTAAATAGATTTTTACTCTGGAATGTGTCACATTACAAAAGTAAAATAAATAAACTGTAAATATAATTTCATGTAGAATTTAAAACCAAAGAACACTGTAGCATACTATTTGCTTTTAAGATCACTGTATACTTCACATGATCCAGAATTTCAATAGTTTCTTCACAAGCAGACATGAACCTACGGTCCTACAGACCGGCAGAAGTACACTCCTACTTGAATGAGGAGTGCACTTCTGTGCACTTGAGGGATCGAGAAGGAAAAACAGAACTAAAATATAGTGTCAGAGAGATCTTGCTGAAGTTGCTCTCTGCTTAGAGGCTTTGGAATGAAAAACGTCTGTAGTGGACTGGATGAGGTAGAGGTGTTTCAATTGAGTTGAAAGTGATGTGGAGAAGGATAGGGTCTCTCCAGCAGGCCAGACTTCAGTTTCAAGAGCAGTAGCTTTAAATGGACAGATTGGAGGTAAATGTCCACAAAAAAAACATGGTGCAACTTGATATTTTCATATTCTGATCATATTCATATTCTGTTTTTTTCCCACATTTTTGTCCCAGTCATCAGGCAAAATGTATACTATATTGCCAAAAGTTTTGCATGCACATGAACTTTAATGACATCATATTCTTTAATAGGGAGTTGGCTCACCCTTTGCAGCTATAACAGCTTCAACTCTTCTGGGAAGGCTTTCCACAAGGTTTAGGAGTGTGTTTATGGGAATTTTTGACCATTCTTCTAGAACCGAATTTGTGACACTGATGTTGGACGAGAAGCCCTGGGTTGCAGTCTCCGCTCTAATTCATCCCAAAGGTGTTCTATTGTCTATCATCCATGTCTTTATGGACCTTGCTTTGTGCACTGGTGCGCAGTCATGTTGGAACAGGAAGGGGCCATCCCCTAACTATTCCCACAAAGTTGGGAGCATGAAATTGTCCAAAATGTCTTGGTATGCTGAAGCATTAAGAGTTCCTTTCACTGGAACTAAGAGGCCAAGCTGAACCCCTGAAAAACAGCCCCACACTATAATCCCCCCTCCACCAAACTTTACACTTGGCACAATGCAGTCAGGCAAGTACCGCTCTGCTGACAACCGCCAAACACAAACTCGTCCGTCGGATTGCCAGACAGAGAACCCATTCTTTCACAAATGTCTGCATGCCTAGGTGCTTGATTTTATACACCTGTGGCCACGGAAGTGATTGGAAAACCTGAATTCAATATTTTGGAGGGGTGTCCCAATACTTTTGGCAATATAGTGTATGTTAGTTCCTGTCTTTTGAGAGCCAAGATGGTGTCTGAGACATGGGTGCAAGTTCAGCATCTCTACATTTCCTAGTGGTAAATATATTATTTACTATTATTGCTGTTACTGTTATTTCAATCACATTAAAATTACTGTTTTAACTGACTGGAAGATTCAGCTATTTGTTTATTAGTTAAAATAACTGATGTCAGCCAAAATATAAAGGCATAAGAGATTACGAAAACAATGTGACCCCCAGCATATAAAGTAAATATGTTCATTTTTTAATTTATGTTGACTTTAAAGTGAGAACCAACAGATATATTCGTTAAAGTGGGTGGGGGGCCTGGTCTCTCAGTTATATATGCCTGGAAATTTCCGTTGTATGCCTCAGTCTGTCCAGGATGGGAGGGGTGTACATGTGTTATGGAGAAATAGAGAGCAGTGGTTTGGGACTGGAGTTGGGTTTTGAGAGTTGGCCATGAGCCAGCCTCAGCAGGAAGCCTGCTGGTTCACACGGACAAAAGCAGTAATGACTAGTTCCAAGGATGTCTGTGGTGGACATGACTGTCATCATCCACCCCAACCCCCTTCATCTGTGTCTCTTTTTCTTCAAAGCCAATATCTGGCCCACTGTAGACACAACTTAAGTTGCGACTTTTGAATAAAACACTTGAAATCAGAAATCAGACACAAGGAATTTTTCTTGGTACTAAAGCTTCCAGTGCACCCATACAAATACAAGAGACATAGTAATAAAATATAAAAGTATAAAGACACAGTTAGGTTTAGTCTAAACAGTATAATTAATAATATGAATAAATATCAGCTGAGTTTACAAAGATATTGCACTAAGCAGTGGGATATTACACTTACAGGCCTTGGGTTTTAGAGGGAATGGCCTGTGTGGGAAGAAGCTGTTCTTGTGCCTAGATGTTCTAGTGCCCAGTGATCTGAGGCACTGTCCGTGAGTGTGGTGTCCAAGGTAAGTGGAGTCTGTGATGATTTTACCTGCCCTCTTTCTCACTCTGGAAGAGTACATGTCCTGGAGGGTGGCCACTGAGCAGGGGAGCACCAATAATCCTCTCAGCAATCCGGACTGTCCTCTGTAGTCTCCCGATGTCTGATTTGGTAGCTGAACAAACCAGACAGTTATAGAAGTGGATATCAGACTCAATGTCAGCTGAGTAGAACTGTGTTAGCAGCTCCTATGGAGTCAATGTGATTGTCCTACTTCAGGTCCTTAGAGATGGTGGTTCCCAGGAACCTGATTGAATCCACTTCCGCCAAAGTGCTGTTCATGATGGTGAGTGGGGGGAATGCTGGGCTGTTCCTCTTAAAGTCCACTATCATCTCTACTGTTTTGAACATGTTCAGCTCAACACGGTCAGGTTGTTATGACTGCACCAGACAGCCACTTGTATGACCTCCTGTTTGTATGCAGACTCACCACTGTTGTGGATGAGGCAGATGACAGTTGTGTTGTCTGTAAACTTTAGCAGCTTAACAGAGGGGTCTTTGCACTTTTGAAGTGCAGTCATTTGTGTAGAGGGAAAAAATCAGTGAGGAGAGGACGCAACCCTGAGGAGCGCCAGTGCTGATAATGAGGGTCTTGGGTGTGAGTTTCTCACTTTTCAGTCTCACTAGATGTTACCTGTCTGTCAGGAAGCTGCTGATCCATTGAAATACCCACAACTGATGGTTATACGATGGCTTCAAGAAGTATATAGACACTGAATATCATTGTATTAAATTATCAAAAGCAAGTGATATTTATTTTGAAAGAAGCACAAGCATATTTCTCAAGCAAAAACGGAGGTTTGCAGAGTTTTAAATTATACAACAATGGCTACAGTCTATCATATGTTAGTGGAACATGTTCATAGTTAATGTGATGAACTAAACTTGTTACTCTGTGTAAAAATGACTTCATACATCCGTGAGACCAAATGGTTAAAAATTATTGCAACAAAACAAAAGACTCAGAACGATGAAGTTGATTCTGAGATTACGTTCTAGTTCTCAAATGCCACTTATTGTGATATTTAGTTATTTACTGCAATGCATTACATTTAAGTGTGGGTTAAGTGTCTAAATAATTTTTGCACGCTTAAAAATAAAGGTTCTTTATTGGCATTGATGGTTCCATGAAGAACGTTTAGCATCCATGGACCTTTCCTTTGCACAGAAAAATATCTTTAGATTATTAAAATGTTCTTCACACTAAGAACTAACTTTTCACTGAAATGTTCTTTGGGGAAGCAAAAATGGTTTTATGTCATTACTGCGCGGAAATGCCTTTTTGGAACCTTTATTTTGGGATCACTGTTCTTTTAAAGTGAATATTGACTGAAGTCACTACTTAAAAAAGTCTCAGTGTTTTTGTTCATATAATGAAAGTCAATGGAATTTAAATGTTATTTGGACCACAACATTCTTCAAAATATGTTCTATTGTGTTTCGTATAAGAAAGAATGTCATAAGGGTTTGAATGTAAGGGTGAGTAAATTATGGAATTTTTGGTTAAACCGTCCCTTTAAGCAATTTGCACAGTTAGCAAAAATGCTATAGAATAGAATAGAATAGAATAGAATAGAATAGAATAGAATAGAATAGAATGTTTGTTTCCTGTGGAATTTATTTCCACAACTTACAGTATTGAGTACAGTGCACATATGCTCTGCCTCACATCTTAAGTTACAGGGACATTCCCCATGGAGCAACCTGGGGTTAAGAGCCTTGCTCAAGGGCACAATGATGATATTACAAAGATTGCCCTTACAACCTACTTTCACCGGCCCTGCTCTTTATCCACAACGCCACATTAGAGAAACCAATGTCTGACAGAACACTCTTGGAAAAAAAGGTACAGTGCTGTCACTGAGGCGGTACCCTAAGGTACAAAAGTGAAAAGGTACATCTTTGCATCTTACTCACCCCTAAATGGTACATATTAGTACCTTAAAAGTTACATAGTACTTTAAAAGTGTGTATTAGTACCTTAAACGTACATATTAATACCTTAAAGGTATATGTTAGCACCTTTTCGGTTTTGTACCTTAGAGTACCACCCCAGTTATAGCAATGTACCTTTTTTTCTGAAAGTGAAGAGTATGGGCTCAAGTACACACTGGCATAGGTCAGAGGACGTTTTTCTAACCAGAATTTTGCTTGCAGTTTGTCTGTGAATGGTTTGGAGCCCAACAATGCAAATGACCCCAAAATGAAGTTCTTCTTCTCTAAAAGTATATACGGTATGAACTGTATTCGCTCTCACACAAGGTCAGTGCTGCTCTTAAATTCCACTACAAATTGTATGCTTGTTTTTCTTTTCATTTACCAATTAAACATGCTTTGATCCTTGTTAACACTTCCTGTTTCCTAAATAGGGAATGACCCAACAGTTAAACTAAATGTTTTAATTAAACTGTGATGATCTTTATTTGATGAAGTCTGTGCGGCAGGGCAACTACAGCTCGCCCCCATAGTGTTATGAAAGTCTATCAGATGCCATTGCTATCTCTTCATAGTACGGCTTTATTTATTTTTATATGTGTGTGTTTCTATAGTGACAGAGCTGGTAGCACTCAAAAACAGGACAACCCCCTCATGCATTGAGAATGTTGACATGATACTGTTTTCACACTTTCACCAGCATAAATTTAAATATTAGGAGGACTTCACAAAACAGGATTCATTTCATATGACATTCATCATGCAAAAAATTACTTTAAAGGTACAAGGCATCTTTATAATACAACCCCAATTCCAAAAAAGTTGGGACACTGTACAAATTGTGAATAAAAACAGAATGCAATGTGGAAGTTTCAAATTTCAATATTTTATTCAGAATACAACATAGATGACATATCAAATGTTTAAACTGAGAAAAGTGTATCATTTTAAGGGAAAAATAAGTTGATTTTAAATTTCATGGCATCAACACATCTCCAAAAAGAAAAAGCTGGGACAAGGCCAGGCTTCTAGTTGCTCAACTGTCTTAGGTCTTCTTTGTCGCGTCTTCCTCTTTATGATGCGCCAAATGTTTTCTACGGGTGACTATTTCAGTACCCGGATCCTTCTTCTACGCAGCCATGATGTTGTAATTGCTGCAGTATGTGGTCTGGCATTGTCATGTTGGAAAATGCAAGGTCTTCCCTGGAAGAGACGACGTCTGGATGGGAGCATATGTTGTTCTAGAACTTGGATATACCTTTCAGCATTGATGGTGCCTTTCCAGATGTGTAAGCTGCCCATGCCACACGCACTCATGCAACCCCATACCATCAGAGATGCAGGCTTCTGAACTGAGCCTTGGCCCAGAGAAAACGCCTGCGCTTCTGGATCATGTTTAGATATGGCTTCTTTTTTGATCTATAGAGTTTTAGCTGGCAGCGGTTAATGGCACGGTGGATTGTGTTCACCGACAATGTTTTCTGGAAGTATTCCTGAGCCCATGTTGTGATTTCCATTACAGTAGCATTCCTGTATGTGATGCAGTGCCGTCTAAGGGCCCGAAGATCACGGGCATCCAGTATGGTTTTCCGGCCTTGACCCTTACGCACAGAGATTGTTCCAGATTCTCTGAATCTTTGGATGATATTATGCACTGTAGATGATGATAACTTCAAACTCTTTGCAATTTTTCTCTGAGAAACTCCTTTCTGATATTGCTCCAGTATTTTTGGCCGCAGCATTGGGGGAATTGGTGATCCTCTGCTCATCTTGACTTCTGAGAGACACTGCCACTCTGAGAGGCTCTTTTTATACCCAATCATGTTGCCAATTGACCTAATAAGTTGCAGATTGGTCCTCCAGCTGTTCCTTATATGTACATTTAACTTTTCCGGCCTCTTATTGCTGCCTGTCCAAACTTTTTTGGAATGTG
Organism: Paracanthobrama guichenoti; assembly: GCA_018749465.1. Lineage (NCBI taxonomy): Eukaryota > Metazoa > Chordata > Actinopteri > Cypriniformes > Gobionidae > Paracanthobrama > Paracanthobrama guichenoti. Next base: position 7,203,822 of record CM031947.1, on the reverse strand, counting down.
TAGCTCTCATGAAATCCAAAATGAGCCAACATTTGGCATGAGATTTCAAAATGTCTCACTTTCAACATTTGATATGTTATCTATATTCTATTGTGAATAAAATATAAGTTTATGAGATTTGTAAATTATTGCATTCCTTTTTTGTTCACAATTTGTACAGTGTCCCAACTTTTTTGGAATCGGATTTGTATGAACAATTGGAGAAATATTAGTTTGCTTTTGAAAACTTTAAATAAAACACTTTAAACATATAGCCCAGAAACCAAAAGTGTAATAAAATTTAACAAATACTGAGGCAAAGTGTCAACTTTAATCAGCAATAATAGTACTTTGGGTGAGTTAGTACTCTTGAGTCATGCTGGCACAAATGAATCATAAATCTAATCATTTAGATGTATTTTATTTCTTACATAAGTGTTTTGGGTGAAAAAGCAAACATTGCGTGTAAAGCATAATAGTGGTTTTAGTATGTGTGATTAGTTTATATTTATAACATTAGTGGCATCATATTATTCAAAACATTTCATACAAATTAATTGTGCTATAAACACATTTTTTTTTATCTCTTCATAACTGCAGTTCACTGAAATAACTGGTTCTATTTGAGAAGTATGTTGAAGACTTATCACACTCTCAACTTCCTTTGGAAAGTTCAGACCTCTTCCTCATGTTAAGGTAGAGTAATAAAATAAAAGCATATAGGCTATATGCTTTTATTTTATTATATGATATAGCTATATATGCACCCATACATATGAGACTGTGGAGGGAAAAAGCAGGCAAAGATAACTACTTTGCTGCGTATCAATAAAATGCCCAGACAATACTAAGTTTAATGTCTTTCTAAAGCTTTGAAAAATGTCCAGAAATGGTTTGAATGTGATCCCTTTTAATCAAACTTAGTCCAGCAGGTGATCCATACTTTAAAAAAAAAAAAAAAAGAGACTGATTTGTAAATACACAAGCCTTGACCATGTTGTGTGAAAATTCTGAGTTCCTTTCCTTTATAGTAGTTCCTGTTCCTAAAACAACACACCTGCCAGCTACCTCTGTATCTGACAGCTGTCTTTTAAAGGATTAGTTCACCCAAAAATGAAAATTAGCCCATGATTTACTCACCCTCAAGTCATCCTATAGAGAAGTACATTTAAATGGCTGTGACACCAGTGAGTCACATATCTATTGCGCTTAGGGAAATAATACATACTGGCTGACTATATGACTTAATGGCAAATACATTGATTTATATTAAATTTGATATACCTAGCATACAATATATTGGTTTCAGCAGTTAGCCATAGGCTATATAAACTTAGGGGTGTTCTATAAAGTCAACAATTAGCTAAATGATTTTACTTACACATTAAGACAATTGAGAGAATTGGGGATATATATCAGACTATTTTATATTCATTTTATATTTGAAACACCAAACAGGTTGTGGTTTTGATATCCAGTCATAAATACAGAGTAGCTATGGCAAGTACATTTAGGCTATTACATAATTGCAATTATTCTGAAACAATTATGATAGTCTTAACTAATTCTTACTAATGTTTTTCCTCACTTGAATTTTAAAATTATCTAGAAGAGCATGCCTTAAATAGTAATTATGCATTCACAATATTAATATATTCACGCAGCTCAAATATTACAGCAATTACAACGCAGCTACATCATATCATAAATATTCTATTAATGACTAGTGGTGGCACTAAAGCAACAGATTCACATTTCCCGAGTGGGTGTTAAATAGAAAACATCTCTCGCGTGGAGCACCGAGGGGAAAGGTGTGTGGGTCACCTGTCATCACAGCACTGCGGGAAATTTACATAATCCTATGTGTGTAAGAGTGACTCTCTCTCGCAGGCATTGTAGTGCGTCCCCGTTCTCAAAATCAAAACATTTGCTTTGTCATGAGCGCTTGCCCTTATGTATTTTTTATTGCATTATGATTTCTCTTGGAAACAGGGGACGTAAACAGCAGAATGGCTACGCAGAACCCCGATGGGAGGTGTGGAGGGGCCGTCTTTGATCTTTAAATACCCTCTAACATTAAAACCACACTCCATCGCTTTGATTTCTTTTGTCGCCTCCAAGGTGCGACTGCAACATTTAGACGTTCCCTAAGCGTGCCACATCGCCTTTTCTTTTTTCCGCTCTACCATCTGTCTCTTTCTTCCATTTCACGCAGCAGCAACGGACATTCGCCCTTCAGATGTTTGCAGCCGTATCCCCCCTCTCTCCTCCCGCTGCAGTCCCTTTCTTATCCCGTGCCTCTCCCTCTCTCACTCGGATTCGCACGATGCAGACGCTCCCTAGCGCCGACTGTTTCCCCCCTCCCCCACCCGCAAAGCTCCTGTTTCACTCAAAGATGGCGTCAGCTCTGGAGCCACTGCTCTCTGGCTGCATTTTTCAGGCTTGTTGTTGTCTGTGTTTCGAACGCTTTCTGGCACCTTCTCCTCGGCCACTCGAGCCGAAATTCTGGTGAGTAGCACACAATTACATGCAGCGTTCAAAATGCTCTCGGTTCGAGAGCCCGAACTGGACTCGTGGTTCTGTCTTTCAGGGAAGGAGCGGGAGAAGGTAGAGGGAACGGGGGGTACGCGGAGATGAAGGGGGAGGGTGGGGGGAGCTAGCCGAGGCCTAACTACTTCCCTTACGGGCCTCGTCTCCTCTGCTGCCACTACCACCGCCACCGCAGGCTCTCCGGTTGGGTAGGGAGGGTGGGTTACAGTAAGCGTGGAAGGAAGTGGAGAAGAAAATGGTGGAGGAAGCGCGGAGGAGCAGTCGAACATCTCGCGTGAGGATTTTTTTTTTGTCATGCGCTTATCCGAGGCAGAGATTGAGGCCGCGCGCGGCCGTGTCAAACGTTGGCGCGAGGGAAGGAAGGAAGGAAGGAAGGAATCTTGGCGTTCTTTTTTTAACGGCTGAGGCGCGCTAACCGCGGTAGCCACTGGTTACGGGCATTGTGTGTTCAGTTAGGCCGCGGTGTTTCTTAACGGAATGTAAGGCTGGAAAGGTCTATAAAATGTCCTTTTTAGATTGTTATGGTGTGAAATCTCAGGCGCTGAGGGGAATGGAGGAAACATTGTCCTTATTCTCAGCTGCACGTTGCTTGTGTTTTGGAGCTAACAACATCCGCTCAGTGCACTAGCGTAGTTGCTTCAAAGCACAAAGTTAACGTTACATTGTCTGGAATCGGAAAGTATGACTTAATGATCTTCAGTGAAGTATGTTTACTGGTGTTTAGCCACCATCAAACTGCCGATTGTAGTATTGTTTACCTTTTTTTTCAACGTTCAAGACCCGTTTCTGTTTTGTTTACTATTAGCCATGTGTTGACATTTATTACGTGCTTTTCTTTCTGCTGCAGTTTGACATGTGATTAGCACCTCGTTACGATATCTGACTGACCATCTGTCAAAGGTGTTATGCTTAAGTTCAGTTTGAAGTTATAATAATAGACATTGCTTTATAAACTCGTTCATAAACGAACAGTGCTGATTCTGTTTTCTTCCAGTCATATAACTTTAAAAAAAAAGGGATGTTTCAGGCACTGGTTGTAAGACATATTTTTAATCTAACCATTGTCACTGATCTGTTGTCTTTGAAAACTGTGTATTTTGAACTGTTCATTAGGCGATGCTCTGCAAGTTGTTGTTGCTTAGGTTATCTGGTTACACTTTATTTTAAGGTGTCATTATTACAGAAGTACTAACTAACATCTATTTACTATATTTTAGGGCTTTGATTTGTTTAGGGTTAGTCGTTTGTAACTATGCACAATTTGTTAACTTTTATATCGCGTGTTTTACTACCATGTACTAACATTTCAATTAACCTTTTGATACTATGCACTTATTGTGTACATGTTTTTACATTGTACTTGTATTTAAAATTACTAGTATGAGTGCATGTGATTACATCTGTAATTAATTTCTATAGTTACATCTATAATTGCGCTGTTGACCCACCCTTAACTAAACTAACATTAACCGTATCCCACCTCAATAGCAGCAAAAGTGTTTTGCGATAACACACAGAGACAATAATTACATTGTACCTATATATATATTTGTAACATAAGTACAAAGTTAAAGACTCCTAATATAAAGTGGGACCCAAACTTTTCTCAAGTGTGGTGTGGAGTTAGTTTGCTGTCATTGTGCATTAGATGCACATAGATATTTTACCCATCTTTAATGAGGTTGTGTGTTTCTGTAGAAATGTTTTGTGCTGTTTTATATGCTGGATGATTTAAAATTGATTTTGTTGGTTGCAATGTGTTTTGTGTTTTTTAGATGCTGATCCTTTTCATGATCTTTTTTTTTTGTGTGTGTGTGTGTGTGCAGGTTGCAGGAGCTTCTGAAGAATACCCAATAGGAAGATGGTCAGCCCAAGTTGCTTCCTGGATTAAGAGTTCTGTTCAGGACCGCTTGTATCAACAGCACTAGGAGGATCAACAAGGAACTAACTAACTGCTGGACAGTATTTTCACACTTACATTTCCCCAACGGAAGAAATAGAATCTCACCAAAAGTGCTGTCACAATTCTTAACAAAGATGCTCCTTCTAAACGGATAATACTAACCGTCAGAATCGAGGATTCTACTTGACTGGCTTTTGGGACTTGCAAATAAGACGACACCCAAGGCTCTTGCATCTTTTTCTCTTGGAGTAGTTGCTGTGTCCGCCTGTTGCATACCTCACCTCTTTGCTTTGGTTTGGCAGCCCTTCAGGAGGAAGGGTCACTGGGTAAGGGGAAACTTTTTGAGGTTGGGGGATTTAGGGAGCCTATGCTATGGTGATCGGCTCCCTTTCTAACAGCTCCTGCTCAGGCACAGAGAGACTTACTACACCTCCCCGGGACAAAGGATAGCCTCCTGGAAGAAGAGAGAGGAGGAGGACAACGACGTTGAGGCAGCACCAGGGCTGAGGCCACTGGGTGCTCCCTAACGGTTGTGAGAGTGTGTTGGGCCTTGGCCCAGCGGTATTACAGCAGCCATGGTGAAGCTGGCCAACCCGTTGTACACCACCTGGATCTTGGAAGCTATCAAGAAGGTAAAAAAGCAAAAGCAGCGGCCGTCCGAAGAGCGCATCTGCAATGCTGTGTCAATGTCCCATGGGCTTGACCGCAAGACGGTTCTGGAGCACCTCGAGCTCAGTGTTAAAGATGGCTCCATACTCAAGGTGTCCAACAAGGGGCTCAACTCCTACAAGGACCCCGATAACCCTGGACGGTTATCACTCCCAAAACCCAGGGCGGGAGGAGGTGGGGGCAGTTCCAGCACCTCCAGCTCCAGCAAAAAACCCGGCCTGGACTGGAACAAACTCATCAAGCGCTCTTTGGAGGGGCTTCACGAACCTGGTGGATCATCTCTAAAGAGCATAGAGCGCTTTCTGAAATGCCAGGCAGATGTTGCGGGTTATCTGTCTGGCAGTGGCTCTATGGGGCCAGGCATTTTCCACCAGCAGCTCCGGCTGGCTCTGAAGCGGGCCGTCGCTCATGGACGTGTGGTAAAACAAGGACCGCTCTTCCGGTTGGTAAGCAGGAGTTCTCATAATGATGGGACGGGCTGTGTGTCTCTGGATTCTCTGCCTCCGGTGCGTCTACTGCCCCATGAACAAGATCGGGTGAGCTTAAGTTTTTTGAATGTTTTGAAATTTTCTGTGTGTAGTGTGCAAAGCACACTTTCAGTTTCCTTTTCTGTTGACCTGTATTTACATATTTCACTTCTGTTTCAAATACCTGCTCTCAGCCATGCCATGATTTGAGTAAGCAAGTAGCTTTCTTACAATTGCTAAAAAGTCCAGAAATTATTCAACATGTCAAGCGCATGTTACATAATGCAACAGTTGGGTTCCGGAAGCAAAATCTATTTTTTAACAATAACTTATAAACCTTTAAAGACAGACCTGTTGTGAGCAAGTTTGTTAATCAGTGGTATATGCTTTTGTTGAAACTATCTGTTTGTATTTTTTCAGCATATTTTTCATATAATCATGTTTAACAGTGGAATTTGTGGTGAAAAACTACATTAGCCATGATTCTGTACTGAAAATTCCTCCATCACTGAGTCGCAGCGAGCAAATTGTGCCAAAAGTGCTCTGAAGGGCAGACCCGTCTCTTATTAAGCACTGCAAATTACGCAATCGAGTTGGTCTGCCTACTCTCAAACTTTTTGTATAAAGTTCTATTAAACCAATTGAAATGTTTTTCAGTTGGTTTGGTATTTATTCTCTTCAGCATCTAGTGAAGTTTTTCACTGAGTTCCCTAATAGTGCCTTCGCACACGGGGTGTTGGCGTTAACACTTCTCATTTACTTTTGAATGGGTTACGTCATGTGTTGCTGAACTGAATTGTGGGTTCTGTCACATCGCGTCACTACCGTTGCTCGTGGCATAAGTTGAAAAATGTTGACCTTTTCAAGCACCAACGGGATCAGCCAATCAGATCGCCTATGCAAAAAACCTACCGTAGGCACTAGCCAATTGCTTTTCTGATGCAGTTGCATTCATGCAACACCGGAAAAGTAATGTGATTGGCTGTTGTCACGATGACGGATGCGTCATCACCAAGCTTCAGACATGCCCTCTGTCAAACATCGATGCCCGTGTGAATGCAGCGTAATCATCATGATTCAATTTCAGCAAGTCAAGAGTCTGGTCGATATGGCAAAAATATCATATACATTTTTTTCAATCAGGATTACGATCCATGATCTTATCACAATTCTTTTTCAAGTCCCTGAGCTGTACAGCCAAACTAATTTACCCATTTAAAAAAAATGCCTTACAAAGAATGACAGACCAAAGTAAGGGTGGGTGGTACAACCAAAATTTGTTATTTATTTTTTTAGAATAAGAACAAAGATGCAAGTTACAATATAATAGGACATATACAATATAAGATACAAATATAAATAAACTGTGCATTTATATTTTCTAGGGGTGTAACGATACCCATGTCACGATTCGATACATATCACGATACTGACCTCCCAATACAGTAGTTTTGCGATACTACAAGACGTATGGTAAAAGGTTAATGAAAAAAGTACTGTTGATTTTTATTTATTTATTTATTTATTAAATGCTAAAATTTAGATTTGGAGTGGAAATGACTAGGCTTGCCTTGGACACAGGACAGTGGTGACACCAGAATAAAAATATTCATGATTCTGAAGCTGAAAATACAAAATTATTTTAGAGGAATATGCTTGCACTCTGTCACTGATTAGATATATTTAAAGTAATTCGGGCCACTCTTGACTGGTAACAAAAGACATTTGGCATTTTCAGGACCCAGAAATATTCCCCCATTGCATTATTATACGTTATATTCAACCTTATATATAGAAGTTTAATGTAGTACTGACACAATCTCTGTGAACTTGAATTTTTATATTTTTATTTTGGGGCAACTGTACACAATACAGATTATCACTCCACGATACATATTGTTGCGATATATTGTGACACGATATATTGTTACACTAATACTTTCAGATACAGTAGATGTATTTACTAGGCCTGTGTGAAAAATATAGATTTTCTCTTTTTTTTTTTTTTTTTTATTTTTTTTTTAATTTTTAATTTTAATTTTATTTTTTTATCCATTCTCATTTTTACAAATCAATATCGGTTCTTAAATCCCAAGAATCCATGAGTCATGTTTTCAGTTGATGAATGATCGAACATTGTAGTGTGCCTCCCATCCAATAAATTGCAATAAGCTTTGTGCGTATGTCCATTTTTATTACGAAATTCAAAAACATAAATACAGTTTTGGTGCTGTGGCATGATCAATCTGGTTCAGCTCAGCTCAAGAGAAGCGGAAAAGAAAAGAACTGATCTTTTCTTCCACCCTAATACCAGTTACAGCGCAAAATAAACATGAAAGTGTGTTAAGACAGTACAACTTACAAATCCATATCATATCACATGGAATCGCTCAATCAGTGTTTCAACCGTGGAAAGACATCAGTAAAACAGCTTGTAAACAATGTCATGTAACGTCATATTTACCTTTAATAAATGTATGTACCTCATATACCATATCCAGTGTCCATAAACTCATTAGTCAGCTAGAAAAATTAACTCTAGAGGGGAGCATTTTATTAAATTTATGCCCAATATTACATATTCATTATAATGTTTAATGTTCATCAATATTTTATGCAATAGTTATTACAGCCACCATTTAAATGTTGGTAGAAATATTTAATATAACTATAAAAACATAATTGAGTGTAATTTAAGTGTTTGTATACAAATCAGTTAATTTCTACCTTCAATATTATACTACTGTAGTATAGTATACTGACTCCCATAGTTTACTGCATTAGTTAAGAGATGTGTTTTCCTTGAGAAAATTTGCCATGTACTGTACCTGATATATCCAAAATAACCAATAGCTTGTGAATTGAAATTGAATCGAATTGTGAAATTTGTGTCAATACCCAGCCCTATTATTTAGTCTAACAGAGACTTTCAAGTAAGTAAAAACGGCAGCTGATAGATTGTGCGCTGTAGCACGATACTACGATATCTCTTCAAAGGCAGATTGTAGAGACATTTCAATCATTCACAATCTAAAATCGTGATATCGCACACCCCTAGATGCGTTATGTATTACGTACGTGATCGTCTCTGACAGACAGCATGTTGAAGCTTCGTTTGAACCCTCTCCTTGGAAAGCGATAACGTATTCAAAACATCCAGTAGTGTATGCTTTCCAGGCAATTCGTGTATTCGCAGGACCTCTGCTTCTTGTAAATACTAATGTGTACCGTGCACGTTATTTTGACAGATGTCAAACAACTGTAAAAACCAAGAGCTTCACTAGCTTGGCGAAACGGCAATAAACTCCAGCCAGATAAAGAATACATATTATTTTTGTGTATTCATTATTTTTGCGTAGTTTATTTTGGGACTTAACTTATTACTAATTTGATGATATTCAAATTAGGGGTGCGCCAATCCGATATTCAGTATCAGTATCGCTCCGATACTGCCTTTTTTCCCCCATCCAAATCCAATATTGTGCGTAGGCTATTCTGTTATTGTTATACCACACAAAAGGCACAAAACATTATAAAGCACCATACAGTTTTCGTGCACTATATTCCAAGATTTCTGAAGCCATTCCATAGTTTAATGTGTGGTACAGATGAACATTTAAGTCGTTAAATTCAAGTTCATGTGAACGCTTACCTTCGCTGCAGCTTTCAGTCATTCTCCATTCAGCTTTTAAACAGCGTTCGGTTACGACCGTCAACGTGATGAAACTCTCCAAGCTGATTTAATGTTCCAATTATTATACTAGATGGGTAGATGCAGGTCTATGGTTTTGTATAAAAGGACTGGCTGGAGTTTATTGCCGTTTCACATGTTGCTTTCTCCCAGGTGTCTGTTCAATCACAACACTGGAGTAGAAAGCACTATAATTGTTCTTTACGCACACAGTAATTGAAATTTAAAACTGTTAAAAGAAAAGGCTCAATAAACTATTGCATGGGTATAATACACTGCGCATCAATATATCTTCCCTTCGTGCTTTGAACTTTTCAATGTGAAACGCTGCCGCTGCGTGGTGATTCCATGTTGCTTCAAGCACATCATTCTGTGCACGGGATGCGCATAAGCGCTCTGTGCCGCTTTGTATTGGAGCTTTTGCGCAATGAAAAATTTATAATATCCTTTCTTGTTCTGTCCTATCTATAATATGTTGCTGCTTCATTAAAAAGCTGCGCTTAAAATTCAAAAGTAATGTCTTTTAATTTGAAAGTATATTTTATTTTGTTTGAATGTCATGAATGTATGAGTCGCGCATGACAGAATCATGTCATGAATGGAGTCAGCCTGACTCCTGTTTATTTTGAATGTCTATCAAGCTAGTGAAGCTCTTGGTTTTTACATTTGTTGCACTGGTGGGCAATTATTTAATAAATAATTCACTACATTTGTGTCTGTATATTGTTTAACAAAGTTAGGAAAATAATGTTTAAGTCAAGGCCCGATGCCTTTCACAAAAGAATGATCCCAGTCTCTTCCACACAGTGAGGTATACAGTTTATTAGGTAATTCAGCACTGTTTTTAAAAAATATTATTGTAATATCGGATCGGTGTTGGTGTCGGCCAATACTGAATCTCCGGTATCAGAGGCAAAAAAGATTGATTGGACCACCCCTGATTCAAATGATGTGGATTTGAAAGCAGATGAATCGTAAGGTAATAATAATTTATTTCTTAGCCAGCAAGTATTCAGTGAAGTGATTATTGCCCATTAGTGTGTTATGTTGACCTTTTTAGTCTAATAGTTAAAACGGACAGACGTGATGACGTGCGTGAGGGTTTGAACTGTTTGATTTTTGGGTAATTAGAAAACGTTCATTACGTTTGCGTATTTATTTCGTGACTTAAATTATTACTCAAGTCATGGTTTGTCAAAAAAAATTACACTCGGGTGTCGGCGGTTTGTTAACTTTTAATTATTCGTTGAAGTTAATTATCTATTTATTTTTACCACGAAAAGAGTGGTTTTGATGAACAAAGTTGTTTTATTGTCTCATATCTTTTATTTAAACCCATGAAAATGCAGATCTTGTTGTAAAAAAATAGTGAAAAATCCCTTTTTAAAACTGTTATTCCATTATTACCCCTTTGCAGACTCATTTAGATGACATGCTAATGTATTTCAGGAGTTTTTTCTAAGGTTGCATGTTCGATACATGCTGGGTAGGGACAGAGTCTCAAAATACTGCAGTTGTCAGTCTAAAATACCTTGTTTAAGCCAGATAATCTGAAAAAAAACATGGCAGAGATGGTCAAGAATGAGAGGTCACGTGAGTTTTGCTTCCTGCCAAGGCTACCAGCTGCAAGATGGGCTGGTGTTGGTGGGGAGAGACAGAGAAAGAGACCACACGTGAGTGAATGAGAGTGCATGTTCGGTTTTGTTTAGAAATGTATGAAAAAAAACAAGGGTTTATGTGTTAGATGGTTTTGTCCTAGTGTGTAGCATTGGCGGAAGAGATCCACACATGCTCAGACTGATACATTCCATACCATTCTGCACGAGAGGGAGCGAGGGATGAAGAGAGAGAGATAGAGGCTGAACAGCAGACATACAGGCGGCAAGAGCAGCACAATACACACCCACTTTTTTTGTAACCTGATAAATAGCAGCTCTGCCTTATGCCCCCCAGAGGCTAAACACACACGCATTCACACCCACCTACCCCTCCTATCACATCTGATATGGGTCACATCCATGATGTGCACTGCAGGGTATTGGCTCAGAATGATGCCATGCTAAATTTGAGTTTGGTTTGTTGCTGTTCAGGTCTGTGTTTTGATTCGTGAGTGTTATGTTGAAGCTGTTACACACTTCCAAGGTTTTTGATGCATGTTGTGTCTGGCTTAGGAATTAAGGCTTCCACAAGTGGCCTGAAGTCACATGACCACACGTTTGCAGTTGAAGAAAAGGCTTTGAATTTGCTCTTGGCTTGGTTTAGATTGTATCACCATAGTGATGCCAAGTTTCTTTTTTAGGATGCACAGATTTTCACATTATTGTAAATCCAGCATTTTCAAGAAAAAATATAGAGGAAATGTGGGCTTTAATGTGCCTTAACTAAAATTAGATTCTTTCCTCCTCCTGCTGGGTTGCTTTTTACGGAGGTCTGTTTTTTGCGTCAATGTTTTTGTCATCTTTTTGAGTATTATTCTGCAATTGTTTTATAGCCTTTGCCATGCATAGAGGTTGACTAAAATTGGCATTTTCAGGCTATGTTTTTTTTTTTAACTTTAAAGCCTGGGACACACCAAGCCGACTTCAAAGAATTAGTGGCGACAAAAACATTTGTGACATTTGTGTTGTTGCCTTGCATCAGCTGTACTTAAACACACAGCACAGACTACTGCCGACTGCAAACTGTGTTTTGGGTGTAAGGGTTTAACTGTCTGTTTCTATCAGCAGGTATCAATCGTCTATATTTGTCATTTCAGTTCCTTCTTTTGAATAAGGATATACGCAGATATCCGAAACGTAAACAAAGCAGCTTGCTTATTTTGAATATCAGTTATGTTGATAACTTTCTTCATTTTAAGCTGTTCATGTTGCTATGAAAATATTCATGTTTTGAAATGCTTGGGTAGGATAATATAACATGAGACCAGCCTTCTGCCTGTGCCTTGACTGACTTGCTCTTTCATCACTTTCGCTTGAATTCTCGTGCACTGACTTGTTCGCTAAACTGAACATCCAATCAGAGTTCCCACTCTCAGCGACTGCCCTGACGCCGATTCAACATTCTGAATCAGACAAAATGTCGCCGGCAGGAGATGAACCAACGTGTGGAACACACTGCAAAAACTAGCCTGATGGACACTCGCTGACAGCTGACTGTCGGCTTGCTGTGTCTAGGGTTAGGTATGGTTTGGGTTTTTTACAATACCGGTGCCAAACCGATACTTTTAAAACTGTACCGGTGCCTGAACTGATACTTTTAATTTTAATTACTGGATGACAATAAAGAGTGGCTTTTTATTGAAAAAATTTATATTTGATATAAATAAGACACGTAGTCTGGTACATACCGGTTATAATATGGCATCGGGTTTCGGTACTCAACCCTAGCTGTGTCCCGGCCTTAAAAGTGGGGGTCTAATGCCATTTCATGCATTCTGACTTATTTATACTGTTAAAGAGTTGGATTCTAATGCTAAACATGGCTAAAATTTAAAAAAAAATTAATTGGACGTATGACAGAGTATTTCTGTGCCAAATACACTCCTTCAGGATTCGAACAAGTTTTGGAAAGGTTTTTTTCAGAGTATGGCCCTGTATGACGCTATAAAGGGCGGAATTGCTTGTATGGGCACTTCTCCCAGATGGCCGCGTGCGCGCGAACCAGAGTGATAGCAAGAGCCCATCAATGAGCTTCGTTTTGGTTACGGAATCTGTCGGCAGCGCTGTCAATTTGATTTTTAGACCACAACAATGTCACTAAAGTATTTTCAGGTTGTGATGGAAAGATAACTTTGTTCAGCTTCCCTAAGGAAACAGTGGATGCAGTTTGTTTTTCCGGAGCACAACGGAGTTGTGCAAGTGTTTGTTTGTTCCCAGTCGTATTCATATTCCAGTCGAAACTGCAGGCGGTGAGTGAAACTGCATCAAATGTCTGTTTTGTTGGCAAAGTGCATATAATGTAAGGAACACGAACATATAGTGAATCGAAAGTTATCCAGGGATGATGCCATGATGTATTTGTGTGTGTGCTTGTGATTCTTTAGCTCTGCCCACACGCACTGCACAAGCTCGGCTGTTTTTGGAAGGAATCGGTCTTTTATAAATATGATAACACTAAAGACTCTTGGGAGATACGAAGGATGCAATACTACTCTATAGGTAGTAGGCATTCAAGATTGACATGAGATGCATTGTGTGTGTTATGTCCCCTTTAAGATGTCATTGGCTAAATATTGCTCCTCATAAGTGCAATCTCTGTAGATAAGATGTGATTGCATTTAAGAATTGGCTTTGGACATTATATAAGTGACAGTCCCACAAAATGTATGTAATCACACTTTGAATTGGTTCATGTTCAGATGACCAGCAAACCCCAATATTGCTTTTTACTCATCTGCGTACAGGTTCACACAAAACACTTACTTAGTGCAAACAAAACACTTTGGCCCTGTTTTGTGAATAGAAGTCTTTGAATTAGTTGCGATGCAGCGGTTTTCAACTTTGGTTTAATGCTTGAATTTAAAAGCATGCACTTGTTTTTTTCACTAGAAGGTTTGTGTTGTCTGATATGGTTCCTGTCAGTGATGCTGTTCCCTGCTTGACCATTAGCTGCATATTACTGACTATTCCCATGCAAGCCTGTATACGCTCATTGAGGGTTCTGCTTCAGTGCAGTGTGGAAGGGAGCAAAACAAATGGCTGAGCACTGGCTGTGACCCCGATGTGAAGGAGCGATTTGTGTAGTCAACACACGAATGACACACTCCTCAATTTAAACATGATCGCAGACTCGCTCACACGTTCTTCCTCTAATAGGGGGTCATTGCCAGGGCAAATGTGGGGAGTGAAGGGGGGGCTGAAGTCAAACAAGGGGCATGGAGGTATAGATGGGAAATCTCATAGCTTTTGGGGGATTATTATGAGAGTGTGTGTATATAGGACATTAAGTGGGCTGGTCCTGATGAGAGGGTTTTGTGTAAGAGTCAGTAGTAAGACGGATGGGAGTCTCGTGTTGCCCTTTCACAGCTGAAAGCTCCAGGGTTGAAGAAAAGTTCCTGAGGCGGTCATTCTGGGGACGTGTGAAAATTCTGATGACGCTTAGGATGTGAACCTGTAGCCAGTCATTTTCTAGTCAGAATAATGTGGGCCACTGAAATGGTGAGTAGCTGATTGGTAAAACCTAGATATTTCTAGTAATCTCTAGTAAGTAGGGGTATACAAATACATTCATGTCACGATTTTGTTTGATGCATGATACTGATATCGCAATACTATAAACAGTCAAAATAGATTAAATGGTAAGGTTTGTTTTTTGTTTTTTTAAAGATGACTTCTAACGCATGGTAAACCGTTAACAAAAAGTTCTGTTCGTTTAAAATGCAAAATTTGGTACTACATCAGGGGTGGAACTGAATAGGCATGGTCCTTCTCCCCCATGTACATAATGAGAGAAAAATATATAGCATTTTATTAAATGGGTTTTATTTTTTTTTATTATTATTATTATTATTATTATTATTATTAATAATAATAATAATAATAATAATAATAATAATAATGCTAAATTAAATGTCTAAACTTATATATCTAAACTTATATTTTGTGCAAACTGTTCGCACAATATATTGTTGCACCTAGTTTCTTCACCATGTTTGTCAATTGTCACTAAAAATGAGTCTGCACTCTAGGTTTTCGTTGTAAATTTGTAACTTTCCTGATTCAATTTGCAGACCTTTTCCAGTGATTTTAGTGAAAAATATTTAGAATTGATTTGAGCGTGGTTAAATGTGTTAAATATGAGCTGATAGCACTGCACTTGTATTTGAAGCTGAAACCATAATCAAATTTTCTCAAAATATTTAATAAACACATACAAAGTAGGGGCAATATGTATACCTTTCTTCAGTTATTCTGAGTGCAGATTCCAGTTTTATACTTTCTTCTAAATTTCTCTGAACAGCATTGTTGTAATGACCTGCACCCCCCAACCCATCAGTACATATAAACGTGTACTTTTTCACCTTTTTCTTTTCACCTGAATCACCTGTTTCAAAGTGAATCTGTAGAGAATACAGGGGACATGCATACAAAATTGTCCCGTACATTGATGATGTGTCTGGAAGGTAATCAGTGTTGGCCCTTTTGTCCTGACTGCTCTGACATGGCACATAAACGTTACTGGAATGTAAAGAGGTTTACCATTAGAGGTGTGATACCATTAGCAATGCCATCATCTCTCTATATAGGTCCAAGATCATTGAGGCATCAGAGTAGTTGTGGATTCTGTATCCGAGGCTCTGATTGCTTTGTTTCTCTGTTCGTAGTGAAATTTCATTGGTCTAATAGTTCATGCTGATGTAGTGGCAAATTATATAATATTTGAAAATATAAAGAGATGTAATGATAGACAATGAGATGCATGCAGAATTAATTCAATTTAATGAGCACTTTTGATGCACAATATTTACTCTATACAAAATAAAAAAATTCAATTTGTTATTGAGAAGGTGTTTTTTTATATTTGGGATCTTCTGTTTATCAGCCAAAATGCAGTTATCAGCTGACACAAGCTTTCTCAATATCTAGCTTCCTGTTATCTATTAAACATCTGCCATGTTCTGGTTGTTTGTTTGTTTGTTTGTTTGTTTGCTTGCTTTGTACGGTGTTGCTTTTTAGTGAGGACAAACAACAATGCTGTAAAATGTTCTTGTGATGTAAGAAAATGGATAAGTGTGGAGGGGTATTGGTATTGACCAAATTTTATGTTTCGATTTGATACGATATTGATTATTTTGGATATATATCACAACCCATTCTCACTCCCAAGGCATCAAAATCTGAAGCATGGTCAAGTGCCTTCCGCATCACAATGAAGGCGCTAAAGATACCCCTAGGCATCACTATATGGACGAAACCGGGAACTCATTGATTTCAGTTGTTTGCACAATGCGTCAGATCAAGACGCACTTATTTCTTTGCATTTGTAAAAGCAGACATGATTTTATGAATATTTATAAGCTACTTTTATATTTTGGCGCAACTAACCCAACTCCTACCCATTTCTCAAGAATATAAAATGCGTAACAGGCAAAGAAAACTACAGTCACAGGTGTTTATTGCAAAAACTGACCAAAAACATTATAAAAGCATCAACTCATGTTGCATTCCAAGTCTTCTGAAGTCATACGATATCTTTATGTAAATGATGATCCCAACGCTCCGTGAATGCACACAGTCGTATCTCATTCAAGTGATACACACGACTCTAGCATGACGTGTTCGGTCACGAGAGACACACGAGAGCCAATGACATTTTACAATCAAAGCTGACATAATGATGCAATTGGTCACGAGACATACAAGAGCCAATGCAATTTCACTATGAAATCTGATGTAACGTTTTTTTGGGTGGCAACTTTTAATGTGTGCATGATCTTCTGCAAATGGAGACGCTGATTGGTTTTGGGGATTTTCTTCACACAAATCAATCGTTTGACCTCAGAACACTTGGAATATTTTTTAATAAATTGTGCCTGCAGTCGTATCTGCCTGTTATATCCTGTGTTTTATAACATATAATGCACAAATGGGTAGGTTTAGGGATGGGTGGGGGTTGGGTTACATGTTCAGGCGTCTCTAAATAGTGTAAATAAAATAAATGGAAATAAAATTATGCTGGCTGATTAAATTGAGAATCACACTCCAACATGTCATAATGGCAAAATCTTAACCCAATATATAATTTCATCATGTAATAACATTCCCATGCTCAACACATCTGTGTATGACTCCAAAGGTTTCTCATTTAAATCAATGGAGTACCCAGCGCGTCGAAAAATGACGTCTAGGGGGGTACCTTTAGCGCCTTCATTGTGACGCAGAAGGCACTTGACCATGCTTCAGATTTTGACGCCTTGGGAGTGAGAAATCTCTCAACTAATGCTGTAAAAATGTATAAACTATACATGTGAGTCAGTACATTACTATAATATTAAAGGTTAAAATGAACTGATTTGTATACAAACACCTAAATTACACAAGTTTTTGTAATTTTATAAACTAGTAACTTTACAATTACATAATTATGTTTCTATGCCAATTAGTTTTTTTGAAATAATATAAATATTTAAATGTTTGCTGTCATAACTTGAATTTATTCAAACATGCATTAAATATTGAAGAACATAAAAAAAAATGAACATAGTGCACATATTTAGCAAAATGCTCCCCTCTAGAGTAATTTTTTCTAGTTTATGGTCACTGGATATGGTTTTCTGAGGTAAATGTGACGTTGCTTCACAAATTGTTCACAAGCTGTTTTATTGACGTCAAGAATCGATATCGGTTCATAAAAATAAGAATTGATTTTAACTGAGAAATCAATATTATTATTTTTTACCCCGCTGATGCATTGTGACCATAGACTGTCACAATGCATCAGCTCTATATATAATAACGTAAATATCAGCTGTATATATAAATTTATCCTACTTAAACCTTTTTGGGTCTTGCTTTGTGCAACTGCATCTCTTCACGTTGACTTTCATGACCCCAGGCATTGTATGGTCATCATGTCCTGTGATGGACTTGAGCTTTACAAGGTTGACCATTATTTAACACACGTTCTCTGCTTCATTACTCCCTGCTGTTAGATGAATTTGCAACTACATGTCATGAGTAGGGATGGGTATCATAAGGTTTTAATGGTATTACTACTCTTTCTAGGGCTCTGCGATATGACGAGATATATATTGGATGGACGAAATAAAAAGTATATTGTTTCATATTATGCTGGTATAGTTTTTCATGGTGTCGCAAAATACATTGTTTACGGCAATACTTTTTCATAATTTGGATGACTGCAATCTTACATGCCATAACGAGGATGCAGGCAGAAACGTGAATAACAGCATGGGGAGACAGAACCGGGTGGCTCCGAGCAGGAGTCTGTGTTTGTGTTACAATCTTTTTTACAGTCTATGGTCACAATGCATCAGCTAGGGCTGCCACTAACGACTATTTTTATTTCGATTAATATCGAAATATAATAATATCGAAATATAATTTCGATATATCAACTAATTTATCATAAATTTAATTTAACTTGCAACTTTGGCATTCAGTAGTGTACTATAAAAAAGTATAAATGTAAACAAGCCCTTGACAAAAATGTAAAACTAAAAGAGTAAAAATATAAAAAGGTACACATTTGTAAACCAACATAACAAAAAAAGAGAATATTAGCAAATACTTTTTATATAGAATAGTGTTGTCACGATACCAAAATTATGACTTCAATACGATACCAGACTAAAATACCTCGATACCGATACTGAATCGATACTACAGCAAAAAACTGTAAAAGTAATTGAATAATATGACCGAACTTACTATTCATTGTTTTATCAAATCTTTTTTTCTTATATTATCCTAAAAGCTCACTTGGCCAGCATGTTGCTGACCTGCTTTTTGACCATTCACCCCTCTTTATTTAAAAATAATAATATAATAATAACAATAGCTATAAATGTTGATTTAAAAATAACTGTTTGATTTAACATTAATCAGAATATTAGGTCCGGCCCTTTAAGAGCTGCACGGACCCAATACACTAACACATCTGATTTCTCACTCAACTCTGTATACGTTCACTAAAGACATACCCGCCTGTGTTTACCTGAATACCTTTTTGACCATTCAGTCCCAATAATCTGCGAAACTGACGTCACGATCTGTCTGAGTCCTGTGCTGATGCAAGATTTTCTAATGCAAGCGTTTCTGTTGTTTAGTGAACGGTGGAAGCAGAGTTCACACACACGCCCTGCTGTCACACATTGATGCAAATGAAGAATACTGCTCTTATTAGAGTGCTGTTATTTTTAAAGTACCGGTACTAATAACATTTCATATTGTACCCAATTTACCCACTCGATTAACAATATTGATGTCGATTAATTATCAGCGTTGACGCAGTCGATTGTATCGACCAATCGCGACAGGCCTAACATCAGTGCAGTAGCTCAATATAATGATACACATCCGATGGTCTAAATTGCTTGAATGTCCAAACTGGCAAGCCTTAAATCACATACAACTGACAAAGTTTAGTGAAGACGCAAGTGAAAGTGATCTGGCTTCAGGGCTCGCGCGTTGTCCGCGACTCAGCTCTGTCTCACAGAAAACAGCTTGCGAGCGCTGAAGTGCCATGTTTTCCAAATTTGTGTTATTGAATGTTGTAAAATCACTTGAATGTTCAAACTGGCACGTATAATTGACACTTTCGTGAGGACACTGTCTGTGTGTTGACTCTGTGTTTGAGTTCACCAGTCCATGTTGCTTCCATGCCACTGACTGGACGTGGCGGAGTCACAAGACTACACGCGTGTTATGTTTTTAAGGGGAAAGTATTAACAGGATAAAGCTGAAACAACCGACATGGGAAAATTACATCTGTTAGAAGTTATGAATTTCGGGTTTCGATTACTTTTTTGATTAAAAATTGTCAAAAATGCTAAAAACAAGAAACTCAAAAAAGAAAAGTAAATGAGTATATCCTTTAAAAATTTCAAAACAGAAATAGTCCTTTCCATGTGGTCAATATATAGGCCTATAAACTGTTAATTGATTGAATTGACATTGATATATTGTGATGTATCATTATCGGGATATGAGATGACTTGTATTGTGATTTGAGATTTTGGTCATATCGCCCAGCCCTAACTCTTACCAATACTGCTTATTGATCCGGTACTTTAATAGTATTCTTATTGGTTCTTTTTGTTTTATTTTTTTATTTAAAAACAACAAAAACAAATTAAGAACAGAATTAACATTGCTTTATATTCTGAAACGTTAAGTAAATATAATTTAATATAGCAAAAGAAACGGCAATGTTTGATCAAAACAAATGCATTTAAAACATCTATTTGTAAATGCACCAGTGTGCTGCCATTTTTAGTGTTTTATGTATGTTTTTTTTTGTGTGTATATATATATATATATATATATATATATATATATATATATATATATATATATATATATATATATATATATATATATATATATATATATATATATATATATATATATATATATATATATATATATATATATATACAAGACATACAACAAGAACAAAGGAACAAACTGACAAATAAATACAATAAAACAAATATACAAATGTTTTTTTATTTTTAGGAAGGTCTACTAACATTACTGTTCACGTAAGTAATATAGCCTACAAAAGAAATCTAACAAAGTAATCAAATAAAAAAATAACTGCGTAGTCCAGTTCCAACAGCAGAACTAATAAAGTCTGCAGGATGCATTTTGGCAGTTGCTCCCGATCTGAAAGGTGTTGTATTGTTTGTGTTGCTGTGAAAGGTCTTTTAGAAATGGAGGAAATTTGTTTAAAGAATGTCTATCCATTAGAGTTGCACAATTAATCGTTAAAAGATTGCGGTCTCGCTTCAAACACCCACACAATCTTTTCAACCATACAGTGTCATTAAATGACACAAATTCATTAAAATAATGAAAATGTTCACAGAAGCACTGGGTTAGTCAAAATAGTTTATAGTTCAGATATAAACACTGATGTCTACGGTAGTAATCAAAGCAGAGTAAATCAACTTTTGAAAGAACTTGATTAGGGATGGGCGATATGGCCTAAAATCCATATTGCGATATACATTGCAGCTTCTTGTGATAATGATATATATCGCGGTAAATTATAATAGAACCATTTCAGAACAGGTTACATAGACCCTAAGGAAAGCAAAAACATTTTTTTTAAAGAAAGAAACGTATGTAGTTTTCAGAACATTTATTGTGCAAAACTGTAATTATACAACATAATGTTGCAGATAAATAAAATTCAAGTACACTAGCTGCAGAGACTTTAACAAAGAAAAAGCTTAAACGGGTAGTTCTCCCTGAAATGGAAATAGTCATCCTTTACTCACCCTGCTGTTGTTCCAATGTCCTATGTCCTTCTATCTTTTTCAACAAAAAAAAAACGTCCTGCACGTGCTCCTTCATATAATGACAGTGAGACGCGCGCCATATATGGAAAGTGTTCAGGTGGAATACTATAAGATTTTGCGACAAAGAAACCTTATTATTCAGTCAAAACACTGAGCTCGTCCGTTACAGTGTTTTATTGTGTTGAGTGCGAGCCTTCAGCAGCCGTCAGCGCTCACGCTTATGCTGCCTTCAAGTGCTATCGGAAATTTGATCATTCCGACTTAAGTCATGATTACGAGATCATTGCATTCAAGTTTCATTTACGATAATTCCGAGAGCACGTGAAGGCAGCATTACTATAACTCGCACTGTTGTCATGGCACCCAGTATAAGCGCACACACCATTTTGAGACATTTTTGAGAACAGATTAGTCGTGTTACCTCTCTTAGCTGGAACTGTTGCCCCACACACTCTACAGTATAGTTTGGTGCTGTTCGTCGGATGGCTTAAATCCAAATAATGGATGTTTCACCAGCTCCTCTGTTTCGCTTTCAGCCGCGTTTACTCAAGATGCCGAATACAATGATGCGTTGCAGCCAGTTGCAGTTTGTGGCTCTAAATTTTGCGGGTACATTGCGTCATCAACACGCATTATCGCAATGTAATTAAAATCTCTATCGTAGGCCAATTTTGTATTGTTTATATTGCATATCGCCCATTACTAAACTTGATGCTTCAAATTAAGATTGTATCAGTTACATTTACACCACTAGTTGGCAACAAGTGACTGTCAACAAAGTCCCTGTATTTGTCATTGAATCATTCATTCAAAAGATTTGTTCAAAACCCCTGATTCATCCAGTAGTGTAACAAGTTGAAGTCTTTATGTGCGAGTCTTTGAATCATTCATTCAAACTGATTTTTATTTTAAACCGGCTACAGCAGTTAACATTTTGTCAGAACCTTTAGTAAATTACATGTCTTTTTGTTTTGTTGTCTATTTAGTATCATGGGTGAATTGTGATCTCTATTTTAAGCAAGAAACATGATTTCTCAGTTTATCCAGAATCGTGCAGCTCTGCTATCTTTTTGTTGAATGGTGTCTATTTTTCACTCACAGTTTGAACTTCTGAGGTGAATCATTCTAATAATGGACGGACTTAATAATGTTACTAATAATACCAATGATCCAATATAATCAAGTTAACATTTTAGATTTGATGTTGATGAAGGGATACTTCTGGCTTTCTGGTGCGGCTATGGGAGTATCTGAGACCATGTCTAAAACCATGCATGGCAATTAAAAAACTTTAAATCAAGGCTAAGAACACTTCATATTCCCATCCAAAAGATGTGTTGTTGTTTTGGTTGTATGCAGAGCCAGTGAGACAGCGAGAGCTTGTTTTGTCGTTTGACCGTATTTTTGCATCTGCATGTCTGTTCTCTTGTTTTCTTTCAGTTTCCTTTCACTCACTTGTTTTTGTTTGGTTGTGTTTTTTTTAGTGTGTGTGAGTGTGTCCAGCTGTCTCCCTCTGTACGTTGATCAGTGAGGTTCTTGCACAGGGGCTTGTGGGTGATGGGTAGGGGGCTGCATAGCCAGGTGAATGCAGAAATGAGTTTCACATGTTAATGAGAACCTTGACAGAGCCAGGGACAAGGACAGTGGGTTTTGTTCTCCCTCCCCCTGCCATTCGTGCTGTATCCCCATCTAATCATTCGG
This sequence comes from Paracanthobrama guichenoti, assembly GCA_018749465.1. Classification (NCBI taxonomy): domain Eukaryota; kingdom Metazoa; phylum Chordata; class Actinopteri; order Cypriniformes; family Gobionidae; genus Paracanthobrama; species Paracanthobrama guichenoti. The sequence continues at coordinate 7,180,876 of CM031947.1, read as the reverse complement.
GTTTCCAGTGTCTGATTGCCCACGCACAACATGCACTCAGCTTTGTGTACATTAAGAGGAAATTGAAGGCTACATTAGAATGGGGAAAAAACTGGCCGATTGATGCATGTATGCGAGTGTGTGTGTGTGAGAGAGGGGGCGGCTTTTGTCCTGTCAGATGTGCTTCTGTAAGAATAATTTTTCTCTCCTACATGAAATATTTTTAGATTTCCTGTGGTGGTCTGCTGCCTGGCAGCTGTGCTTTTAATTTCATCCTGTGAATAGTTTGCTCTTCTCATCTAAGTTGTTTTGCTGGTCTTTTTGAAGAATGAAAGAGTTGTATGAACTCAAGGTGTGTCCACAAACTGCCCAGGTTTGCTACTTGTCCTGACTTGTTCTGAACAAAAACAATCTAGTGCTATCAAGCAGTAGTAATAGTAGTATAAGTAGGTTATATTCATAATATATTCATACAAGTTATTCAAAAAGTTCAAACCTAATAGCCTATTATAAACCGATTTCCTCAAATTAAAGTTTTTTCCATAACTGCGTGTGTATTTGACAGTTCGAGTGTGTAACAAGGCATAAAACAGAACTGAAGGGGTCACACGCTTTCAGAGAGGCGTCTTGTGCGCACTTTCTGTGTGTGTGTGTCAGACCTCAGACAGCGCAAAACTGCAAGGAGTTGTTTTTCGCAAGTTATTGCATTTTAATAACTTTTTAACGTCAAGCAAGTCACATAAGTAACAGTCGTGTGCCCAGTCTATTCTCTGCTATATGCGTCGACCTAAAACATACAAGTAGCTTATTAAAATCATTCAGATATTGCGTGCCGTTGCGATATGCATATCGCGATATGTATATTTGTGATTATTTTGATCATTTCAATATATTGTGCATCCATAGTACACACACACATTATGTGTAAACAAACTTTTATTTTGGTTGAGAATAATCAATTTGACAGAATTAATATAAAATAGTATATCAGTTTGGCGAGTAAACTAAAACATTTACTAGCTAATGGTGATTTATATTGCACGGTGTGTGTAGAGGGTTGAATCTTACCAACCCCAGATTTTATGTTTTTTTTTTTTTAACCAGCCAATCAGATTTTTATGCTCTGTCTGGTGAACTTAGACTTTTGGTCCCCTTTAGTTTGTCTATATTAAACATTTTATTTTTTTCAAAACTCCAGGAAACTGCATTGAGACATGAAGAGATTGTGAAAACACTCATTTTGCGTTCATGCATGAGAGGCAGAGCACTGGACAAACGCCCAATATGAGATGCAAGTTAATGTCTTTTGTTTACCAAGATCTTTTTTTTCCTTTTTTTTTTTTTCTTTTGTCAAATGTCAATCCAAGATTTCTTGCGAGTTGCCCACCACAATGGCTGGTAGATGAGAAAAATTACCTAAAACTATATATAAAAAAAAAAATATATATATATATATATAATATTTGACTAATAGTGAATGTTTTGTAATTATTGTAAACTCTGCAAAAACATTTGAATATTTTCATTTTGTGCATCAGATAAGATGCTAGATGTAGCAAGATTTCTAGCTTATTATATTTTGGTTTTGTGAAGCCTTAGTTCTGCCACTGCACGACGAGAGAAGAGACATTAAATGATCTCTTAATGTTTGAAGTATACAACAGTATTCTGTTTAACCTAGTTCTGATTGGATCTTTTGGCTAAGAGAACTGTATGTACGGGTTTGGTTTTCTTTCTTCGAGTCCCACCCTTGAGTATGGATGTGTGTGGACCTGAGTCAGAGGAAAATGAACCCAATAAATCACACTGTCCTCTCCTCCCCACACACACACACACACCCTTAGAAACACCCTCATATGTGCACTGACCTTTTTTTTTCTCCCAGCCTAAATCTGCCATTTCTTACTAGCCAGTCAAGAACACTATATGAACACACTTCCAGTCTCCAGTCAAATACCCATTGTGTCTTTCTTTACACCTACTGCCATAAAAGCCTATTTAAACTTGCATTCAAAACCATAGTAGTAGGGCTGTACAATTAAACGAATTTCTGATCGCGATTATGATTATGGATGCCACAATTGTGTAATCGTTCAAAGCCACGATTACAAAAAAACACTTATTATACACTTATATTATTCTGCATGCTTAAGAGGTGTGTTTAGATGTTACGTTGTAAGAGGCGAATCTCGACTTCTTCAGAGTAGGGTCTAGTGTGTACTTCTCACCATTGTTTCCTGATGGTTTATAGAACAATTACTCCGAGTCACCCTCTGTCGTTTCAAAGAAAAGCACAACGGTGAGCGCGTCGAGTATAAATACCTCACCAAGCGGACGAGACGCGTGCAGTCAGTGGAGGCTCGAGCTGCGGGGCCACGCGAAAGTATAAACAAGGCTTAACCCACCACAATAGGAACTACCAGTGATGAAAATGTACACTGACTAATACTAATAGTACTCGTAAGCTAATCAAGACGGTGAATGTGAGCACTCTGTGCGCAGACTCTGACATTCTCTGCGCCGTCAAAATAAGTCACAATAAGCGTGGCTTTCTTCACTTCAGAGTTCCTACTGGCGGTGCGAATGCAACCAGGAAAATTACCCTAGGGGAACATTTAGTTCTCGGGGAACCACCCTGATGCCTATATATATGCATAATATGCCATTCAGACAATGGTATAAAGCCATTCAAAACATCATTCAATGTTAATTGTGATAATTATATTTAATAATCGCAGTTACAATTTCAAGGGAATAATCGACAGTTATGATTTGTCAATCGTGCAACTCTACATAGTAGCAATCTTCATATTTGTGCTGCTGCAGTGTTGTTCAATGTCTTTAAACCAATATATGTTTAGTTCTTCTTGAACTTCTCCTTGCATTCACATGTATCTGTTTGTTTGTGTGCTGTGTGTGTGGTGTATAATGCATACTGCATTGTGGGTGGGTCTCTCTTGGACACACTGAAAGATTAATGGTGCTCCAGAAGCAAATGTCAGATGGTGTGGCTTAGAATAAGCATCAACACATGCTTTTGTTACCCACACCCTGACAATAATCCCACCTCTAGTCCCACACATTCACTGTGATCATGGCCACTGCAGCCTCTTTGATTATCAAAACTCTGAACCACTAGGTTTGTATCAGATTTTTTTGGGGACTTTTGATGCCACTCATCCCCTCCTAAAGAATGTCAAAGTCAGTCTATTTGCTTCAGGCTTTTCTAAATCGGTCTCTGTGGAGAGGTATAAGCAGTGTCCTTAGTTCAGAGCTGAATGAAGCAGACCTTAATACGGTTCATAAAGGGCAATTAATTCATCCATCCTGTCCTCAACTGAGCTCATTTACACAATATTCAGACCTCTTTTTCAATGTATAATTTGGATCTGTGTCTTATTTACTGTCTTTCTGTTTTTCTCTCTCAGCCTGTGGCAGAGCCCATACCCATCTGTAGTTTCTGTTTGGGGACCAAGGAACAGAATCGTGACAAGAAACCTGAAGAGTTAATCTCCTGTGCAGACTGTGGTAACAGCGGTAAGAAAGGGGTGAAAGTTAATTTGAACAATTTTATTAATTTATTTTGAAATATTAAAAACAAATCAAGTATACTATTCACACGCCATATCACAGAGACTAGTATCGGCACAATGATCTGTTTATTGCCTTTAATTGAACACACTGTTGTCGTTTAAACTCCTAAATCGGTTGCCCTTTAATCCATATGTATTGTATTAATATGCTGGTGCGTAAATCAATTTTGGTACATGGGTATGTATTGGATAAAAGCTGTTTGAAAAATCTTAATCTGTAAATCTGGATTATGCAAGATTGTATTGGTTTGTTCTGTATAGATATACAATATTAATTTTAATTGTGCAGGTCTTAAAGGTTTTAAATTTGTTTTTCAAAACTTTACAGAGACCCTGAAAATAATTATGGTTTAAGAGTAGAAAGCATGTGTTTTATTACAGAGCAGAATGTCTTCTCATCGGGGCAAGGCTTTATTCAGGTTATTTAAGGCGGTCTCATTCTGTCTTCTCAGGGCACCCATCCTGTCTGAAGTTCTCTCCGGAGCTCACAGCACGGGTCAAAGCTCTGTGGTGGCAGTGTATCGAGTGCAAGACCTGCAGCAGCTGCCAGGACCAAGGAAAAAATGCAGTAGGTTTTTCCTGGGTCTTTCTCATTGTTGCTGCCAGATCATGTTAATTTACACTAAATTCAAAAGGGTCTTGTAAGATTTTTCTGTTTCTAAAAGAAGTCTTTATGCTCGCCAAAGCTGCATTTATTTGATCGAATATGCTGATTTGGTGCTAAAGAAACTAGGGGTGTTGAAATGAATCATTACATCAATAATAGACCATAATCGATAGCCTACTGATGTTTCTCTGACATCATTCGTCATATGTGCCTCTCTCGCTAGTGTAAAATGGTGGAGGGAGGCGAAACACAAGCGAGTAATAAATGCACCCATATTTTAACATTTACAGCATGCATGCACGCATGAGTGTGTGAGGCTGTATGTGTGAGTGTGTGAGCGTTATTAATAATAAATTAATACACTACTTAAGTTGAGTTTGATGTGTGACTTAAGTTGTGTTCAGATTTAGGTTGTTTGTTTGCTACATTCAGGAAGTGTACTGGGTAAAAGGGTTCATATATATCTGACTGCTTGTATTCACTGACAAAAATGTAGTTGTGCAGTAATATTGAAAATTGCAATGCATCGTGATAACGATTCGAATCGTTGTCATGATAATCGTAATTGAATTGAATCGAGAGACCAGTGACTATTCACACCCCTAAAAAGAACCATGTATATCACAATATTATTTTGTTTTATTTTTGTAATTAAAAATAAGAACAAAAAGGAAAGTATAAACAAGACAAATACAATATAACAAAAAATAAAGTTTTTCAGGTACGATAAGTTTATTTAACATCTAGTTAAATACACAGAAACAGAAATTGAATAATCAAATGTACACAAAATACAGCATAGTCTTAACTATGAATTAAATATTTATGCTTACTATAACTCGCACTGTTGTCATGGATAAGCGCACACACACACATCATTTTGACACACATCATTTTGATAATGTTATTATATATATATATATATATATATATATATATATATATATATATATATATATATATATATATATATATATATATATATACATATATACATACATACATACATACATACATACATACATACATACATACATACATACATACATACATACATACATACATATATACATACATACATATATATATATATATATATATATATATATATATATATATATATATATATATATATATATATATATATATATATACACTCACCTAAAGGATTATTAGGAACACCATACTAATACTGTGTTTGACCCCCTTTCGCCTTCAGAACTGCCTTAATTCTACGTGGCATTGATTCAACAAGGTGCTGAAAGCATTCTTTAGAAATGTTGGCCCATATTGATAGGATAGCATCTTGCAGTTGATGGAGATTTGTGGGATGCACATCCAGGGCACGAAGCTCCCGTTCCACCACATCCCAAAGATGCTCTATTGGGTTGAGATCTGGTGACTGTGGGGGCCATTTTAGTACAGTGAACTCATTGTCATGTTCAAGAAACCAATTTGAAATGATTCGAGCTTTGTGACATGGTGCATTATCCTGCTGGAAGTAGCCATCAGAGAATGGGTACATGGTGGTCATAAAGGGATGGACATGGTCAGAAACAATGCTCAGGTAGGCCGTGGCATTTAAACGATGCCCAATTGGCACTAAGGGGCCTAAAGTGTGCCAAGAAAACATCCCCCACACCATTACACCACCACCACCAGCCTGCACAGTGGTAACAAGGCATGATGGATCCATGTTCTCATTCTGTTTATGCCAAATTCGGACTCTACCATCTGAATGTCTCAACAGAAATCGAGACTCATCAGACCAGGCAACATTTTTCCAGTCTTCAACTGTCCAATTTTGGTGAGCTTGTTCAAATTATAGCCTCTTTTTCCTATTTGTAGTGGAGATGAGTGGTACCCGGTGGGGTCTTCTGCTGTTGTAGCCCATCTGCCTCAAGGTTGTGCGTGTTGTGGCTTCACAAATGCTTTGCTGCATACCTTGGTTGCAACGAGTGGTTATTTCAGTCAAAGTTGCTCTTCTATCAGCTTGAATCAGTCGGCCCATTCTCCTCTGACCTCTAGCATCAACAAGGCATTTTCGCCCACAGGACTGCCGCATACTGGATGTTTTTCCCTTTTCACACCATTCTTTGTAAACCCTAGAAATGGTTGTGTGTGAAAATCCCAGTAACTGAGCAGATTGTGAAATACCCAGACCGGCCCGTCTGGCACCAACAACCATGCCACGCTCAAAATTGCTTAAATCACCTTTCTTTCCCCATTCTGACATTCAGTTTGGAGTTCAGGAGATTGTCTTGACCAGGACCACACCCTAAATACATTGAAGCAACTGCCATGTGATTGGTTGATTAGATAATTGCATTGAGAAATTGAACAGGTGTTCCTAATAATCTTTTTAGGTGAGTGTATATGTATATGTATATATATATATATATATATATATATATATATATATATATATATATATATATATATATATATATATATATATATATATATATATATATATATATATATATATATATATATATATATATATATATACATATATATATATATATATATATATATATATATATATATATATATATATATATATATATATATATATATATATATATATATATATATATATATATATATATATATATATATATATATACATATATATATATATATATATATATATATATATATATATATATATATATATATATATATATATATATATATATATATATATATATATATATATATATATATATATATATATATATATATATATATATATATATATATATATATATATATATATATATATATATATATATATATATATATATATATATATATATATATATATATATATACATATATACATATATATATATATATATATATATATATATATATATATATATACATATATATATATATATATATATATATACATGTATATATATATATATATATATATATATATATATATATATATATATATATATATATATATATATACATGTGTATATACATACATGTGTATACATACATGTGTATATACATACATATATATACATACATATATACATACATACATACATACATACATACATACATACATACATACATAAAACCTGCATAATGTATGTGCCACAACACCATAGCTAACTGGTTGATTTACAGTGTGGATGCCTAAAATCAGCATTAGCTTATGAGATGTTGTGTGACTTATTACTCTGTGCGCGTTCCTGTGAGTGCGAGTCGTCAGCACCATAGATATGTATACGTATCTATGGTCAGCACTGACTCAGCTGCTTTATTTATTTTTATTATTCATATTATTGTATTATTTCTTATCCATATACCTTATAGAAAAGACGAGAGTCGCGTTTGTTTCTATTGAGCCTGATTTCTCAAAATGATGTGTGTGTGTGTGCGTGTGCGTGTGCTTATCCTGGGTACCATGACAGCAGTGTGAGTTATAGTAAGCATGAGCGCCGGCTCGCACTGATCACAGGAAAGCACACACGGCCGAGCTCAGTGTTTTGACTGAATAATACGGTTTCTTTCTCTCAAAACCTTGTAGTATATGCCTCCTGAACACTTTCCATATATGGCACACGTCTCACTGTATCATTGCGTGATGATACTTCTGTATATTTTGTTGTAATGTTTTAGTCTGGTCACCATTCACTGCCATTATAGTAAGGAGCGCGTGCAGGACTGTTTTTAAAATTTCTGCTTTTGAGGTCCGACAAAGATAGAAGGACAAAGGGCATTAGAACAACAGCAAAGTGAGTAAAAGATGGCTTTATTTTCATTTCAGGGTGAAATATCCCTTTAAGTTAACTTACCTGAATGTGTGGGTGATTAGCCTTTAGATGTCAATTTAGAGCCTTCCCCGATATCTTTTTTTTGTCCGCAGTGATTCCCATCAGTTATAATGACGCATTAAAATGCGACCAAATATCAAGCCTCTTCCTTCTACCTAGCATGTCGTCGACGCTCGTCACTTGTGTTCGCTACGGTCTATGAGTGTTGTGTTCTTGCTCCTTGTTTCGTATTGCAGCCACAGGATGGTTAAGGAGACCTGTACTTGAGCAACAGTGCAAACTCATTCAGAATATTTTGAAGGCGTAACCGCTCATGATGAAAAAGTAGAGATGATTGTAGATTAAAATGAAGAGAGATTTTATCTTAGTTTTTATTTTAAGCAAAACATTTTAGTCTCGTCTTTTTTTTTGTCAACAATAATGCATGTTAATATAGTCTTAGTCAGCGTTTTTGGACATTGGTGCAGTCTCATCATCTTGTGTCTGTGTGTTTGTATTTTACAGGACAACATGTTGTTCTGTGACTCCTGTGACCGAGGTTTCCACATGGAGTGTTGTGACCCCCCACTGATGCGAATGCCAAAAGGTGAGTGCCCACACACTTAAATGCTTATTATTCTTAATTTGTAGCATTGCCTCTATTAACTGCATATTGTGTTGATGAATTCCTTCACACAAAAATTGTTTTCTTTGTAATTATACTTGCAAGTAATTATTCTTGATTGCTGCTCTGCAGGCATGTGGATCTGTCAGATCTGTCGGCCTAGAAAAAAGGGAAGAAAGCTCTTACATGAAAAAGCAGCACAAATCAAACGGCGATACAATGCACCACTGGGGCGGCCAAAGGGCAGGTATATTAAACTGTTTGATTCTCCTTATGCCCATGATTGCAGAACTGTTGAAATTATTTGTGTAACTTTTCATATGACTACTACAATTTCTCTTGTCCTCAGACCGGGCCGACCTTTTAAGAAGCTTCGAGGTGGCGGACGTGGCAGGAGAAGGCGGGGTGTCGGAGGCGTGGATCAGTGCTCACAAGGCTCCTCCTCCCCACACTCTTCCTCGAGCTCCTCATGTGAAGGTTACCCTGGTGACGATCGCATGCTGTTCTCGCTCCGAGAAGAAGATTCTGAGCATGGTGGCCTGCGTTTTAATAAGAAAACAAAGGGTCTGATTGACGCCCTCAGCAAGTTCTTCACGCCATCCCCGGATGGGAGGAAAGCCCGTGCTGAAGTGGTGGACTATTCCCAGCAATATCGTATACGCAAGAAGTGCAACCGCAAGGGCGAGCACGATGACAGGACAGGAGGTGAGATGGGTCAGTGTAGCCTTTTTTTTTTTTTTTTTTTTTTTTTTTTTACCTTTCAACTTTCACATTAGGTGATCCAATCACAAGAAGATACACTAAGTGTTTCTCTCAAAAGATCATGTTTATGGGGAGATTAAAACTGAAAGGTACATTTAGGAGCAACTTTGTGCTGACTTTAGTTTGTTAAACCTAAAAGTAACATTTAAGAGATTTAATATTTTTGAATTAGGGAGGGGTGATATGGACCTAAAAATATATCACGATATATTCTGGTATTTATTGCGATAATGATATCAATGACGATATAAATTTAGTACCATTCCCCATGTTTTTGGCTACAAGTGAGAGCTGCATGCATTCTTGAATTTGCATTCAAATTACAGCACTTAATAATGCATTTCTATGGACAAAATGCATCTAAAAATAGTGGCGTGGAAACGGAGTGAGCTGCTGCAGGAAAGGTACATCATCCAGGCGCCCAGAATTCTGTATTGTAACATACCCTGTCATGCGCTTTGACCGATGCGTGTGGATCCAAAACATTCATTTTACAGGTTATGTCCTTATCTGTAAATGTTACTAATAATACTAATAATGAGTATTTCCTTTTTTCATGAAAGCGCTTCCTGACAGTCTGCGCTTCAAACTTCACTGAACGAGTGCTGGCACATGCGTGTCAAACAGACAGAACGCAGTTGAGAGGGAGACAATTAAAGGTGCACTATTGTAACTTTTCCGTCCGTTAGAGGTTGCCTATTCAAAACAAAGGCGTAGTTTGATGACGCCAAGTTTGAACGCAGAATCTTTGGACGTGGTCTTCACCTCACAGCCAGTAGAAAAGAATCAGGATAGGACTTGGGCAGAAATCAAGTTCATGGATGTGATTTTATTAACGTTACTGTAGTATGAAGCAGAGCAGGACAGAGTGTTGTGGGAGCTGAGCGAGGCCGCTGGAGCGATTGTTAATAAGATGAACGCAACACGCCTCGTGAGCAGCGGGACTTTTATTATGCCACAGTCACCAGCGACATTTCTGCTTTTCCGGTTTATCATGTTAGATACATTTGAGTGTGTTGAAAATGTTATGACGTTACTGTGTGTTCGCTCGGCGGCTACTATGACACTTGTTGCACACTGCAGTAAGAGTAAAGCGTTTCTGCAAAATAAAACCGGAAACTGAGGGTAACGCAGATATTATGCAATTGACAGGAGGCTCCCTCACACGTCCTGGTTCCTTGGTAAAAAGGCAATTTTCTCACGCTTTACAAATAGTTGGAAGCATTTTGGATATTGTAAGTACTCAACTGAACAAGATAAATAACACTGGCCTAGTGGTTAGTGATATTTTACTGAAAAAATGTTACACAGTGCATTAATATTCAGCGCAAAAACATTAATTTAGCTGAAATATCTGCTGTTGGACTGTGTTGGTCATTAAATTTAGGTTTTCAAGTATTTTAAGAGTGCAGTAACTATAAAGGGATAACAGCGTGTAATTGAATATAAATGGAAGACGTTTCTTATAGCCTATTTACAGGATAAAGAATTTTTTTTTTTCTTTAACATAATTTTAATGTAGGTATTTAAACTGTCCTTTTGCTTTAAACTTTTGCACATAATGTGTAGCATAGACATACCCTCATGAAAATTAATGGTGGTGTTATAGTAAAACGTTTTTTTTGTGTTTTTTTGTATTGATTGCAATTTGTATAACCACACAAATACCATATAGTTAAACTAATGGATTTGAAGCAAACTATGGTTAATTTGTGGTTACCATGGAATAACGACTTTTTTTTTTGGGCTCGTTTTATTCGTTGTAAAACCATGGTTAATTTTTGTAATGAATACATCTATGAACGGTTGTATATGCAGACTCACAATGCTGAAAAAACACTTTCAATAACTTTTGGATTTGAAATAAAGTAATAAATAAATGTTTGTTTTAAACAGATGTGAATCAGTTGCGCTCTGCAAACGCATCATATGTGAAACCACAATGAGCCTGTGCTGCTTCTGCACACCATATTACGTACTGCAAATGTGTGAACCTGCCGTTATTAGTCTGGAGCCTTGCAGTGTATTTGTGGAAAGGGTTCTTCAATTAAATAGAAAGTTCAAATGATCAGCATTTATTTGAAACATTATAAAAATCTTTTGTAACATTATAATTGTCTTTACTGTTATTTGACATATGAAGACAGAATAATTGTAAATTATTCACATTGTGATGTAAAATGAAAATTACGAATTAAATGTGACACTGCTGTCTCTTTTTATTAGTGTTTGCTTTGTACCTTCAGTTTTGTGTTCGCACTCACTCTCTGGCTGTTTTAACTGTCTTGGTGTCTGTTTGCATCACAGACAATCAGGAGTGTGGTGACAACTGGCGGGAGGACGAAGACAAGCTGCCAGGACATGAAAACCTAACAGAGAAAGACGTGGAGCTCTTCAGGCACATTCAGGAACTGGCACTACAGGTACAAAAAGGAAACATCATTAATTGCCTTACAAATGCAAATTACTGTCCTATCTGAATTTGATTAATAGATAATATGTAAAGAATGTCTTTCTCCATTTACTGAGAAACATGTTCCTCTAGGGACTCTGTGTGTGAGACGCTTGTGCTACAGCTCAGTTTTTAGAAATCGCACAGGGCCGAATGAAACCGTTACAAAGTCAAATTTAACAAATGCATTAATGACATTTTTAATAAAATGTCATTTGTCAAAAAGAATCCTTCTGTCTACAAACCGATGGTAGGGGTGCCCATTGCTTGTTTGCAGTCACTGAATTTTCTTTTGCAATATTAGTGAAGACTTGGAAGCTGTGAAGTCCTTTATTTCTGCAGAATGTAATGTGGGGATTTGAGAGTTTCCATTATCTTGACAGCTGGTTCCTCTCTGTGATGCACACACAAACATAAATGCACACGTGTAGACCAATTGGCTGATTGGTGTGTGTGTGATTTGAAGCTCCCAGCAGAAGCAGACACTCTCTGACTGCCTGAGGCCATCAGTCGAAGAAAAACACTCACTAACCCAGAGAGAGAGACAATCATATTCGCACACAGCGTCAGAAAGAGCCAGCACGCTTGTTGGGCAGCCAGAAATGAAGAATACCATCCTGTGGTTTGACCAATAAGACTGAATTTGTTTGCGCTATAACATTTAGGCCATGTACACTGCAAAGTTCAGGGAGGGACAGATGCATTTAAATATGGAAAATTAAAAAAAAATGAATCCCTTAATTATTTTTGTATATGTACAGGAATATAAGAGTTACTCTCAAAGTTGTGATGGTTGGCAGTTTAGCAATACAATTTAATTTAGCACACACAACCAGGTTCAAATCCTGATTTATCATCTAATGCAATATTTGTTCTCTTCTCTGTGTGGCAGGACACTCTGGGAAACTGCCATAGTGGCCTACTAGTCTCTAAATTGTAAATGTGACCACTGGGATCTTTTTCTTAACTTTCTTGTACTTGAACTTATAGAAAGTTGGGGTGACTGGTCCACCGGACCCCCAGATGCGCTGTCCATCAGTTATAGAGTTTGGGAAGTATGAAATTCAGACGTGGTACTCTTCTCCATACCCACAGGAGTACAGCAGGTAATGAACATGTGCCACAATCATCATCATAAAAAAAAAAAACAATCACATTTATGCTGTTTAATGCGGCTTCAACATGTTAATCTTTTTGTGTTCAAAAATATACATTTATAATTAGTGATAGAAGGTTGTGTATCGGCCAAGTTGATTTTATTGAATCATATGTGGTCATTTTAAAAAGTATCTTCATCAATAACCATGGCATGGGATTGGGATTTTGTATTATCACATTTTTGTATCATCACATTTTATTTTTTTATATTGAAGTACTTGGTCAATTTAACATGGCAGTTTAGCAGTGTTGTTGTTAACTGAATTTTTAAAAAAATTAAAATAAGGCTGAAATTAAATATTAGATGGAAAGATCTTCTGTAGATTTTAGAAGTCTTAACATGAAGTGCTAAAATTACTCTAACTAAAATAATTTAAAAAAATAGAAATGCAAAAAAACTAATAAAAATATAAATCTCATAAATTGAAAAGCTATTATAAAATATGAATTTAGTGTGTGTGTGTGTGTGTGTATTGGCAATTGGCTCTTTTCTTTAGAAAACATTCTGCCATATTGCACATTGCACTTTCTCTCAGTATATAATGTTTTTGTGATTTATATATTCATCTTAACCTCTTTCTGTTTTGATTTGTCTTTAAAGGCTCCCTTGAGAGATGTGCTTCTGCACCTTTGATTTTTAGGCTGTAAATACTGATGTGTGATTGTTTTGATGTTACAGGCTCCCTAAGCTCTACCTCTGTGAGTTCTGTCTGCGCTACATGAAGAGTCGCAGCATTCTCTACCAGCACATGCGAAAGTGCAGCTGGTTCCACCCGCCTGCCAACGAGATCTACAGGAAGGACGACGTGTCCGTGTTCGAGGTGAGGACAAGAAATCTCCACCCTGGATAAAAAGCATTTATACACACTTGGCAGCACAGACATATGCTCGTCTACACTAGTCATGCACACACAAATGTGTGTTTTCGTACATGCTGAGCCAACAAAGGAAATCTCATTCACATTGATAGACATGCACACTCCCACACTGGCTCAGGCAATAACATCCGCCTACTTCCTGCCCTCTCAAGGTGTTGTAATGATTCCGCACAGCAGGGTAATAAATGAAGAATGGTAAGCACTCATTGTTTCAGAATCACTATGGTGATTTACAACTGCCATTGTGTTGACATACAGATGACATGCAGATCTGTATCGGTGTGGTCTAAATCAGCCCTGACAGATCAGATTTCACGGAGCTTACGTGGTTATGGTTGCACACTTAGAATTTGGGGATTGAAAGCCATATGATTCTCAAATTCTCCAGTACAGAAAACAGCTTACAGGCTACTATCTATTTGAACAGGTAGCCCTTTTCTTGACCCTTTTTCAGGAGTCCCTGCTGGTCAAATTAAATTAAATTCAAGTTTAGAAAAAGTCTTAAATTATATAACAAAAATCTTGATTTATCATTTCAAGATATTTAACTTTCCCTGCCAGTGTTGTTTTTTTTTTTTTTTTTTAAGTTGCAAGCCAGCGTTTTTGATCATTTTCACAAAAATATAATGGCCCATAGAATATTTTGTTGTATGAATATCTGAGAATGCAATATATCAAAAGAAAGAGCAGACCCTCTGCTTTTAAACAAAATATATTTATTCTAGCTTCACGCATTCCCTTTTTTATCAACACTTGAATATGGGTAAGTTTCTTAAAAGCAGCATTTGTTAAAATGATTTTCTCAGCTTTATGTTCAAGTTTTTGTCAAAGACTACATCCAGATCAATGATAAAACAAATGGAGTAGATTGAGTCCATCAACACCCCTAATGCTTGCACAGTCATATCGCTCATCCTGGGTCGCCATTTCATTCAGTAACATTAAATAGTTTAGATTTAGATTTATATGCTGTTTAATGTTGACGATCACGTTATTTTACATATGCATCTGCTTGCATACGATCGCTTGTTTTTTTTTGCGTCGTCTTCACCGGTGTTTTGATCAGGAGATTACTCTATGATGTGTAATAGCACCCCTCCCCCAGTGTATAACAGTAAAAACACGGAAAAATCTGTGTTTGGCGGGGAAACGCTTTCTCACAAATAACAGAAAATTCCATGGTTGGGAGGGAAATAGTTAAGAGGTCTCACTTAAAGACATATGTACAGGTCCAGTACAATGATACTGTTACACATGCGTTGTCTTTCTTGACTGTTTGCATTCACCTACTATGTTTGTTAGGATTCTCACCAAGACATGGCATGCTGACACAATTTTTGTGTGAATTTGTCCGTTCTGGACTTTGTTTTCTGCTGTGTGACCAACACCACTTGGTGTTGTTGGGTGTGTTACTGCTTGCCTTCCTGTTTGGTCAGTTAGGTTTAGAGGCTCAGGTTTCAGAGCTGCTCCTGCTCTGGTCCTGACTCAGCAGGATACCTGTGGTGGCAGCACTGCTAAAAGCTAAAATGGTTGGCATTGAGCTGATAGGAAAAGGAGCTGTGTATTTTATCATAGTCTCTGTTCATGTGCAGCAAGTTTTGTGCCAGTCTCTGCTGCATGACTTGTTTCAAAATGTTGAGTATTTTGAAGTTGAGAATCTTACTGGCATTGCATTTTGCTGTTATACTGTAAGTTATAAATGGGAGCTAATTGTTAGTGTAATAGTATCTGAATCTAGAAAAATTACTCTGTTGTTTTATAGCATCATATTTGGTTAGGACACATTAAGTTGACCAAAGTCTAAAAAAACTTCTCTTCACTCCAGGTGGATGGAAATGTCAGCACAATATACTGTCAGAATCTGTGCCTGCTGGCCAAACTCTTCCTGGACCATAAGACGCTGTACTATGATGTGGAGCCCTTCCTATTTTATGTACTCACACAGAATGACAGTAAAGGCTGCCATCTTGTAGGATACTTTTCAAAGGTGAGCAAATCGTTTCACAAATCTTTTTAGTAGATGTTTTTCATTCAATGCATCATTTAAAACTGTAATGGGTCTAAATTTATTTGTGTGTGTATACACTAACAAATTATTTTACTTTTTGTAAAATAAAGAAAACAAACAGGATGCACTTTCTACCGTGAACTTGAGCGCATCACGAAAAACTAAAAACTTAGCATACGTTTGCTAGGGATGAGTCACGATTTTTAAATATTCGATTAGTTGATTTTAATTTTAGAATATCGAATAGGTTGTGCGATTGTCTAAAAAATTCCCCATGTTTTCGGTGCTGATGTGGTCGTGACGCGTTCATTTTAGGCTTCTCCTTTTTATATTTTAGACATTCATTAGCCTAATTAAAAGAAACTAGAGATGTGTTGCGCTGGTGGAAACAACACAAGACCACGCGACTGTCGAGACTGGCTCGCGCATGTTCAGTGAGCATTCCCTCAGCTGCAAGAGTTATGGCCTTTTACACCTGCTCACTTCATTCGCTTTCTCTGATCAGATACCTATCTGATTGTGAAAAGATCAGGAGTAACTGCCTTTCTCAATTCTTTCGAGACGGATTAATATCCTACCACTAATAAATCAATTCTATTGTGGTGTTTGATCATGAGCTGATGATGAATAAAATGCAGCTTGTATCTGTTGCTTTTGTTGATGTGATTTCGTTGAATGTGCATCTAGCACAGGAATTGAAGATCTGATTAATATTGAGAGGTGTAAGGCAAGACAAACTGCATGTTTTTTTTTTATTAGTTTATTAGTAGATTGTATAGCCAGTTTCGTTTGCGAGCACCGTTGCGAGCAGCATCAGCCCATGCCTCGACATGTCAAAAACGCCTTTTTACTGTGGTGATGTTTTTATTTGAGAGGCTAAATTGATCAAACGTGGTGAACTCGCTGTCGGCCGCTGGCCACTTGCTCGTCACTTAAAAAAATAAATTAAAAATTTCACAAACAAAAAATGCTCCAAACATTTTTCTAAATTAACTTAATAAAGAAACTAAACTAATTATAACTACTTTGACATTAAAAACAAAGCTGGACTATTTTAATGGCTGCTGTAGTGTGTAATCAGACGGGAGGATAAAAAAAAAAAAAAAAAAGTGCAAATACACTGCAGGCTCTCTCTCGGTCGTATCTAAGGTAAATACTCAACACTATCATCCCTTACTTTATTGAACTAATGACTTTGTAATCTGCTAAAACGCATGCGTTGGTTACTTTTCTTCCTGAATAAGTGCGCACCCGAGTATTGCTCACAGGCACACTGTAGACTTGCGTGGCATTATAACGGTTACGGTAACTTGGGGCGATGTCAAATAGCAGTCATATGTTTCAGCATGTTACAATAATTATATGGCTTGAGTTAATATAGCCTATTCCCTAATTAATTAAACAGTTTGTTATCATACAGATTGAGAGCGTGGATGGTCGCTCTCTCTCTGTCTCTCTCTCTGTCTCTCTCTCTCTCTCTCTCTCTCTCTCTCTCTCTGTCTCTCTCTCTCTGTCTCTCTCTCTCTCTCTCTCTCTCTCTCTCTCTCTCTCTCTCTCTCTCTCTCTCTCTCTCTCTCTCTCTCTCTCTCTCTCTCTCTCTCTCTCTCTCTCTCTCTCTCTCTCTCTCTCTCTCTCTGTCTCTGTCTCTGTGTGTGTAGCCTATACATGCATGCATGTGGGGGAGGAGTTGCGATTTTCGAATAATTCCCAGCGATCATCGAATATTATTTTTGCTTGAAATGCCCATCCCTAACGTTTGCCTCACATACATGAGAAATGTAAATAGAGAAAGCTTGAAATGTCTACTAGGTGAGCATGAAACAATCGAAAAATATTATCTGATTATGTAATCCATATTAAATGTGCATATAGATGTGTCCACCTCTGCATAGATACAACTTAGCTGGCTAACATCTTAAGCTGGATATAAACTAATAAAAATAGACCGTAACAGTCATGACATTTAAACATTTGTTTCGGATTTACATGTATTTTTGTCACATTGATCGCTTGAGATACTACTAATGTGAAAGTCCTCTCAGCCTGGTCGACAAACATACTGCTGTTCTCTACTAATGCTGCATCTATTCAGCATGTGCTGTAGTGTACAAATATTTTCTTTTGTGGAAGTTTTACTTCAGCATCTGATTCTGCTCCGTGCAGAGTGTTGAGTCTCAAGCCAAAACAAATACCGTGAAGCATTTTATTTCGTCTCTATAGGCCACTCTTGTACTGTGTAATGGCAGTGGCGTCTTCTCCGCTGCTTCCTCAATGGAAGCAACCAGGAGAAACTATCATTGCGGATTATTCTCAAGTGATAGTTCCAGAAATCGGCTATCGGTACCGATGAATCTGCAAAACCGATAAATCAATCGACCTCTACATTTTTACATCCTCTAAAGTCAAATGATAATGTTGAGCAATTTGGGTTCATAATTAATTTTTGCTGTTTACTTGGCGGTTGATTATGCTCTTTGAAAAGATGTTTACAGTGAGTTTATTTAATAAACAGGTTTTAAACTGGATATGGTTCAAAATAACAATAAATATTTGTAAACATTAGTTTGGTATGCGAGTAAGATCTTGCCTAACAAATATTTTGTGTGGTATGTTTGTTACATTTTGCATTAATTTTATACTTTTTAAAATGTATTTTTTTTTTTTTATCCCTAGGAGAAGCATTGTCAACAAAAGTACAATGTATCCTGCATCATGATTCTTCCACAATATCAGCGAAAGGGCTATGGGCGATTCCTCATTGACTTCAGTAAGAACTCTTCATTATCTTTCCTCTCTTCCCTCAGTCTGTAGATTTTTTTATTTATTATGTATTAAAGAAAATATTTGATGTGTCATTAGATACATTAGATAAACTCTTGTGGCTCTCTCTGCAGGTTACCTTCTGTCCAAGAGGGAAGGCCAGCCAGGCTCACCAGAGAAGCCATTGTCAGACCTTGGCCGGCTATCCTACATGGCATATTGGCGTAGTGTGGTGCTGGAGTGCCTACATGAGATTAGAGATCGACAGCTCACCATCCGCAAACTTAGCAAAGTCACCGGCATTTGTCCTCAAGATATTACGGCCACCCTGCTTAATCTAAATATGCTGGAACAGAGAGGGGACCGGTGAGAGAGACGCTCACACACTATAATGTCTGATTTAATGTCTTACCTTTTCCGTACAAGCTGGCACAGAGAACAATGCAAGTTCAAGTCTCATATGCATTCTAAAATGTACACAGTGCTTTCGTCTTCAGCATACGTAACTAAGTACATGATTAAACATGGTTTTGTGCTAACAAGAAAGAAAATGTAATACTGTTATTTTGCAAGAATGTACTAAATTGATCAGAAGTGACAGTAAAGACATTTGTTACAAAATATTTTTATTTCAAGTAAATGCTTTTGAACTTTCTATTCATCAGAGAATCCTAAAAAAATACATTGTGTCCACCAAAATATTAAGCAGCACAGCTGTTTTTAGTATTGATAATTAAAAATGTTTCCAAAATCAGCTTTTTAGAAATGATTACTGAAGGGTCATGTGACACTGAAGCTTGAAGTAATTGTTGCTTAAAATTTGTAAGAATAAATTACGTTTTATAATGATTAAAGTAGAAAAGTTAATTTAAGTTGTAGTATTTATTTCTTTTTTTGTAGTAGTAAAGTTTTTATAAATTTACATCCTTGGTGAGCGTAAGAGAGTTCTTTACAAAACAATAAATCTTATTTACCCCAAACGTTTGAACAGTAGTGTTATATTTTAGCACTCTCTGTAGTTTCCTGATATTAATTTAATTTCCTATTATAGGGTGATTGTTCTGCGCAGAGAGAAGCTGGTGGCCACTCACATGGCCCGACTGAAGGCCAAACCTCGACTCCTTGAAGTTGATCCAGACTGCTTGCGCTGGACACCTGTTATTGTCACCAACACAGTAGTATCTGAAGGAGAAGGGGATGAGGAGGATGAGGAAGAGGAGGAGGAAGGAGAGGAGGGACTTAAAGAGGTAAGCATCTTAACTTTTATTCAAGGTTCAGTAGAAGTATGCAATGTTTGTGATGTTTACCAGTACATGCTGAAACTGAACTTCTGTTCTGTGCACCTTATCTCTTGTATAGATCAAACCCAGCCACAAGAGTTCCCCACTCTCCTGGCATATGAAAGGAGAACAGGAAAAGGAGGACGAGAAAAAGAGCTTCCCAGCATTCCCCAAAAACCAAAGCCCTCCACAGTCCTCTTCGGTTTGCAACAGTGTTCTCGGTCCTGAACGTCCTTCCCTTTTTCTTACGGCTAATGGGGAACGCAGGGGACCTGGGCGCCCTCCCAAAAACTGGTTATGGGGCAAGGTGAAGGATGTACCACGTCCAGGGCCAGGTCGACCCCGTAAACTAAGGCCCCAGGAGGAAGATGAGGAAGATGAGGATGATGATGATGATGATGATGATGATGATGAGGAGGAGGAGGAGGATGATGATGAGGAGGAGGAGGAGGAGGAGGATGATGATGATGAGAATGAAAGAACTGGTATTAATAAAGTGACGACAACATCATCAATGCTCCTGGCCTTAGAAAATGAGCCTGACTCTACATCAGCATGTCCTTTGGAGGCTTCCAGGCACCCTGCTGTTCCACCCCCACGCAGCAGAGGTCGGCCTCCACGAAAAAAGCGTGGCCCAAAACGCAGGCTCAGTGAGGGGCCTGAAGATGACCTGCCATTGTTGCCCCATACCACAAGGCTGAGTGAACCTACACCAGTCTGTCCAGCCTTTATCAGTGAGAGCAGTGAAGAAGAGGATGAAGATGAGGAGGATGAGTTAAGGGCTCGTTCACCACCTCTCCTCACTAAGCCCACATTAGGGCTTAAATGCAAGGTATGTGCAATAAAGGTCCATGTATGTTTGTTTTTTTTGCATGGCATGTTTATTTAATTTACACCTTAAAAATAATGTCAGTTTATGAAACCTTTTTTATTATTTTGAACATAACATGAGATGCTGTGGATAATAAAGAATCCCCCCCCCCCTTTCCTTTCCTCCTCCTGTAGTCTCAGAAGTCCTTTCGAAAGCGACGTGCACGTCAGCGCAGCCATCCCCACAGCAGTGTAGTTACAGAAACCATCTCAGAGACCACTGAAGTTCTGGATGAGCCATTTGTGGATTCAGATACTGAAAGGCCCATGCCTAGACTAGAAGAGGAAACTCCATTCGGCAACCCTCTCCGACGTTACACAGCAGCCCGCAAACACATGGGACCAGCCCTTAAAAGCATCAACAGAGGCAATCTGACTGAATCAGAGGAAGACGGTTAGTATACCTAAGGACTCCTGCTGGGGTTATTATATGTGCATTCTTAAAAATGTTGTGATGTTTGTGTTTGCCATAGTGTCATTTCAAAAATTGCTTAAAGGATGGTTACCTCTTTTTTTTTTGTTCAGATCCCACTCCTGTGCTGAAGCCAGTTGCTGTCCTGAGAAGACCTGAACCTTCAGAGGGCACACAGAGAATAGGGGCATCAACTGAAATGCCTGAGGTCCCAGTAAAGAAGAAGAAAGGCTGGCCTAAGGGCAAGAGTCGCAAGCCACTCCACTGGAAGAAACGTCCAGGCAGGAAGCCTGGTAGTGGAGCCTGTCAGACAGCTGACTCTAGTCTGGCAGTTCCATCCTCAGAGGACCCACCACCCCCAAAGATCAAAATGAAGCCTGGTAGGAAACCTCGCAGCTATTACCTTCAGCGGGCCCAAGAGGAAGCAGCGAGACAGGAATTTGAGCAAAGCCGATTAGCTCAGCAGCAGCAGCAGCTAGATAATTCAACATTGGAGGACAAGAACTGTAAGAGGACAGCCAGAGCCATAACATCTGACCTCAACCCTGAGAAGCGGAAAGACTCGGAAGAGGAGGATGATTTTCTTCAGAGCTTTAGAGAGCCATCTAAACCCAAAAGACGAGGTCGGCCACCAAAAAATGCCAGCGTCCCTCCCCCTGTACCCAAACCTTCTCTTTCTGAGCCAGATGATGATGATGATGATGATGATGAAGAGGACGACAGACCATGGGCAGTGGAGAAGATCAGCTGTCCACAGTCTCGTACCATGTCACAGTCTTCCAGCACCAGAGTCTCTCAGCCAAGAGCTAACACAGAATTGGCAGATGCAGAGGAGGATGAAGAGCGGGATGATGAAGATTGTGATAATGGGGTTAGTCGGAGAACAGCAACTACATCAGGTTCAGGAAGCCGGCGCAGTGATGATCATGATGCTGACGATGAAGGGGACGGTCGTCTCGAAGAGAAAAGTGACTGCAGTAGTAGCAGTAAAAGGAGGAAGGGCCAAGACTCTGAAGATGATGTGGAGGAGCAAGAGGATGAGGAAGAGGAGGAACAGTCGTCGCCTGCTCGCTCTCCCCCTGTGAAAGAAGAACCCCAGAGTAGTGAGGGTTTTTTAGACGTACAGGTCAACGTGGCACAGGATTATGTCAGCAAACAGGAGGAGGGAGAGGGCGAGGAGGAGGATGCAGAGGAGGTGCAGGAGGTGAAGGCTAGCTCTGCTGATACAGATGAACGTCGACGACGAGAGCAAGAGGAATCTGCAGCAGCTGCGGCAGCTGTAGAGACAGTAACTGCCATTGCAGTCCCCTCCGAACCTCTGGACATGCAGCCTTTACACGTCGAGGATAAGTCCGTGCTCATGATGGGGGCTGAGCACTCGCACCAGCATCCTGACTTCAAAGATGACCTGAGTCACCAGCAACACACACATCACCACAGCAGTGAGCTGGATCTAGAAACGGTGCAAGCTGTCCAGTCACTTACGCAAGGTGAGGCTCAGGAGGAGGATGCAGAGTCTCATGGAGCCTACCAGGACTGTGAGGAGACGCTAGCTGCTTGTCGAACCCTCCAGAGCTACAGTCATGGTGAGGGAGAGGAGGAAACACTAGCCCTGGTGGAAGAGTGTGGAGCCTCCCAACACAGTCCCATGCCCAACCCACCAATGCCCACGTTACCGAACCAGTCTGCCCGTTCAGTCAACAGCCCTGGAATGACTCCTGGTCCTATGGACCCTGGACCAGGGGTGCCTGGTCCCACAGGAACTGGAGGGGGAACAGGTGGAGGTTATACCCAAATAACCCCAGAACATCCCAGCTCTCTATCAGCTCCCTCACTGCAAAACATGGAGACCTCCCCCATGATGGATGTGCCGTCAGTTTCTGATCATTCACAGCAAGTGGTGGACAGTGGCTTTAGTGACCTTGGCAGCATTGAAAGCACCACAGAAAACTATGACAATCCGAGCAGCTATGACTCAACCATGGGAGGTGGAGGTAACGGAGGAGGAAATGGAAGTAATGGAGGTGGCATGTCTGCAGCTGCTGCAGCAGCGGTGGCTGCTTCTTCATCGTCTTCATCCTCTAGTTCAACCACACCATCGTCATCATCCTCACAAGGCAACAGCTGCTCCTTCGTCTCAACTCCTGGGTTGACATCCTCTAGCACAGGTGTTGGCTCTCAGATCGCCATGGGGAGCTGTAGCCTTATCCAGCAAGCAGGTCCTGGACCAACCACTGGACCTGGTGCTAACAGTGGTAGTGGTGTCCCACAACCTCCACCCCCACCTCCTCCCCCTTCTGCCAGCACTCCAAGTTGCGGTATAAAGTCTCCACAAGGCTGCGTCATCGAAAGGCCTCCAAGTGCCAGCCAGCAGCAACAGAAGAAAGTCTCGCAACCACCTCAACAGCAGCAAAACCCTCAGCCTCCACCCTCTGCTCCACCACCCCCTCCACCTCAACAGCAAGCACTCTCGCAGTGCAGCATGGGAAATGGGTTCGCTTCCACACCCATGATCATGGAGATTCCTGAAAGTGCAGGCAGTGGTGGAGGCAGGAGTTTGTATGACCGCATGGGCCAGGACTTTGGCGCTGGTGGCTACGGTCAACCCTCAGCTACTTTCAGTTTAGCCAAACTCCAGCAGCTAACTAACACCATCATGGATCCCCACGCCATGTCTTATTCACATTCAGCTGCTGTCACCTCATACGCTACAAGCGTTTCGCTATCCAACCCAGGCTTAGCACAGCTTGCTTCTTCCCCACACCCACCCTTGCCCCAGGCTCAGCCCACTATGACCCCACCTCCCAATTTAAGTTCTGGCTCCATGAACCTTGGCTCTCCCTTGATTCAGTGCAACATGACAGGCGCGAACATTGGACTACCCCCCCCTCCCCATACACAGCGGTTGCAAGGCCAAATGGCTACTGTCAAAGGTCACATTTCAATTCGTTCCAAAGCCTCTCAAATTCCTGCAGGCTCCCCTCACCAGCAGCAATTGTACAGTCGCAGCTCTGGCACTGTGACCATGCAAGGCTCTCCACGGACTCTAGCGGTGCAGCGTGGCATGATGACCAACCTTATGCCCACACCTGCCGCCTACAACTCTATGAACATGAACCCACTAAATGCTGCCATGTCAGCTGGCTACCGCATGCCACAGCCCATGATGAACAGCGGGTACCACAGTAACCCTCCTTATATGAACCAGCCGGCCCAGTACCCCATGCAGATGCAAATGGGCATGATGGGAGGGCAGGCTTACCCACAGCAGCCTATGCAGCCCAATCATCATGGAAACATGATGTACACGGGCCCCTCACACCACAGCTACGCTGGCGTCCCCAAACAGTCGCCTTACATGAGCAGATGAGCACCAGAGAACTAGCAGAGAGAACTGAGAGACATTCCCCACCAGACTCTGCATCTCTGTACTTGATTCATTTGTAGCCACCCTCCAAAGTCTGGGCGAAAAGGCAACAAGATAAGTGAGCTTGGTGGAGGAAGAGGACATAGAGACTGCGACAATTTCTTTTTCTTTATAAATATTTTGTCGTCAAGCTCTGTTCCTTTTTAGGTTCATTTCCCAGTTGCCTGAGCTGACGTAGTTGGGGAGATAATGATGGGCTGATCACAGGAGATGATTTAATGGACCTTTTATTGTGGCAAGTGTCATGCTCCTACAGACCATCTCTGCCATGGTTGTACCAACAGGGTTTGGTCCGCCGAAGTGTCCGCCACTCCATCCATGAGACCGAAGGGGCAAAGCATCAAAGCAGCTATAGGGGAAGTGGACCTAACTTTTCAAACTGAGAAACAAATACATTTGCGTTGCTAATGAACATACATTGAATCATGCACACAATCGTTCAATTTGACATAGGAAGCCTTACCTTAAAAGAGACAAAATAATTGTAGATGGACAATTTTTCTTTTTTATTATATTATTATTATTATTATTATTATTATTTGCTTTATTTTTTAAAATGTTCTCATTTTTTCAAAGACTGTTGAAATGCTTGTGTTTCAGTCTGACCTTCTCATGCTTTGTGTGTGGCTGTTCTGGACAAAGTGATTCATGCTCGCTCACTCATACATACTCACTCATAAATACATTCACTGACACACAAAGCTCTATAGCCACTTGAAAGCTTACGTGGAGGCACTTCTAGTCGGGACGCCAAGGTGTCCGAGTTGTCTGTAAATCTGTGTCTTCCCAGTATGGAAACGTGTATATCCCAACTTAATAGTGGTAAGAGCCTAAGAGCCCTAATGGACATCTAATAGTAATGACCATGCATCCATAGACTGGACTGAACAGAAGTCCGTGGAAAGGAAATAATGTAAATATTCTGGTACTACCTGGTTCACAGCACATACTCGTGAAATCTAGTACTCACACTTTTCTTGAACACTCCACAGATGCCACTAGAGGGCGCAGCAGTCAATAGTGGGAAGGTCTTCAGTTTCATACTACACAGTGCAGTGTCCACGTAATGTGGTGGGTAAAAAGGGTTTAACCACGCAGGAGCACATTTGCTGAGCAGTTAGCTTTGCAACTGTGCTCATCCAATGATGTTAACGATGCCTCCTAAAGTAGGCCTTACTGTGGCACCAGTAAGTAGCGCTCCTCGTACTCCAGCTGATCATGCAGAAGAAATGCTAGCTGTTAGCCACAAGAGGGAGTTGTACAAATAATTAGATCTGTGTCTGCAATGCACACATGGACAGACGAACACTCATACCCGGGATAAAGGTTAAAGTGCATGATGTCCTGAGATGGTTACTGTTTTAGGACAACAGGCAGAGAATTTCTTAATGTTCCAGTATTCATTGTCAATATGAGGAATCTTTCTCAAAGACCTGACGTTTCATATATTATTTGTGCTCTTTTGTTTTTCTGAATTTTATCAGACTGGGCAGCTTTCTTTTATGACACAAGCTGACTCTTTTTGACTTTAGAAGACTTATTGTAGAGAAAATGTTTTTCTAAAATATAAAAAGAAATTCTGACATGGATATTGGTACTGTCATTTTTTCACTTCTGTTTCAGGAAAAAACAATGCATATTTTTAGCTCGACTCTTGGGGTAATATTATTAAGAAATTCAAAACTAAAAAAATTACAACTCACTTTTAGTGAATTTAAGATGCCTTTAACCTTTCCATTCCATCTCATCTCTAGAGTTTTCTATCTTTGTGTAGTATATTAATGCTATTTTAAAACAAAAGGAAAAAACAGATATCTAAAGGTCACTTAGCGTTATTTTCTTTTTCTTGGTTATTGTGTGTGTATAGGCCAACTTCCTTACATCTATGAGGCATGTAAAAATGAGCTCAGTATATTTCTGTCTGTTTATATTGCTTACCTTTTCGTATACTTTGTAATTGTACATGGTGAGTTGTAAGCTAAGAGAGAGCCTGGTAGCCGGAGAAAGAGAGAGCCAAGCTGGGGCGCTCTCAGATGGTGGGAAGCGTCCACCTTCCACTCCTCTCTGTTTTGTCCTTGTATGTATTTCCATTTATTTGTTTCTTTCTTTTCTTTTTTTCTTAGCAAGTACTTTCAAAGAACTCTGTACATTTTAACATGAAACAAAAATAAATTATGTTGAGCCATTTCACTTGTTATTGTTTTTCTTGAAAAGTCTCTTGGAAACAAGTTATTTTAATGATTACAAAATTGCTACTCTTATCATTTCCAAAGCAGTAATTGAATCTTTACAGTGTTCCTAGTGGGATCTTGTAAATGAGTAAAAACTTTAGAAACTAGTGTAAAAGCTAAAGCTGTTGAACTTGGGTCATTCTACAAAACCGGTAGATTGGGTAAACCCAGCCTGATCTGCCGGCGATTTGATTTCACCCTGCAGCTCAGGCTGGAAACCTGTACATTAATTTATCCTGCTTCTGTCACGCTTTTACAGGAACCAATCACAGACTGGCTTATCCACCTGGCATGCTATTGGCGGGTTTAACACAACGACGGCTAGAGAAGAATGGGTCAGTGCCTGTTGATCACGCCTCTTGTGCAGTAGAAAATACAGAGCAGACCCCCCAGACCAATGTTCAGTCTTAAATTGAGCTTGGTCTGGTGATAGCCAGACAACAAAACGGGAGCCTTTCCATTTATTTATTTATTTTTTTTAAACTAAACTACTTTAAGCATAAACATTCTATCAGACAAAAAACCAAAAATTGCATTGTGCCATCTGCAGCTAAATAAAATAAAAAAATACACTTGGGAAATTATATTGAAAAAATATTGCATTTAAAAAAACAGGGTTCTCTGATTTGTTTCAGCTAATTTTTCTATGGATATCCAGTTTTTTTTTTTTTTTAGCAAAGTGCATATTTGCTAATACATAATGTGCTAAAGAAAGCAATATGTCATATAAAAGCATCATGTACCACAGAGAGTTTATTGTTTTATGGAGTTAATGTTAGCAATCCCAAAATGGTTATAACATCTTTTAACCTTAATATATTGTCATCATGGCTACATAAACCTTGAGCCAATACAACTAAGGCTTTTTAGTGACGTTTATTTTGGCCTCTGGACAATGAAGTTTAGTATTATTGTATCACTCATTTATTGCAATATACCAATTAAAACTTACTACTTACGTAACAAATGATTACTTAATTTGTGTGCTATTGTATTTTTGTTTTACGCTTTATTTTAGAGAGGGCCATCATGTGATTAGTGCGATTATACATGTAAGTACTCAGTAATATTAATTAACAACATCACACTTACTCTCTATGAGGTTAGGGTATGATTAGGAGTTTCGTCTCAGAGGTTAGTTGCATGTAATTATACATACTTTGCTTGTTATTATTATGATATATGGAAATTATTATTACATGCAACATATGTAACAATGACACTGTAAAATATGTCATGTAAAACATCATAGAGTTTTTGTTATGGAGGCGTTACAACCTTAATGGTTATAATGGCCCCTTTTAACCTTAATGCCCATTGTCATAGGGCACGATAAACCTTGAGCCAATAAAAACAGCGCTGTGCGGTGACGTTTATTGGCCCCTGTCCAATGAACTTTGAGTTGTCCACTCGCTTCCGCAATATATGCCAATTAAAACCAGAGTGGGCGGGCACACGTGCTATACGTAGCCCACCATTGGTCAGAGCGAATGACAATCATATATTTTCTTGTCTCAAAATAACGGAGAAGGAAGCGACATATCTGGTTGTGCTTTATTAAAAATCCCGGGAAGTGGCAGTAATAAACCCCAGAAATCGTGAGTATTATGTCATATTTACAATATGAGTAGTTTACACCCAAAGAAAAGGAAACGATTGGTAAAAACGTGGAATGAATGAACCTTTTCAACCCGTAGCTTGTCACGAGACAGTCCTGTGATGCGAGAGAGGAGGAGGAAATATTAACGCATAGATACGAGGATGATGAACCCGTTCCTGTCTCTTCGCCCGAGCTGGCTGTTTTTTGTTTTTGTTTTTTTTAAATATCTATTCTTCTCTCCGGTAACCAGATAGGGATGTAGAATAACAAATGAGCCCAGAGGCCTATCAGTTACCCATGAAGATGCTGGCAGGTTTACTCTTCTGTTATTGCCTGAACGACTAAAGACCGTGTAGGCTTCAGATCTGCATTAATCATCATGTCTGTCATATAAATATTCTGTAATTTTGCGTTTGACATTTTGTCCCTCGTTTTGTCTTTCCAGCTGTCACGATGATCCACAGTCTTTTCCTGGTTAACGCATCGGGGGACATCTTCCTGGAGAAGCACTGGAAGAGTGTGGTCAGCCGATCCGTTTGCGATTACTTTTTCGAGGCCCTGGAACGGGCCACGGAACCGGAGAACGTGCCTCCGGTGATCCCGACCCCGCATCACTACCTCATTAACGTGCTCCGCCATCGCATCTACTTCGTGGCCGTCATACAGAGCGAGGTGCCTCCTCTGTTTGTCATCGAGTTCCTCCATCGTGTGGTGGACACATTTCAGGTTTGTATGATTTTATTCTTCTAATTTACCATGGTATGGTGATAGTATCAGATACCAATGTGCATTGACCATAGTGCACAAGTATACTGTGGCTGTATTATCTGGTATGGTATTGGATAGAGATACTGTGGTACTTTGAAATATGCAATGGTACTTTTCAGCCCAAGGTAATTAAATCATTAATTTGATTAAACTAATCTAAATGTCTAAAATATCAGATTGCCATAGTACAAAACATGTAATATCATAGTGTGGTACAAGCTACTCAAAAAAAAAAAAATAGGTGGTACCATAGTACAGTTATTGGAATAGTATTATATGCCAGTACCGCAGTACTATGATAAATACCATGGTATTAGCAGGCGCTGTTGTCTAAAATAATACAAATAAAAATGTAAACAGGAATATTAGGTTAGGGTAGGATTAGGGTTTGGTTGAGGGTAAATTGCATGTAATTATGCATAATTTACTTTCATTATTACTATGGTACTTACATGTAACAATGACACTGTAAAATAAAGTGTTACCGTATTTATAATATACTCCAAGTTACTTTAAGAATACCACCATGCCATGGAACACTATCGTTCAAAAGTTTGGGTTTTATTCCTGTGAATTTTCAGCATCATTACTCCAGTCTTTAGTGTCACATGATCCTTCAGACATCATTTTAATATGCTGATTTGCTGCTCAAGAAACATTTCTTATCGCTGTCGACGTTAACCATTGTGCTGCTTAATATTTTTCTGGAAATGTGATACTTCAGGATTCTTTGATGAATAGAAAGTTCTGAAGAACAGCGCTTATTTGAAATATTTTTTTTTTTTGTATCATTATAAAAGTCTTTACGGCCACTTTTAAGGCATCCTTGCTGAATACAATTGCTCCTTTCTTTCAAAAAATTAAATATGATTGATCCAATTTACTTTTGAAACAATAATGTCCAAAATTGTATCATATTATCATGATATCATGCCCAAAAACATGGTACTTTGATAACATATTAGCCACAAAATATGAATTAGTTCCTACATGTCAAACAAAAAAGTACTGATGATAACATGTTGTATCGGTATAGAACATATACGGAATGAGAACTATATTCATAGAATATGGTATTTACACACAGTACACCTTTATTGACGCCTCTAAGCCTTTTAATAGAGTTAATCAACAAAAGTTGTTTAGTAAACTGAGACAAAGGGGTGTGCTTAATAGCATACTAAGAATTTTGGTATATTGGTACGCTAATCAGACTATGACAATAAAACGGGGTAATAGTGTCTCAGCTCCTTTTGGAGTTGCTAATGGAGTGCGGCAGGGAGGTCTACTCTCACCAGCCCTTTTTAATGTTTATATGAATGAATTGTCAGATAAATTAAGTTACTGTAAGACTGGATGTGTGCTTGGTAATATCGTAATCAATCATCTTATGTATGCTGACTATCTGGTTAGTTTGTTCACTGAGTAGTGCTGGTTTTCAACATCTGCTAAATGTATGTTCTGTCTATGAGATTAAATATGATGTGCAATATAATGCAAAGAAGAGTGTGCTATGATATGTAGAACAAAAGGGCATAAGGACCTGAGGATAAGGCAAGTACTGAATGTATGCTAGTATGTATGGAGGTCATTTATTTTGTATGTCAAGAGTAAAACCTTTTATGGGTCTAATAAGGAGTTTGATGTATATATTTATTTGTCGGCTGTGTGGTGCGATACCAATCACCTATGAGAAAGTACTGGTAAAATTGTCTCTTTTAATGTTTTGTATTTTATGTAATTTTTTGTGTTAGTTGTTGTGTGTTTCTAATGGACCTTGAGTCTGGAAATAAAAGTTGAATTGAATATAAAAACCATAGTATGTGCATAGTATTCAAAGGTGCTTTAAAGAATACAAATGGATTACCATGGTACGTTACATGAACTGCTGATCTGTTTTATAAAATATATTAACGTAGTACTGAATTTAATATAAAGCATTACTTTAAAGTGCTACCATTTCAAACTATTACTTCTGAAAACATTCAATTAATGTGTTTTATTTTTCCCTTTAGGACTATTTTGGGGTGTGCACAGAGGCAGCTATTAAAGACAATGTTGTTGTGGTCTATGAGCTGCTGGAGGAGATGTTGGATA
This sequence comes from Paracanthobrama guichenoti, assembly GCA_018749465.1. NCBI lineage: Eukaryota > Metazoa > Chordata > Actinopteri > Cypriniformes > Gobionidae > Paracanthobrama > Paracanthobrama guichenoti. Next base: position 7,149,590 of record CM031947.1, on the reverse strand, counting down.
ATGGCTTCCCTCTGGCCACCGAATCAAACATCCTAAAAGAGCTCATTAAACCTCCAACCATCCTGCGCACAGTGGTGAACACCATCACAGGTATTCTGTGCGATTTTGTGGTGTTAAATGTCTCTCAGCTCCTAAATCCATAATATTAAATTCTTCTGTTTGTTATCTGTGCACAGGAAGTACTAATGTTGGAGAGCAGCTTCCTACAGGTCAGCTGTCAGTGGTACCATGGCGGCGCACAGGTGTCAAATATACCAACAACGAAGCTTATTTTGACGTGGTGGAAGAAATCGATGCTATCATTGACAAATCAGGTAGGTTCTTATTTGGCGGCATCTGGTAGATGCAGCAATAAAATGCAGATGATTTTGCTGTCCGATCTCTAACCTATGAATCAGTAAATCATTTATGAATAAATATATTTCCTTTTAAAGGTTCCACTATCACAGCAGAGATCCAGGGAGTGATAGACGCCTGTGTGAAACTTACAGGAATGCCTGATCTCACCTTGTCATTTATGGTAAATCTGGACATCTTTTCATAATAAATTAGCTGAACTTTTTGGCCCTGTGTACACCTGGTATTAAGATGCGTTTTGGTCGATTGGATCACAAGTAGATGAGGGAGAAACACCTAGTGTTTTAATCTGTCTCTTTTGTCCACTTTCAACCACTTCTGTCCTGATTTCATCCAGGGGAGGGTCTATGGGTGGGTAAATGTATGGGCTTCTTTCGATCCAATGGATGAAATAAGCTCACACACTATATATGAACGCGACTGGAGACGACAGGAAAACATATGGAGAGCAGCGGCTTTTGTTTCTCCTCTGATGGCTGCAAGACCGCTCTGAGTGCATGTTAGAAATCAGTAATGGTGAGAGAAAGGCGTGCTTGGTAGTGGTTCTTCAAACCAAACTTGGATCTCCAGCCAACAAAGTTTAAATCCCGTCTGGCTAGCGCCCTTCCCATAATGTTTAAGCTTTAAGTCAGTAGGCAGTCTTTTGTGGCTGTTTTGTCACATGAGCATTTACACTATGAAAGCAATCCGGTCAAATGTATTTTCGACTACCTCAGGAAGTGGTTGACAAGCTCAAAACAATTAACCTTTTACACCTGTATTTAACGTCATCCACTTATCCAATCGCCCAAAATGCATCTTAATACCAGGTGTAAACAGAGCCTTTGAAGTCCTGAACAACCTCAGTGTCTTCGAGTTTATTAAAGGAATAGTTTACCCTAAAATGAAAATTATCCCATAATTTACTCACCCTCAAGCCATCATAAGGTGTATATGACTTTCTTCTTTCAGCCGTACACAGAGTTATATTAAATAATATTCTGGCTCTTCACAGCTTTGTAATGGCATTGAATAGTGCCTCACCTCAGAAAAACAAACTTTCCTGTCCTGTCCTATCCTGTGTTATTGCATGCGCAAATGTGGAGGCACACGCGAAGTATATCACTTCATTATAAACAAACATTCAACATTCAATGTCGCAGTTATGTTGTCAATTAGTAAGTCATGAAATTATCAAAAAGTACCAATAAATTACTTTTTGTATGCATGTATGATGTTCAGCCGTCTCCATGTTTCATTAATTGTTAATGTTAGTCTTGTGTATTTACCATGGTTACTGTTGTTTTCATAACCCCAAAATGCCACTTTATTTTCACTTTGTATTATTTTGTATATTTTAAATGACTGTGGCTTAACCATGGGAAAATTTGGGTCCCATGGCCAAACCAGTTGAGATCTGCTGCTATATAGCAAATTTCAACTGCTTGACTTCCACTATATTGCCAGAAGTTTTGGGACGCCTGCCTTTACATGCACATGAACTTTAATGCATCCCATTCTTAATCCGTGGGGTTTAATATGGAGTTGTCCCACTCTTTGCAGCTATAACAGCTTCAACTCTTCTGGGAAGGCTTTCCACAAGGTTTAGGAGTGTGTTTATGGGTATTTTTGACCATTCTTCTAGTTGTGCATTTGTGAGGTCAGGCACTGATGTTGGACGAGATGGCCTGGCCCGCAGTCTCCGCTCTAATTCATCCCAAAGGTGTTCTATCGGGTTGAGGTCAGGACTCTGTGCAGGCCAGTCAAGTTCCTCCACACTAAACTCGCTCATCCCTTGCTTTGTGCACTGGTGCGCAGTCATGTTGTAACATGAAGGGGCCATCCCCAAACTGTTCCCACAGAGTTGGGAGCATGAAGGCCCAACCCCTGAAAAATAATCCCACACCATAATCCCCCCTCTGCCAAACTTTACACTTGGCACAATGCAGTCAGGCAAGTACCGTTCTCCTGGCAACCGCCAAACCCAGACTCGTCCATCGGATTGCCAGACAGAGAAGCGTGATTCGTCACTCCAGAGAACACGTCTCCACTGCTCTAGAGTCCAGTGGCGGCATGCTTTACACCACTGCATTCCGACGCTTTGCATTGCACTTGGTGATGTAAGGCTTGGATGCAGCTGCTCGGCCATGGAAACCCATTCCATGACGTTCTCTACACACTGTTCTTGAGCTTATCTGAAGGCCACACAAAGTTTGGAGGTCTGTAGCTATTGAAGTTGGTGACTTCTGTGTACTGTGAGCCTCAGCATGTGCTGACCCCACTCTGTGATTTTACGTGGCCTACCACTGGCTGAGTTGCTGTTGTTTCAAAAGCTTCCACTTTGTTATAATACCACTAACAGTTGACCGTGGAATATTTAGTAGTGAGGACATTTCACAAATGGACTTATTGCCCAGGTGGCAACCTATCACGGTACCACGCTTGAATTCACTGAGCTCCTGAGAGCGACCCATTCTTTCACAAATGTTTGTAGAAGTGTCTGCATGCCTAAGTGCTTGATTTTATACACCTGTGGCCATGGAAGTGATTGGAACACCTGAATTCAATGATTTGGAGGGTTGTCCCGATACTTTTGGCAATATAGTGTATATTTGATCACAAAATATAATTATATTATCGCCCAGATCTTAATCCAACAATTTATAAAGTTGGATATACAAGTGTTCAACTTTATCCACATACATACAGTAGGGCAGTATATCCTATATAACATATTGCTTGTATTGTTATAAAATGATAATAAATTAAATAAAATAATAAAAATGAGAAACGCATATAAAATTAATAAAACACAAAAAAATGTAAGCTAATTGGCTACATGGTGGCTACCATAAGATACTACCTTTATAGGTGCACTCCGTAATGCTATGCTTGTGTTGCCCTGGCCAATAAGTCATCTTGGGCTGTCATCGTCACCTTTCAAAATTGCTTTTCAAATCTATAACATTTTTAATTTTATATTTTTGCATGTATTCATTTAGCAGAATTTGGATTTATGTGTTTAATGAGGGACAAATAATCAAGTGCCCTTTTGAAGTTCAAATCTCCAATATATTTTATATTACTATATACTAACTAACCCATATACCTAATTCCTTTTCTTTCCATTTCATTCCTTTGCAATCAACATCTTTAATTCTGTAGAACCCTCGACTCCTGGATGATGTCAGCTTCCACCCCTGTGTGCGGTTCAAGCGTTGGGAAGCAGAGCGAATTCTTTCTTTCATCCCACCAGACGGCAACTTCCGCCTCTTGTCCTACCACGTCAGCTCTCAGAAGTGAGAACATCCCAACATATTATTAGCTTCAAAGGCAGATTAGTAACTCATAGTGGGGACATGACAAAAATAGTCCCCTTTAGATATTCAATTAAAGTGCTTTTGCACCAGAGGAACGTTTTCATAGTTCCAATAACTATTGGTGGAAGTACCTGCTTTTTACCGTGTTTGCACCACAGGAACTGGGAATGGTTGTAGTTATAGGAACATCTTTTGGGGGAACTAAATTAGCTCCTACTTCAGAGTAGGGTCTAACCCAGCATAATAAGAACTACCAGTGACGTAAGTGTATGTTGATTGGCCGAATGCATGCTATACGAAACACCGGTATCCTTTTTTGCTCTTTCAATTGCATAACTTCTGTCTACATTCCACCTTAATTATCACGAGACCCACGACACACAAAAAATACAGCTTCATTCACTGCGTCCTCCATCTAGTTGTTGAATGCCGTGCTTAAATGACATCGCTGTCTGCCTGCTTGCATCACTTCAGATTTCCTATTGGCAGTGTGAATGCAACCAGAAAAATGTTCCTAGGGGAAAATGTACTTCTCGGGGGATGGCCCTGGTTAGTTCCTATAACTACCCGGTGTGAAAGCCCCTTTTGTGCAGAGCAGTGGGAAAATCTCAAAAATCCCTTACTAATATTAGTCATTTTGTTCTGTTGTTAGTAACTTTCTAATTATAGGGTTGTAGTATATTATATACACTATCGTTCCAAAAGTTTGGGGTCGGTAAGATTTTTTTTTTTTATGTTTTTGAAAAATGTTTCTTGTGTTCACCAAGGCTGCATTCATTTGATCAAAAAATACAGTAACATTTTGTGAAGTATTCTTACAGTTTAAAATTTTCTATTATAATATATTTTAAAATGTGACTTAATTCTGTAATGGCAAATCTATAAGTTATAATTTTTGCAGTTTAATAGACAGTTTTACCTGTGATTTTTAAATACTTTGCTGCTATATTCTTCAGCCTGGTGGCCATCCCAGTGTACGTAAAGCATAACATCAGCTTCAGAGAGGGCAGTTCTCAAGGTCGTTTTGAGCTCACCCTCGGCCCAAAGCAGACCATGGGTAAGGCGGTGGAATCAGTCCTGGTGAGCAGTCAGCTGCCCCGTGGTGTCCTCAACGCCAACCTCAACCCCTCACAGGGCACTTACACTTTTGACCCTGTCACCAAGGTAAACAAGCGTTTGTTTTCTGTGTTCATTGTTCTTTAGGTGCTGATGTTCATTTTGAGTTAACTGAGAACAAACTTGATTGAACTTTTTATTTGCAGTTTTTTTTTTTTAATCAGTGTTAAGTGTGCATTTGTATTTTAGCAAAATACAAAGCAAAGGGGGCAAAGCAAAGCAATACTTCCTCTTTTCAAGAAGGGGGACCGGAGAGTGTGTTCCAACTACAGGGCGATCACACTTCTCAGCCTCCCCGGGAAAGTCTATGCCAGGGTACTGGAGAGGAGAATTCAGCCGATAGTGGAACCTTGGATTCAGGAGGAATGTGGTTCTCCAGTGTGGTTTTCGTCCCGGTCGTAGAACACTGGACCAGCTCTATACCCTTTCCAGGGTGCTGGAGGGTTCATGGGAGTTTGCCCAACCAATCCACATGTGTTTTGTGGATTTGGAGAAGGCATTCGACTGTGTCCCTCGTGGCGTCCTGTGGAGGGTGCTCTGGGAGTACAGGGTCCGGGGCCCCTTGCTTAGGGCTGTTTGGTCCCTGTACGACCGGAGCAAGAGCTTGGTCCGCATTGCCGGCAGCAAGTCGGACTTGTTCCCAGTGCATGTTGGACTCCGGCAGGGCTGCCCTTTGTCATCGGTTTTGTTCATAATTTTTATGGACAGAATTTCTAGGCGCAGCCAAGGGCCGGAGAGTGTCCGGTTTGGGAACCACATGATTTCGTCGCTGCTTTTTGCGGATGACATTGTCATGTTGGCCTCCTCAGACCAGGACCTTCAGCGTGCACTGGGGCGGTTTGCAGCCGAGTGTGAAGCGGCCGGGATGAGAATCAGCACCTCCAAATCTGAGGCCATGGTTCTCAGTCGGAAAAGGGTGGCTTGCCCACTTCAGGTTGGTGGAGAGATTTTGCCTCAGGTGGAGGAGTTCAGGTATCTTTGGGTCTTGTTCACGAGTGAGGGAAGGATGTAACGGGAGATTGACAGATGGATCGGTGCAGCTTCTGCAGTAATGCAGTCGATGTACCGGTCTGTTGTGGTGAAGAAGGAGCTGAGCTGTAAGGCGAAGCTCTCGATTTACCGGTCAATGACCGAAAGGACAAGATCCCGGATACAGGTGGCCGAAATGAGCTTTCTCCGCAGGGTTGCTGGGCGCTCCCTTAGAGATAGGGTGAGAAGCTCAGTTACTCAGGAGGAGCTCAGAGTAAAGCCGTTGCTCCTCCACATCGAGAGGAGCCAGTTGAGGTGGCTCGGGCATCTATTTTGGATGCCTCCTGGACGCCTTCCCAGGGAGGTGTTCCGGGCATGTCCCCGGGAGGAGGCCCCGGGGAAAACCTAGGACACACTGGAGGGATTATGATTATGTATTAACGCCTCGGGGTTCCCCCGGAAGAGCTGAAGGAAGTGGCTAGGGAGAGGGAAGTCTGGGCGTCTCTGCTTAGACTGTTGCCCCCGCGACCCGGCCCCGGATAAGCGGAAGATAATGGATGGATGGATGGATGGACAAAGCAAAGGCTAAGAAGGGCTCCCTGATCAACTGATATTAATTAGTTTAATGGTGACAACAATTAAATGCATACAATTTAATAGCAGATCATAATTTACCAGATATGGGCTCAATAATATAATGTAATGTAATGTAATATATAATGCTGTCAGTATGTGCATCAGTCTTTTTATGTAGTTTAATGTGAATTTTTAACTGGCAGAAGCTGCATATTAATGTTGTGATGAATTGTTGTTATTTGCAGCTTTTGTCATGGGATGTGGGTAAGATAAACCCCCAGAAACTGCCCAGTTTAAAAGGATCTGTGAGTCTCCAGGCTGGAGCCTCCAAACCTGATGAAAACCCAACAATCAACATCCAGTTCAAGATTCAGCAGCTGGCCATTTCAGGTACCGTAGATCAGTTGTTTCTTAACCGATTTTGCTTCAGATTTTACATAGGACATCAAGTGTTGACCCAACACAACACCAAGGTTGTTCACAGAAAAGTAACAAAAAAAAAGTATGCATTTAATACACTTTTCAAACCATTTCAGCCCCACTAATTGTATTCAAACAGTTATGGATTACACATTTAAAGGGTTAGTTCATCCAAAAATGAAAATTGTCATAATTTGCTCAACTTCATGTCGTTCCAAGCCCGTAAGACTTTCGTTCATCTTCAAAACACAAATGAAGATCTGAGCGATTTCTGTCCCACCATTGACAGCTACGCAACTACCACTTTGACTCTTCAAAAAGCACGTTTGAGCTTCAGCAAAAACCAATGAGGTTCATTCTCGTGTGTTACGCAGCACGTTTGAGCTTCAGCAAGAACCAGTGAGGTTCATTCTCGTGTTACACAACACGTTTGAGCTTCTGCAAGAACCAATGAGGTTCATTCTCGTGTTACGCAGCACGTTTGAGCTTCTGCAAGAACCAATGAGGTTCATTCTCATGTGCTACGCAGCACGTTTGAGCTTCCGCAAGAACCAATGAGGTTCATTCTCATGTGTTATGCAGCACGTTTGAGCTTCAGCAAGAACCAGTGAGGTTGTTTCTCGTGTTACGCAGCATGTTTGAGCTTCAGCAAGAACCAATTGGGTTCATTCTCATATGTTACACAGCACGTTTGAGCTTCTGCAAGAACCAATGAGGTTCATTCTCGTGTTACACAGCAAATTTGAACTTCCGCAAGAGGTTTGTTCTCAAGTCTATTCAGAAAATTTGGACTAAACCGCTCCATTCATAGGGATTAGTTTTAAAATCTCTTTATGAACTTTTGAAGTGTCAAAGTGGTAGTTGTGTAGGCTGTCATTGGAGGACAGAAATCGCTCAGATTTAATTAAAAAGATCTTAATATGTGTTCTGAAGATGAACAAAAGTCTTACAGGTTTGGAACGGCATGAAGGTGAGTAAAGACAGAATTGTTGGGTGAACTGACCCTGTAAGAAAATATGCAAAGGCTTTTAGTTAATTTAATTGTGGATGTTTATTGTATTACTTTTTTACTTAAATTTGCCACCAGGGATATAAAATGTATTGCACTGGAAAAATATATAATTAGTTCATTCAAATATCAAATTTGTTTCAGGTATCGTGGAGATTTTGTTTTGATAAAATAAATATGAACAGAAATTTTCACAGTTGACCTTCAGTCAGAAAATAGTTTCTATAATCTCCCACAGGGGATGTAATAAAGTGCAGTTCTGCATATGAATGAGCAATTGAGAACATTTATGACAATTGCATTATCTGGCCAGGAGGTGGAGCTGTTTTGATTCTGAAACAGATGGTTTGAACAGCTGTGCCTGTAACATGGCACTGTAAGACAGAGCGCTTCAAGCTCATCTTGACTGATCATTGATTCAGTTCTTTTAGCAGTCACAACCGTTCCTCAAAGACACTATCGTACTATATACATATGTGCTTCGTAACTGACATGCTTGCTTTCTGCTTTCTCACCCAACAGGTCTGAAAGTAAATAGGTTGGACATGTACGGCGAGAAGTACAAACCTTTCAAAGGCATCAAATACATGACCAAAGCTGGCAAATTCCAGGTCCGAACCTAGACGACCTCTTTCTGCTTCCATTCCAAAATTAATATAATGGATTTATGGTAAAATGCGGACGAAGAAAAGAAATGGAAAAGGGTTTGAGCAAATACATGTCTTTTGGAATGCATTTCAGGATTTTTTCAGGAAAATGTATAAGACTGGGAGCGTGTGACTCCCAAAGTTAACACTATCAAATGTGCTATTACAGGTGCACCCAGGTTAAAGGGACAGTAACATTTCTCAGCATCATTTTCTTGTTTAAAAATGTTCCCTCCATTTTATTTGCAGCTTCACTGTATTTCCATCCTGACATTTCTGAGTCTTCTTCATGAGATTGAACTGCACTGTTATATATTGATCTGTGCCTCTGAGAAGCGAGGCGATAGGCGACTCCTTTCTGCATTGCAGAACAATAATCTTTATATTACCATTACAGACTGATTTTGGTTTCCGTCCTTAATGATTGTGTGCAAAGTAAACCATATTTCAGATGGTTTAACACTGAAGCTTTTCTTTATTTTTTGCTGTACTATTTTGACAGTATAAATCTCTTTTGTTTAAATGTTTTTGAAAACTGTTTCTTATACTATTTATTGCATATCTAACCATAACCGACCTATTTAAAGCATAAGTGACCATAACAATCCATAATAATGCTGTATGTGATGCTTGATTGTGTCATTTGTCTTACCCAGAATGCGACATGCATTAAAAAATGATGGATTCGAAGCACAGCACTTGCAACCATCCTGTCAATTAAAGTGCAGTTCTAGAGATTTTATGATTATGATTTATGGACGGTTGGTTTGCTTATGGAAACTGAATGAGATATACACTGAGTAGGAAAGATGTGAATTTAGTTTTTAGCTACTATTGGTGTTGTTTTCTTTCCTCCTCACTGTTTTTCAGACAAACACAACTGTTTACAGTGCTGTGTAATAAAAACAAATGCATAAAATGCCCTATGTTTGGCAGCGTTCATCTCTTAAACCAGGCAATTTGTAGAAATTGTAATTAAAATGTGTATTATGTTAATATCTAGAGATAAACATGTCACCATGTGGTAAGGATGGTTTGGCAACGTGATGTACCCTTCAGTCTTGAGAACGTTTAACATGTTCCCTTCCTTAAAAAAAAGCTAGTTCTGTTAAAAGCTAGACATCTAGTCACCCCGATGACGTAATTTTAACCCCGTTGGTCCACGGCACTCTCTGAACTCCATTCCGCAACTTACTTCAGTCTCTCTCCGCCTCTCCTTCCTCCTCCTCATCGTCTTTTAACTCTAAAACTTCCCTAGAGTGGATAGTCGAGACTTAGAAGAAAGTTAAAGGGTCTGTCCCATAATGAAATGGCAACTTTTTTTTCTTGTTGTGAAATTCGCCATGTCATGTCCTGACTGTTTAGCTTTTTTTTTTTAACCCGTGCAGCAAATGAACTTTTCCTTTTTTTCCCTCCTCATTTGCACTGCATTCCAAACTAAGTGCGTTTTAGTCATTTCTAGTCGTGTGTAATTGTATATGCATGTGATTTTTATTTTTAAGCAAATCATCATTTTAATCTAAATGGGGTTTGACAAGACGCACGAGTACCTTTCCATCGCTTGGTAAGTCCTTCCTGCATTTTTATTTCTTTATATTTGGAAACTTTTTCTCTCTGAGGTAAAAGGTTAGTAAACAACGTAAATTTGACACGAATGAAAGATGTGTATTCTGCTGTGGACGTTTTTGAATCCCTAATGTGAGGTGATTAGCACAATACACATCGATTACTGATAACTTTTTCGATTGTATTACGGGGTGATAATGAGAGCTATCAATGTAACAACAACACAAGAAAACGTCGGAACTGCCTTTGTTATAGTGTATCGAATGCGTTATAAATGTAACGTTCTGTTCACTCAGAAATGTTCGATTTTGTTTCTTTGTAACCAGTCGCGCCAGGCAACGCTGCAACCCGCACCCCGGGGTGTTGTTTTCTTTATTCAGAGGGGGGCCCTTGCTGATGTGTCGTTTCTCTCACCCTTCCCAGGAAAACTGTCACTTGTTTGTCAACATAAATCGGAAAAGCTAATACAGGCGTGTATGTGTTGCAGTTTAAGCGATCATCGTCGGTTTTTACACCTTTCCTAAACTCTTCATTTTTGCCGCCAGTTAAAGCGCCCGGCTGAATGCGGAGCCACGTGCTCAAGTCTCAGAGAGCGCGTGCGACACACTTGACTGGATGGTTTTTATATTTGGGCCATTTAACGATAAGGCAGTTGTCGATGGCAGGATATACTTTTAATTTCTCCACTCTAATAGAGTTCTTAGGGGTTTATTTTACTGTCAGTGCTCCTTCAAAAGATCAGTCACTACTAGCAGATTAACCCCTTAAATGTTTTGTAACACGGGGCGAGTTTTAACACCGTTAGTTAGCCATTTATAACTTTCATACAGCTGTGGGATTACTGTTACCATCATCCTGAGGTAACAGTATCAGTGTAAAAACATGAAGGATTTGCGAGACAAAAAAACAATTTTCACATGTAAGTATAATTTCAAGTTGACGTTAAAGGACAGAACTGGTTTCACTTGAGTCAGCATGTTCTCTTCTTTTAATTGATATAATCTCCAATCAAGTTTTTAATATACAAGTTAGTACTTGACTAACCACAGGGAGGCTTGTAACGCTTTCCAGTAGGCTACTTCTGTTCTACTTGAAAAACATTTCACTATAGTCATGAATACGGGCACATATATTTTCTGTTATGGTTTTAGTGTGTAGCTACAGTGTGTGTGTGTGTGTGTGTGTGTGTGTGTGTGTGTGTGTGTGTTCTAGAGTTGTTTCCAGGTTTATTTGCTGTTTACACGGTTTATTTGTGCGTTGTATGCTATATTAGCTATTTTAATTTGTCTAAAAATTGGAATATTGAGTCAAAGTTTAAGAAACCCCGTAAAAACACCGCAAAATGCTGCTGACTTAAGCATTTAGGCTGCATTCTGCTTACTCAAGCTTTGCCATGTCTCGTGCCCTCATATATTCTATTAAATAAAACATTCAATCTAATCTTTTATATAGGCTACTAAATCGAATGCACGTGAAAATATTTTACATAGGCTACTTTAAATAATGTCTATTTGGACAAGACTGTACAACTTAGACTATTTCTTTATATAGCCTACTATTTAAAAAAGAAAAAAAAGTCATACTCGCCTTACGTTGAAGAAGATTGGATGACTTGTATTTTTTTGTTTTTTTTTTTTTTTTTTTTTTTAAATATTACGTTGCAGTGTTTTATATCGAGGCATCAAGACAGGCACAGAGGGAATTCCTCATTAAAACCCTATTACCTTCCACATACTTTATCAAATAAATAACGCGCCATTGCGAATCATAACGTTCCCTTAATGAGTCCTCACTGACGTTTATCTTAACTATACAATACCTTAACAACAATGCACAATACGTGCGCTTAGTTACCGTTAAAATATTTGAGTTTATTGACGGTCCCCAAGCGCCGAACAAAGAGCGTCGAGCGAAAAAGTCCTGCATTGAGACTCATAGAGGACAAAGAACTGTGGAGAGCAATGGAGAGCTGTCTCATGGGGATTCGCCATTCTTACCGAGCATTTTCTCACATTTCACACGTAGTACCTATCGTTATTTAGTATCTTTGTGTCTTCTCTGGGTTTTTCCGTTTGTAGATCATTGAACAAGACTGAACAATGATCATGAGATTTCAGGCTGATACTGTCAAAGTCTTTTGACTTAACTTTCATTATGAAGCTTATTAAAAAAAAACTTAGATAGATAGATAGATAGATAGATAGATAGATAGATAGATAGATAGATTGATAGATTGACAGATGTATAGATATTACACTGTTTAGGTTTATGATAAGTTTATTATTTTCTTCTATTATTTTGATCTTTATTTTTGTGTGTGCATATATTCCAAACTTTGGCAATATTGTAATAATAATTATAAACTTTATTTTGTATAGCGCCTTTAAAAGTTGCATCTCAAAGCACTTTACAAGAACATACAAATAACCATATATAAAACATAAACAAAACAAACAAAAAAAAACATATAGGCTAGCCTAAAAAAAAAAAAAAAAAAAAAAAAAGTTTTAAGTGAAGATTTAAAAACACTAACAGATTAAGCATGTCTAATTTCAGTAGGAAGTGAAAGGCGTAAACGAGTGGGAGGAACCGTTAAAAAGCCAGAATCGGAAGAGTGGAGATTTCGTCTTGGGGTGTACAGTTAAAAGTTCAGACCGGTATTGTGGTGCTAAACTATGCAAGGCCTTGTAGAATTTTAAAATTTATGCGAAACCTGACAGGGAGCCAGTGCAAGGACTACGAGATAGGAATGATGTGCTCACGTGCCCTGGACCTTGTCAGGATTCTTGCAGCTGATTTTAGAACATATTGTAATTTCTTTAATGTAGATTGAGACCACAGCGAGCAGAGCATTACAATAGTCGATGCGTGAAAATACAAACGTATTGATCAGTTTTTCAGCCACGGAGAAAGATAACATGGGGTGCAGTCTTGCAATGTTTCTGAGATGAAAAAATGAAGTTTTAACCGTATTCTGTGCATGAGGATCAAATGTTAAATCAGCATCAAATATCCCAGAGGTATTATTTACACTCATGCCAATAAAGCAATTTTTTTTTTTTTTTTTTTTTTTTTTTTTTTTTAGATGAAAAATGTGTTTTATTGACTGGTTAATTTTAACCAAAACTTAATCCATACAAATCCTTATACATACTTTTTTTCCCTCTCTCTTTCCCTCTCTCTCTATACAGGCCCCAGACTGCCGTAAGTGGCAATGAGCTGACCTGCTTTCTGTCTACATCCAAATGACAGGTTCTGTAGTAGAGAGATGCTCCCCATCACCTGTGGCCTTATTCCTAACATTCCTGCACCTGCAGGTGAATGACATCATGGCCAGAACTGTCTCTTCAAAGTAAGGAGTCCCTCTTGTGCCCATCGCCACCCTTTAAAACCATTTGCAAACGTTCTTCCTTTGGTCCTAACACAGCACACACACTTTATGGACTGGTCTGTGTTGTGTTGTAAAGAACCTTATATTTTACCTTCTATTTTGAAGCCGTTAGCGGTCACTTTTACCACTCTCTTGTCCTTAAGGAGAGTGGGACCCTCAGTATGCACAAGCTGAAGGGTGGCTCTGGCCCTCCTGTCCAAGACATATATGAATTCCCTGTGGACGAGGAGGACCATAAAGTCTTCCTCGGGGCCAGGAGCGCAAGGGTGGTTTCTCCTGCAGCTGACTACATCAGGTCCGAGCATGAGCAAGCAGGCATGTTCTCTTTGCCCCAGATGGAGGGCCAGGAACTGATGGAGCCTGTGGTACCCCAGAAAAAGAAAAGGAAGAGATGTGGCATATGTGGGCCTTGTATGCAGAAGGAGAACTGCGGTACATGCAGCAACTGCCTGAACAGAAAGATCGGACACCAGATCTGCAAACTGAGAAAGTGTGATGAGCTGAAGAGGAGGAAGAGCCCATGGGAGGTAAAAGATCTGATCACATTTCACTTCTGTTTTTGTACATAAACAGGGTGGATTTAAAGGGATAGTTAACCCAAAAATGAAAATTACCCCATGATTTACTCACCCTCATGTCATCCTAGGTGTATATGACTATCTTCTATATTAAATAGTTTCCTGGCTCTTCCAAGCTTTATAATGGCAGTGAATAGAGGATGATATTTTGAAGCCCATAAAAGTGCATGTATCCATCATAAAAGATATCCACATGGCTCCGTGGGTAAATAAAGGCCTTCTGAAGTGAAATGATGCTTTTCTGTAAGAAAAATATCCATATTTAAATCTTAATAAACTAAATAGCTTCCGGACAGATGGCCGTATGCATCGATTTTGAGTAAATCACGGGGTAATTTAAATTTTTGGGTGAACTAACCCTTTAACCAATAAGTGAGTTAAGCAGCCACTTAAGGCACCAGGGAATCATGGGGCCCCAACAAATACCCAGAAGCATATAGCAATAATATTGAACATATACATTTTCTTAATCATTAATCCTTTTTTGTATATTCAAGAGTCACCATTAAAGTTTTAACGTTATTATTTCATATTGCGAATACGGGGCCCCCCTTACGTGGATTACTTGTGGACCATTCCATTAGTACTGCATGTGAGTGAGCAGCTTGTCACGGTTGATACACGGAGCATCTTTTTGAGCAATGTTGTCGAGCGATGTTGCTTGGGCACATTCCCATTGAGAATGGGCAACAAAATTCTGTCTGTATACTTTAGATTTTAGACTACTTTAGACTACCAGAGAGAAGTCAATGGTACAGTTGTCAGGAATACATAAATAATAAAACGCAGGTATCCCAGCGGAGCAGGAAAAAAAGGTGAAAAAAAAAAGTGTCCAAACTCCCCAAAGTCTTTTTTTTACACGCAAGCTGCACCCCTGTGAGCCACTGTCTCCTGGCAATGTGCCAGTGAGTGTAGCCCATAAACAACAGACGTATAACAGCACACAGGCAGTGTTTATCAATGACGAACCTTGCTTTCTGGCCAAAGCACCTGGCAGAAAGAGAGCGCTGTGAGCTTGTTAGGAAAGAGCTAGTTCAAATCACAGATAATTTCAGAGTTAACAGTGCTGTATGTTGATTCACACACAACAACTACTTGTGAAAAACTGTGAAAAGGTCAGACCCAGTTCTATGGGCTGCTAGAGAAACTGTAATAATAGCCAGTGCTGGGTAGTAATTGATTACATGTAATCTGGATTACGTAATCAGATTCCAAAAATGAAGTACTTGTAAAATGTAAATTTTTATTGATTTATCACTCAGTGAGTCATTTATCCATTTGTCTTGGCAAGGCACATTAAAATGTACAAACGTCATTACTTATTTACATGCAATACAGGGATTCCACAACTTTTTGTCAGATGAGCCTCTTTGACCTAATATATTTACTTGAAAAGTTAAAAAGTTGTCAAATAATAATATTAAATAATAATAAAGTTAAGTTCACGGTTGCCTGATGTTGTTAATGGTCACATGACATGAAGGTAAACAAATAAAATATTTTTATTATAATCTTACATTTTTATGACTTAATTGCTTAATAGCTTTTCACTAATCTGGGAAACCCTGACGTAATGTAATATTTAATGCACTTCATGGTTTTGAAAACAAAAATTATTCCATTCTTTTGGTAACACTTTAACTAATGTTAACTAATGACCATTATTCTAACTACATTAGTTAACATGAACTAATAATGAACTGCACTTATAAAGCATTTATTTATCTTTGTTAATGTTAATTTCAACATTTATTAATACTTTATTAAAATCTTGTTAACATTAGTTAATGCACTGTGAACTAACATGAACAAACCATGAACAGCTGGATTTTTTTTTTAACTAACGTTAACAAAGATGAACAAATACAGTAACAAATGAACTGCTCATGGTTGGTTCATGTTAGTTAATACATTAACTAATGTTAACTAATGACCATTATTCTAAAGTGTTACCCATTTTTCTTTATCTTTGTATCAATATGGTACAAGATTATCCTATTCAAATCAATGTGATTAAATGAGTTGGGTCAAAAGTAGTCCAATTATATTACCTTAAATGTGAAATGTAATGGATTATGTTACTAACTACAATTTTATTATTGTGTATTTTAGAATCAGTAACCGACTACAGTCTAACCGACTAGTAATCTACCCAGCACTGATAATAGCATATGCCTGAAACAGATCTTGCAAATGCTTGAGGGCGTATTTTTATTTTTTTTTGCAATCTGGAGGACGTCAAAGGTTTCGATTTACATTGTGTTTTTGCAGCATTGAGCAATGTTGTCAATAAGAGACGTGCTGTATGTGTTTGATCTCTTGAACGCAGTTGCCAATCAGAATTGTTTAAGTTAGTCAGAATCCTCTCATAACAATGTCAAAGAGATTCATTGTTTAAGTGGGCCTGGAAAAGACTAGCAGATCTTGGCTAGTGTACTTTTGTGGCCATATCTTTGGTAACTAGCCAGATGTTTAGTGGAGTGGAGCTGCTATAATCATTGAAGGAATTTGTCTTCCCAGTTTAGTTTTTATTTGTGATTTCATTATTCATTTATTTTACTTCACAATGAGAAAATACAACATTTACAGATTACATTAATATTTGACACATAGTTTACAAATGTAAAAGAAAAAGTTTTGAGAAAGAGACAGCAAAATAAGGGTTGCAAAGGTGAAAGGGTCCATATATGGTGTGTTGTGGCCCCATACCTGGAATTGCTTGGGGCCCCGAAAACACTAAGTGCACCCCTGTACGTGAAAAACATGTTACATATCTATCCATGTAATCTGCAAATGTTGTTTGGAGAATTTAACACTCAAAGGCAGGGCTACAGTCATCAATTTCTGTCTGTTAACCTGTTATTGGTCCACCTAGACTCATTCCTTACCTGTCCTGTCTTGACACGTCTCTTTTCATCCCTCCATTCTCGCCTAGATTGCAATGACCTGACAATATGGCAAGTTTCTTAAAGAGCCTCAAATGAGACAAAACTCTTAGTGTATAAATAACATTTATGTAGATTTTAAGCATTAATGTAGTAATTTCAGCACAATACACTTAGTGCATTAATCTTCACTTGATTTTATATTTTAATTATTATATTTACTATGATATTTAAATGTATTATTATCATATATTTTATTTTAATGTACAGTCATATGAAAACTGACTATTGAATACACCCTATTGAATTCCATGGTTTTCTGTGTCAGGACATCATCTGGTTCCTTGGCAGGTCTTAAGTTTGGCCCAGTTTGGTGAAAACCAAAAGAGTGTATCAGCACAAACACCTCATACAAAAAGTCAAGCATGCTGTTGGAGGTGTGATGATTTTTGGCTTGTTTTGTAGCCACTGGACCTGGGCACCTCATAGTCATTGAGTCGACCATGAACTCTGTATGCCAATGTATTCTGGAGTCAAATCTGTCTAACAGCTAAAGCTTGGCCAAAATTGGGCCATGCAACTGGACAATGATCCGAAGATCACCAGCACATCTACAACAGAATGGCTGAAAAAGAAAAGAATGAAGGTGTTGCAATGGCCCAGTCGAAGTCCAGACCTCATCCTGACTGAAATGCCCACAAACCTCAACAAACTGAAGCAATGTTGTAAAGAGTAGACCAAAATTAATCCAGAATGATGTGAGGGACTGATAAATCATGCAGAAAATGATTACGTCAAGTTATTGCTGCTAAAAGTGAATCTACAGGCAATTGAATGATAGGGTGTCCTAACTTTGTCACCCATGGTTTTTCCATCTTGACTTTATTTTTGCTAAATAAATAATGACTCTGTGTGATATGTCGTGTTGTTGTTCATCTGAGGTTTTATTTTCCAAATTTTAAGACTTGCCAAGCACTGATGGATTTTTTTTTCATTATGTCCTGATATAGAAAACCATGGAATTCAATAGGATGTCCTAACGTTTTCAAATGACTGCATTACTTTACATATGTATTATATGATTATACGAGTAATGGGAGTTAATACTTTGTTACACTATGCATCAGTGGTGACATATTTGTGTGTTAAGGAGCATGTTTGTGTTTCCACATCACTTTGTGAAGTTAGCTAAGGTATGGAAATCAGCCCACAGAGATTGAAAAGCATTGAAGAATTGCTCAGCAAAGCTCCCTCTCAACATCTTAACAAAATGAGCCTCTCTTTGTTTGTGTTTGTTTTTTAAAAGAGGCAGCTGCTGTAGTGTCCTGATTTATCACATATGAAAGTGGCTAATCATACTTTTTTTTTTTCTTCTCAAAGAGCAGCTGTTTAGAAGTCTGTAAAGCCATGCTCAGACTACAGGAGTTTCTAAATCTTAACCGATTGTGAAATCAATACTTATTCTTTGTAGCGAGAAAACAAAATGTTGTTGCCACATTTCGACCAGCCATTCCTCCATCTCTGTTATCCAATGGACCCGTACAGCTGCTTGTTTTGCGTTCGCCATTTCAAAAGTTCTTCTGCCTCCTCTCATTAGCTATTGTGGAAGTACTGATGTAATCATAGTTGTAATCATCACCATTTAAAATTCTAAATATTAAACATGTTTGATGTTTCCGGGTGGCCTTGATGTGTCCGCAAGCAGATCTGTAAATGCCTCACATTAATAGATACTCTGGGCCAAACATTGGAACCGACCGAAGCCCTGGACGCATTTTTTTTCTTTTTTTCCTTTTTCTTTTCTCTGAATGTCGGGGAGGGGAAAATCTGGCATAAATCAGCCTGAAACTCATGTAGTCTGAGCCCAGCTTTACTCTGGCAAGCAAAAATACACTTTTCCTCAGTGCGTTTGGTATTATAGAATCTTTACCAAATTCAAATGAATCAAGATTTGTACTTCAGAGTACTTTCTGAGTGTTTATCCATGCAAATGTCATTGCCATCATGTTAGGGTGTTGTGGGTGGTTACCAGGGTGTTGTTTTGCAGTTGCTGAGGTGTTTCTTAGTGTTTTAAATAGCACAGCACATTGCTATTTGGTTGCTAGGGTATTCTGGGTGGTTGCTCGGTGGATGCTTACTGGCATACGTTAAAAGATTCTAAATTGTCTAGCATATCCTAGATCATGTCCCTGCTTTAGTAAGTATGACATACAAGGGTTGGACAATGAAACTTAAACACCTGGTTTTAGACCACAATAATTATATTGTCCATCCCCTGCATGTTATACTGGCAACATTTTACAGTAAGATTTTACATTAGTTAACCACTTTAAGTAACATGAACTAATGAATAAGAATTTAGCTAGCATTTACAGCATTTAGGCTATTAACCCTAGTAAATGTAAATTTCAACATTTACTAATAACTAGCGTTATGTCGTATTTATTAACATTAGTTAATGCACTGTGAACTAACATGAAGAAACAGTGAACAGCTGGATTTTTATTAACTGACATTAACAAAGATGAATAAATACTGTAACAAATGTATTGTTCATTATTAACCCATGTTAGTTAATACATTAACTAATGTTAACAAATTATACCTTATTGTAAAGTGTCACCATTATACTTAAAAAGTTAAACTTAAGTAAGTTTTAATGCCCATTTCAAATGTTTACAAGGACAACATTTTTTGTAATTCAGTCTTTTAAATAGTAATAGCACAGCACTCTTCACCAAGCAACCCAATTTGAGGTAACATTCATGTCCGAAAAACAAACTAAGTGTAATGCACACAAGTTTAATACTTTTTATATGGCATTCTGTAAAATGAGTATGAGCAATAGTAATTGAGCCTATTAAGCACCACTAATGATATGTCTGTTTTTTACGGATTTTATACATTTCTTAATGTACTTTTTGGTTATTAAAAATTTTTCTTTTCCTGCTACAGCTTAAAGAGTTTAGGATCTTTTTCTTTATTTTGAGGGTAGGCACACTCACATTGGTTCCAGTTGTGTGTGTATATGTGCGTTTGAGCAGGTTTAGAGTCTCAGTGCAGAGAATTCCTTTTGCTTACTTTATATACTCTGCTCTTTGACCTTTGACCATTGGCGGCGTGGGGGCTGACCTGTGGCCAAATAGAAGAGGAAGGAGAACGGGGGAGGGATAGAGTGAGAGACAAAAAAAAGAGAACCAGAAAGAAGAGATAAGAAGTTTGGAAAGCTAAAGAAAAGGAGAAACCATGGAAAGGTAAAGGAGAAATGCAAATAAACAGGAAGGGCAGAAAGGACAGTGAGGACAATTGAAGGAAAAGTATCCATGTCTTTGTGTGCTTGTGTGGGAAATGGACAGAATTAGATCTTTGATTCGATGACAGGAAACAACAATACTCCCTCTCTCTTAAACTCCTGCCCACTCTCCCTCCATTTTCCCTCAACCTAATTATTGACCATACAATTCAAGGCATGGAATGCTTCTGGTTATATTTTAGCTAGAAAAAGTGGTTGTAGATATGTAGAGATGGATCTCTGACTACTCCTGAGACTGACTAGCTTCAGTTCACACCAAAGCACTACGTTTTACTACAAGCTTTTAAATTGAAAGTGCATTCCTCAATTTCATCATGTTGGTTGATTTTGTTTGTACAAAATGAAAAGTCTCTTATGCTCACCATGGCTGCATTTATTTGATTAAAAATACAGTAAAAACAATAATATTGTGAAATGTTATTACAATTTAAAATAACTTTTTCCATCTGAAAGTATTTTTGTAATTTATTCCTGTGATTATTCCTGAATCACTCCAGTCTTCAGTGTCACATGATCTTTCAGAAATCATTCTAATATGCTGATTTGCTGCTCAAAACACATTTCTTATTATTATCAATGTTGAAAAACTTTGTGCTTATTATTTTTGTGCAAACTGTGATACTTTTTCCTCAGAAATGTTTGAATAGGAATTTTAAAAACAGCATTTATTTAAAATGGAAATCTTTTGTAACATTATAAATGTCTTTGTCATTTTAAATTCTTTTAAAAAAATCTTTTCTGACCCCAAACTTTTGAATGATATACTGAATGTCTGAATGCACTCAGTCACCATGAATTAAAATGTCTAACAAATGAATAATTGTAAATGGAAATCAACAGCTCTCTGTCTAACACTTTACAAGTATAAGGACTGCATGAAGTCATGCTGGAAGCAACAAAGTGATGTAGTTTCTTACAAAATGGGAATGTTTAAATATACACTTAAATGTATACTTATCACTATTACTGTTTCAGTCACAAAGCATTTGATCAATGAACCCTATAGCCTATTATTATCTCATACCTTAACCAGTTCAACTCTGCGCCCCACCCGTGCGTCCAATATCATAATCATTCAAAATATGCTGCAGAGCTGAAATGGTAGGGATAGTTCACCCAAAATTTTTTATTATTTACTCACCATGATTTACTCACCCTCAAGTCATCCTAGGTGTAAATGAGATTCTTCATTCAGATGAGTACAGTCGGGAGTTATATAAAAAATGTCCTGGCTCTTCCCAGCTTTATAATGTTCTGTTTTGAAATCTATAAAAGTGCATGTATCCATCATAAAAGTGCTCCACACGGCACCGGGGGGTTAATAAAGGCCTTCTGAAGCAAAGTGATGCGTTTGTGTAAGAAAAACATCCATATTTAAAATTTTATAAACTAAAATAACTTGCTTCCGGCTGACAGCTGTATGCAAGTTGACTTACTGCAAAAGAGTAACCTCTGACACAATGTACAGGAGCATCGCAAGCTTTAACGGCTCTCGCGGATAGGGCTGGGCAACAAACTCAAGCCCATCCTCTCTTATATCGAAATCCTCCTGGCATTTCTCTTTAAAATTCATGTTTTAGACTTCTAATTCATGACTGGTGTTTTATTTTGCTCTATCCTCTGCGCGAATATATTTGTGAATACGCATGCGTCAAGGGGTCAAGTGTTACTCTTTCGTTGTGAATCGTTGCGTATGCCAGTCCGCTGGAAGCTAGTTATTTTAGTTTATAAAGTTTTAAATATGGATGTTTTTATTACACAAACGCATCACTTTGCTTCAGAAGGCCTTTATTAACCCCCCGGCGCCGTGTGGAGCACTTTTATGATGGATACATGCACTTTTATGGACTTCAAAACAGAACATTATAAAGCTGGGAAGAGCCAGGACATTTTTTAAGTTTAAGTTTTAAGAGTTTTATTTGTCACATACACAGTTATATACAGAATATACAACCGGCAGTGAAATGTAAACAGGTCCGCTCCATGGACAGTGCAAATTCACAGTTAAAAACACAAGGAGGAAATTATATAGAAATAGGATAAAAAAAGTACTATATATATATATATATATATATGTCTATATCTGTAGAATTATAAATAATCAAGTCAAAAGAAAAAAAAAAAGGTAACAAATAAGGATAAAGTGGAATAAAATAATTGAAGTAGACTGTGCAGTGAGTAAACTGTAGACTTATAAATATGTGGTTAACAAATGTATAAAGAGTATAATGTGCAAACAGGTTTATAACAGGTTGTTACACAGTAACAACGAGAACAGAAAGTGCAGTGCAATGTCAGTATGTCGATGTTTATCCAGAAGTGAAGTCACGTGACGTTAAGTTCAGGAGTCTGATGGCCTGGGGGAAGAAGCTTCTCCTGATATAATATAACTCCAATTGTATTCGTCTGAAAGAAGAATGTCATATGTCACGGGATTATGCACCAAAATGATGTCTTGTTGCAGAGAAATTAGATTTTACTTTCTAACTGATCAGACTTATGGTTTTGAATACAAACCAATTCCAAAAAAGTTGTGACAATGTACAAATTGTGAAATAAAAACAGAATGCAATGATGTGGAAGTTTCAAATTTCAATATTTTATTCGGAATACAACATGGATGACATATCAAATGTTTAAACTGAGAAAATGTATCATTTTAAGGGAAAAATAAGTTGATTTTAAATTTCATGGCATCAACACATCTCAAAAAAGTTGGGACAAGGCCATGTTTTCCTCTCTTCTTTTGTCTCTCTTCTTTTTATAACAGTCTGCAAACGTCTGGGGACTGAGGAGACAAGTTGCTCAAGTTTAGGAATAGGAATGTTGTCCCATTCTTGTCTAATACAGGCTTCTAGTTGCTCAACTGTCTTAGGTCTTCTTTTTCGCATCTTCCTCTTTATGATGCACCAAATGTTTTCTATGGGGGAAAGATCTGGACTGCAGGCTGGCCATTTCAGTACCCGGATCCTTCTTCTACGCAGCCATGATGTTGTAATTGATGCAGTATGTGGTCTGGCATTGTCATGTTGGAAAATGCAAGGTCTTCCCTGAAAGAGACAACGTCTGGATGGGAGCATATGTTGTTCTAGAACTTGGATCTACCTTTCAGCATTGATGGTGCCTTTCCAGATGTGTAAGCTGCCCATGCCACACGCACTCATGCAACCCCATACCATCAGAGATGCAGGCTTCTGAACTGAGCGCTGATAACAACTTGGGTTGTCCCAGTTTTCCAAAAAGAACTTCAAATTTTGATTCGTCTGACCACAGAACAGTTTTCCACTTTGCCACAGTCCATTTTAAATGAGCCTTGGCCCAGAGAAAACTCTTGCGCATCTGGATCATATGGCTTCTTTTTTGATCTATAGAGTTTTAGCCGGATGACACAGTGCATTGTGTTCACTGACAATGTTTTCTGGAAGTATTCCTGAGCCCATGTTGTGATTTCCATTACAGTAGCATTCCTGTATGTGATGCAGTGCCGCATTGCCGCTAAAGGCCCGAAGATCACGAGCATCCAGTATGGTTTTCCGGCCTTGACCCTTATGCACGAGATTGTTCCAGATTCTCTGAATCTTTGGATGATATTATGCACTGCAGATGATGATAACTTCAAACTCTTTGCAATTTTTCTCTGAGAAACTCCTTTCTGATATTGCTCCACTATTTTTGGCCGCAGCATTGGGGGAATTGGTGATCCTCTGCCCATTTTGACTTCTGAGAGACACTGCCACTCTGAGAGGCTCTTTTTATACCCAATTGTGTTGCCAATTAACCTAATAAGTTGCCAATTGGTCCTCCAGCTGTTCCTTATATGTACATTTAACTTTTCCGGCCTCTTATTGCTACCTGTTTTTTGGAATGTGTAGCTCTTATGAAATCCAAAATGAGCCAATATTTCAAAATGTCTCACTTTCAACATTTGATGTGTTATCTATATTCTATTGTGAATAAAATATAATTTTTTATTCACAATTTGTACAGTGTCCCAACTTTTTTTGAATCGGGTTTGTAAAAATAAAATAAAAAAATAACAGATTTATATTTGCAACAAGGTTAAAGGCTCAGGGAAGAAGGAGGCAGGAACCAGTGAATGATCAACATAAACTTTAATCATGAAATAAACAACAAAACAAAAGTAAAGTGGCAGCCCCTCATGGATGACTGACACATAAACATAATAAAACAGAACATAGTCCAGGCCTGGTCCTCTCTCGTTTTTAACTTTCGTCACTCCTCTATTTATCCATCACTCCCACGGCTCTTGGCCCCACTTTGCCCTTGTGACTGCACTCTAATCCCCAACACCACCCACCAACCACCCCGACACGGCGGGCGTAGCAACTTAGGGTAAGGACAGATGAGGCAAGAGAAAAGGAGATGGAAAGATGAGGAGAGACAGAGAGGGGAGAGAGGAAAGAAAAATCTTGGCCCATTTTCCGGACACACTGCCACTTGGTCCTCAACCAGCTGAGAGGCCCTCACTCGTGGTGCCATGCAATGGTACTGGACGTTTCTCTGTGGATGGCTCCATACTCCTCCATCTCCTGGCTACAGGTGCCGGCAGCAAGCTCCCCATTCCCTCGCTCTGCCCGCTCCTCCCCATCATGGTGGATGGCAGCAGGTCTGGCCTCCGGCGAACAGCGGCAACTCCTCCATCCCCTCACAAACAGCAGCCACCCCTCCTCGACCCATGAGCATGGCAGCGAGCTCTCCATCCCACCGGTTGCAAAATTGCTCCTACACCAAAGGCGGTCACCGCTCCTTCATGCTGCCCGATTTCCTCAGTGGGTTTCGGCACCAATGTAACAAGTTTAAAGGCTCAGGGAAGAAGGAGGCTGGAACCAATAGTAAATTTAAATCATAAAATAAACAAGCAACAAAAACAAAACCTCATGGACGACTGCTGCATATAAACATAAAACACAACATAAAGTCCAGGCCTGGTTCTCTCTCGCACTGTCATCACTCCTCCTTTTACCCTTCCGGAGCTCCTCCGGGAGACTCGAGATCGGTGTACTCATTAGCACTCATGCCACTGGCCTCGCTCCGTTCTCACAGCTATCGCTCTCACCCTGCTTGCCACAATATTGAAGGGGGCATTTGGGCCAAATTTAAAGACCATCAGAGACTTGACAGTGGAATCTTTTGACTTGAGCTAGAAAGGAACCAGCTAGTAACCATCCAGAACTTTATACAGGCTACTTGCATTTCATTCAGAAAATGTTGATTTTTATTTTTTGCCAAATACATTTTTTGAAAGACCAGTTTGTTGTGTTTGTTTACTAGCTAAGATCAGACAAAGGATGAGGTGGATTAGATTTAAATGTCTGTGTGTGTGTTTGTCAGGGTCACCCATCCCCCCTCGCCTCTCCCACCCTCTTTCCCTCCTCATCACTTCACTGAGCACATGAAAGAGACCGGCTCTAAAATCTGCCCATTGAAATCTCACATATGCAGTAAAAACATTCATTAATAAATCACTGAATGCTGAGAAACCCTGTAGCACAAATGTAACCACAACTAATCCAAATCCAAATTTACATAGCATTTCACTTGGCACGTGTGCACACAACCTATTCTGAGCACCTGCCTTGTTGAATTTGAAATTGAAATTGGACAAATGTTATCTTTTAAGAGCTGGAACAACAAACCTTGCTGTGCTACAGTGTCCAAACTGGCCATATTTCATTGAGCTGACCTCTGCACTATACCACCAGCTGACTTCACTATTGCCTGGCAACCAAATCACATTATAGCCTGTTCCACCAATCAGAGTTTTGCTGTGAGTCAGAATGAATGCAGACCCAGCGTGCATGGCAGGTAGCAGCACTCAATAATGCTAATAAACCCCAACCAATCACTGAATGAGAATAATTACTGTAGCTGTTGGCTTTCTGTGTGTCTGGAAGATGAGCAGCATTAAGCAGAACTAAATCTACTTTATATTCAATATAGATGTGAAATGTGAAAAGGTGCATTTGAAAATGAATGGCAATGTTAAATAATGCAAACTAAAGAGGGCTCTTCACAAATGACCATCACAGCCCATTTATTGATCTGTTCACTGCAGTATGTATCAGTCAGTGCTACAGCATAGAGATTGTCAACAGGGCTGCTGCATCAGTCAAGTAAGACTGCTTAAAACTGAGATGCTTTGGGGAGTATTAATCTTAACATACATTAAAAGTAGTGCAGTTTTACAACACTTCTTGCATTATTTTTTCTCTCTCTGTCATTTGGCTGTATCTCTCTTCCAGTAATGCAATGCTTGGCTTGCTGGAGATTTTTGGTTTATTTTTAATTTAATTTTTGTCGTGGACAAATGAGAGCCCCTTGACATTTGCATGCAACGG
Organism: Paracanthobrama guichenoti; assembly: GCA_018749465.1. Lineage (NCBI taxonomy): Eukaryota > Metazoa > Chordata > Actinopteri > Cypriniformes > Gobionidae > Paracanthobrama > Paracanthobrama guichenoti. Next base: position 7,123,105 of record CM031947.1, on the reverse strand, counting down.
CTATACTGCTGTGTAGATGTTGTACTACTTGAAGGTTTCAAATTTTTTTGTCAGTAAATTAAATATAGACTTAACACATTTTTATTTGGGTAGCTCAGGTGTTAGGGTTTACATTCAAACAGTAAAAAGTAACTGATAATACTACAATAATTGGGTAATCGTTTTAGTTTTTATATAATTCTTATTCTCAGTGATGATTGTTAGTAATAGCTTTATTGCAGTAATATATAATTACTGTAATAAATAAAAGCAAAACAAATACTACCACAATGTATACATACTTAAAAATACATATGTATATGTGTGTATATAATACACACACACACATATATATATATATATATATATATATATATATATATATACTATATATATTTAATAATAATTTATATAAATTTAATAAATATAAAAGTAATTTGTTATTCTAAAATAAAGCAAGATAAAAAAATATATATAATTATTTTCTCTATATTTTTTGTTGCTTGGGGTGAAATATGACCTGGACATGTTCTTGATAGATTTTATGAGATTTAATTTTGATTTGATGTAACGTTTAAAACTTTTTAAATTCATGTCCAGGCCAGAGTTGGAGTGCGTGCGTGCGTGCGTGCGTGCGTGCGTGTGTGTGTGTGTGTGTGTGTGTGTGTGTGAATGGGTTAAGTTGTGTATTGGAGCAGGGTCTTAGAAACTCAATGTGGATTAGTTAAATTTGAGGTGCCATTGTTTGACAAAAGTGGGAGGAGGGAGTTAATTAGTATTGTTAATCCTTCTGTTATTACAACAGTGTCTCAACCCTCATTTAAACTCACACAGACACGCGCACACACACACAGACCTTTGCAATTCATTGACAACGAAGCCCTAACAATGTTTCTGCAGTCTTATCACGAGAACTCTCTGTGAGCGTGTGTGTAAAAGTGGGTTGGGGGTCACAGGTAGGATTACGCCAATTTTCAGACAGCCTAAAGGGGATTTGCTTTGATACCGCCTGAGTCACCTGGTCTGTCGTGAGAGTGCTAGGAAGGAGATTAATGACCACTTAGGCACTTTGGCTCTTGTGATGAACCAGGTGATTCAGCCTGTATCAAAGCAAACAGATGAGATAACATCAGGAAGACGGCAGTCATTCCGAATGGATTTGCATCGCAACTCTCTCCGTCACTAGAATATGCTTCGCCGATTCCATTGGGCAAAACCTCAAAATTGCATTCACATTGTTTCTTATGATGCTAGAAGCGTAAATAAAAAAAGTTCACCAGAAATTTGATGCCATAGCGCAACCTTCCCTAGCCTCGTGGTTACTGCAAGCCTTCATGCAGATGCACACACACACGAACACAGTGTTACTGGAACTCCCACGCTGCGTAATCCGCTCATCACAAATGCTGCGTCACCAAACGTCCGCTTGTTCATCGAAAGCCTGAGCTCACGCTTCCCTCCACTCTCGTCCTCCACATGTCTCTGCTTAAGGAGAATACAGGCAAATCCTGAGGATTATTAAGTAAAATTAAAGCGAATTAAATTTTTATCTGCTTTTAAATTTCACATTTCTGATTTTGTTGATCGCAGTTGCTGTTTTCTTGTTCGTGGATGGAAGCCTGTACGCTACCAACCTTTTATCGCCAGTTTTGTTGCACTCGAAATAACCTCGCGCATTTCCATCCAGCAGGCTTTTGTAGGTCTGGCCAGCAGAGGTTGTAGTCTACTGTGTATGGTTTATAGACTTTGAAAGATTGTAATTGAAGCATTTATAGTGCTATTTTAAGCATGCACACATGCTCTGCACAGTCGGTCAGTCCTGAGCATTTAAAACAGCTGTCTATGCATTTGTCTAGCATTTGCGATGCAATGTAAGATCAGACGAATGTATAATGGCTTTTCGTTTTCATATGGTATTCATAATGGGCTACTTTTTTGGTTGGCAGAATGGAAGAAAGCAAGAATTTGTATGTTTCCTTTGTGTTTTCAAACAACTGTTGGCAGCTGATCGTGTGTCACTGGCTGGATCAAGAGGATCGGATATATGTGTTTCTCTGTCAGTGACATTGTTCGCCTGCGCCGTGGTACTAAAGACGCGGCGTGCACATGCACGTGTGCAGTCCAGTCCAGTTGTTGCAGGCAGCCGAGACACAGATGGTCTTCAGTGATACCACATTCCAGAGCCATTGTTTAAGGAAGGCAAGCCGGGTTAGATAATTGACAGCCACAGCGCACGAGAGAGAAACCCTTCCCCCCCAGTCTGAAACGCACAGACGCACATGCACACGCATTGTTCACAGCACGCGCCCTCTTCTCTTTCTTTATCCAGCACAACCCGCCCTCGCACTCTCTGTCTCTATGTCTCTCGCTCGTTCTCTCTCTCCTCTTGTCTGTTTCACCCTAGCAGCAGTGCCCATGCTTGCCTCCGATTGGCCGACGGCCGGTCTTTGTGAGCTATCGGTGGCGTGACGTCGCCGTGCGTGCATTTGTTGAGTGTGTGTAGGTCGGAAAGGAGGCGGGGGGAGTATTCACATCACGTATTCTGTTAGCTTTTTCGTTTGGAGAGGGGGGAAGGGGGGTAGAGGGAAAAGAAAGAGAGGGAGGAGGCTATAGTGCAGCAGTGATAGCGATCACACTGCCTTTAAAAAAAAAATGCTCCTGTGTATATGTGGTTGAGCCATGAATTGGAGGAAGTGAGAGAGAGAGAGAGGCAGGGAGGGCGAGAACGAAAGAGCGTACGAGAGCTAATGTAAAACAGGATTAAGAACACAAGATGGCTTCCTGAATGGACAGAGACCAGAAGAGAGAGGGAGAAGAAAAGAAAGATAAAGAAAGACAGACAGAAAGAGAGTGAGAGAGAGGTGGGGGGACGCAGAGAGAATGCTTCGGGTCTTCTGATGGGGGATACCTCTCACCACCGAAGAGCAACACGCAAAGGCAGCGAGGCTGAGTAGGTAAATATTTATTAGCACAGGGAAAAATGACGGACAGTAATGGCAGATGGGGTGTTTGGGGGGCTCTGAACAGCACTGGTTTATAGAAAAGCTGGGGTCAGAAACAACTAGCTCACAGTTAAATGTCTTTTTATGTCATACAGATATGTTTTATATCATAATTGGCAGGTTTCAATAAATATAAAGGACAGAATTTGATAATTTATTTAACATGTTTATTTAACATGTTTATGCATGTAAATGATCCCTGTCATAATTAAAACCTTTCTGGCTTTCTGGCGCTAATTGTCATGGGTTATGAAGGTTTGGATAATTATGAGATTGTGTTTTTTTTTATTGTCATTGATGGTTATTGATTGTTCTAAATACATTTTTTTTTCTCTTTCTTTTTCCATGATTGTCCTGGAAGGTGGAATATTTTGAAGACGTAAAAACCCAGTCCATAATCCCAAACCTGGCTAAAGAGGTGAGCTAAATAACCTTTGGTCAGCTGTCTCTCTGTATGTATCTTGTTACAGCAAATGTCAATTATATTTTATAGTCCTCTAGTCCCTGAGGTATTCTTCAGCGCATGGGTATGATTGAGAAACAATGTTTTGAGCTGCAGTTGATGATTTGTGCTTTTTGCGTGACTCAACAGGCCCAATGCGTGCCCAGATGCAGCATGTCTGCTTGGGGTTGAAGTGACAGCTGCATTCAGGCATCCACCTGTGTGCTGCAGGTGCGACTCTGTGTTTGTGGCCTCCGTTTCAGATCCTAGTACTATGCCAGGGTCCGTTTCGCAGCGATGTGCTGTAATGTGTCTTCTCCAGCCAGAATGGGGCAAGCGGACAATCGCGTGGACTAGGCCCCGGTTTAAAGAGACCCGGGCTTTGCGCTTATTGGAAGAGACGTAGGCGTGAGCTTCGCCTGGCAAAGAGAGGAGGAGGAGGAGGTGGCCTCTCTCTCTCTCACTTTCTTTTTCTCACTCAGTCTGTCAGTCTGTCTGTCTTCCTTTTTCTCTGTGCTCTGTGTCAACCCCGGGAACAGAGAAAAGAGTGGCGGGCGGGACTGCCAAAGTTTCCAGTCATCTGAGGTAAAGGGAGTAAAAGTTAGTGGGTCACATGCGCATACGCATGCGTGGTGACGGTGCTGTTATTTGTGTGTGTCCGTGTGAGCGAGCACGTGGGGGAGTGTTTATGGACTAGAGTAACATATCGCGTCAGAGGTAGAGAGACTCGACGAGCCTTGAGAGCTTTAGTGGTGAATTACTCTCAACAAATATGCTGAATTGCACGTAGGAGTAATCGTGATTGGTGCAACTGCTCTAAAATCGAGCAGACAGTCTCGACAGCAGCGGCGGTATCAGTGCTCCTCTTTGCGCTCTGACTACACCATGGCGGGTTTAGCTTTAGCTTTGGCCAGGACTCAGTGTTATTGAATCTAGAATTTATAATCCATACCAGTTCATTTCTAACTGGCTATTTTGGTTTGAATGATCACATGCATCGCTGCTAAATCCTGTACACCTTCACACACTCACAAAGAATTACATAACCTAACACACAGACACGTTCGGTTAAAGTACAGCTAAATCTTGCTTTCCTAAAAGTAGTCTCAATTTTGTGGCTTACCAGTTGACCAACATGCCCCTCATCTGTCATGCATTGTTGTCGCTCGGCCACAAATTGCCAGTTTGCCGTGAGAAGATGGCTTGCATCACATGCTTATTTGCTCTCAAAATAATTTGAATTTGGATGACTGTGGATTGGCATTGTCGAGCTTTGTTAGGCATTTTGCTACGATGCGGCACTTAGCATGCGGTGACGTTAAGTTGTATTGTTATATAATTACTCAAATATACCCAGAAATTCGAGGCTCCTTGAAGAGGTGTCATTTCTGTGTAGCGTTTCTTTCCTTTGGCTTGGCTTCCGATTGACGTAATGTACTATAGCTGTGGGGATAACCATAACACGACACCATTCTACTGTAAGTGTTTGATCTGTGGGGTAAATGTATATCATCACCTGAGTGTATTAGTTTAATAGGCTCCGAAAGTTGCATGGGAGGCAGTACCACATTAAAGAGCTCATGGAAAGTCTGTAGTAATGGTTCATTTCGAGGTGTGTGGAATCCCCTGGCGTGACGGGAAAGGGTTAAATGTGACCTAGATTTTGCGGCAACAGTGAGTGGCAGATGACATCACGGCTGTAATTATAGTTCAGACCCGCCCATGTGGCTGCTCACGTGATGTGGTATTTGTGTGTATGTATATGTGAATGTGTCCTTGTGAGGGGAAATGGTTTGTGAGTGTGAGCGTTTAAAGGTAATGCAAAAGGCAGGAAGCCACTTGTTTTCATTTCATCGCACTCCTGAAATTACGGTCACAATGTAATTCACTCTGGTATAGGCTGGTCATATTCTACAGATTCCACTACGAGTTAACAGAGACAGAAGTTCACTTTTGAGAAAACAGGATGTCAAAAATGATAGCTGTAAACCATTTTAATTAGCTGATGCAATTTGACCAGTTTCCTGGAAAAAAAAACAAAAAAAACATACACAAGCTATAGTCTAAGCTTAGTTTGCGTAACATCATTAGGGCTGTTTTTTCCCCTGTCTATTCATCCAACCAAACATTCCAAAGTCCAACGATTGACCTAAAAAGGTTTTTCTAGCTAAATATACCACCATCTTAGTAGCACATACTAGGCATGATTAATTTTACTAAATTGATTCTTAGCAACCATTTGTTCGTCTTTACTTTAAAAAAATGTTTTGTTGTATATCTGTTCTTACATGTGCAAAACCTTTTTGTTGAACAAATCAATTTCCAAAAACAGTTAATTTCTTAACCTTTTCATTGTTTTGATGCTTTTGATTGATAACTGGATTATTCCTGCTATGCAATATGTTTTGAATTCTGTAACTTTTAAAAATGCTAGTGTTAAATCATATAACAAAATTAAAACTTATTTTGTCAATTAATAGCATGAAATATGGCCTATATGCAACAAAATCAAACTTGCAAAAAATTACTCTTTTTCAAACAGGTTTTTTAAAATATTCCCCGTTTGTCATTGGTCATATAGTTGGTTGGTGTGCCAGGTTGGGATGTGCAAACAAATGTTTTGATATCAGTACAGTGTACCTTTCAGGGAATCAGGTCACAACTGGCATGTCATTAGCATGTTATTGAAAATGGCAAAGGAACTATTAAAGGAATAGTTCGCCCACAAATAAAAAATACCTCAGGATTTACTCAGCCTCAAGCCATCCTAGGTGTATATATGACATTCTTCTTTCAGATGAATACAATCAGAGTTATATTAAACTATTTAATGGCTCTTCCAAGATTTATAATGACAGTGAATGACTGCCCAAAATTTTAAGACCAAAAAAGTGTATCCATCCATTATAAAAGTAATCCAAACTGCTCCGGGGGTTTAATAAAGGCCTTCTGAAGTGAATCAATGGGTTTTTGTAAAAAAAAAAAAAAAACATTGTTATAATGTAAAATATCTAGCTTCCGACAGACAGCCTTTTGTATTCAACTTTTGAAGAAAGTGTCATTCACTGCCATTATAAAGCTTGGAAGAGCCAGGACATATTTTAATATAACTCAGATTGTATTCGTCTGAAAGAAGAATGTCATATACACCTAGGATGGCTTGAAGGTGAGTAAATCATGGCCTAATTTTCATTTTTGGATGAACTATCCCTTTAACACCGACAAGCTGCTATGAGCAAGTAAGATATGCTGCTTCTGCATGAATAGACATACATTAATCCCATAGCAGATCTAGGCAGGTGGAACTGGGGGAGGAGGAAGGTTTCAAAGGAGCTCTGATATTTAAATGATTATTTAAATGTTGAGCAAGCAATCTCATTGCCTGTAGGATCAGCTTGTGCCATGTGGTAATGATGCAAATTGAATGTAAATCAGCCTGCACCCTCTAGATTTTCATGACTGAACTAGATAATTGTCTCTACATATTAATCTGGTATACAAGAATGTATATTAACTTTCAAAAAGTGACACTTCAGCAGACCATGCATCCTGTTTTGCATTTTTAAATGTCAAATAGGGCTGTGTGTGTGTGTGTGTGTGTGTGTGTGTGTGTGTGTGTGTGTGTACTGGTTTGACCTAAATAATAATGACCCAAAATCCTTATATTGTGGTGTATTCAGGATCCTGGCCACACTTCTATATTATGAGGACATGCCGATGTCCTTGTAATTCATAACGCTAAATAAACACACATAACTTTTTTATTAATTATTAAAAGTGTGTGTAGACAGAAAGATCCAAATGTATGAGAAAGGTGTTTACATTTAACATATGTTGGATTTTTCACAAAGTAGGCTAAACATACTCGGATGATTCTTAAGAACGTCTGCTTCAACTATCCAGGCTTGATCAATGTCAGGAGGCTGGAAAAGGATACAGTTAAGATAAATGCTTACAGATCCTTGTCTGTTTTTGTAAATAAAACTGCTCTGTGCTGAACCATCATGAATGCACTGGAAACTTGCAGTTGTGTGCAGATTCGTTTAAGATAATAGAATAAACAATATAACTTGTATAGTTAAAGGTTGAAGTAGTGAGTTTTTTTATGTAGACAAATTACATACTTCCCAGCATGTTGTTTGTTATGCTAGGAAGGAGTGCATGATGAGACCATTGCTTGGTGGCCTAATAAATTTTTAACCAAAATTCTCTCTATCCAGGACCTTTGTATCTAGTTGTTCTCATTTTCATGTTTGGTAAAGTCAACCACACATGCGTTAACATGTTTTCCATTTACTTTTACTTGTGGCTTTGCCTTTCCTGTGGAGTGGATGACTGCACTACTGCAGTTAATGAAAAATGAATGTACAGGAAGTACTGTGGCATGTCAACTGAGAACTAGCTCAGTATCAGTGTGTTATCTCTCTTTTCATCTTACCCCCTGGTTATTTGTAATTTCTACCTTGTGTGTGTGTGTGAGTGAGTGTATATATATAGATGGGTGTATGTATATGTATGTATATGTGTTTTTTTTATTTAAATAGGCAAATGCTTAAAAGTCTACGATTGGATCATTATTGCAGTGATTATTATGTTTCTAGCATGTTATATGTTTGGCAACATTTCTTCTAACCGTAATTGGTGGAGTGTGTAGCTTTTAATTTCTTAAACAACCATGTAGGAAGACACAACATGGACATATTCCAGGATGATAATGTCAAGATTCATCAGGCTCAGACTGTGAAAGAATGGTTGGGAGGGAGCATGAAGGATCATTTTCACACATGAATTGGCACCTCTGAGTCCAGACCTTCAATTCACTGAAAGTCTTTGGGATGTGCTGGAGTAGACTTTACAGAGTGCTTGACTCTTGCATTGTCAATACAAGATCTTGACCAAAAATTTATGCACCTCTTGATGGAAATAACATTACAACATTTATTAAAATTTAGTCAAGCACTCTGTAAAGTGTGTGTATGTGTGTATATATACAGTTGCAAGAAAAAGTATGTGAATCGCTTGCAGAATCTATGAAAAGTATAATATATATATATATATTTTTTTACATAAAACATGTACACTCACCTAAAGGATTATTAGGAACACCATACTAATACTGTGTTTAACCCCCTTTCGCCCCCAGGACTGCCTTAATTCTACATGGCATTGATTCAACAAGGTGCTGAAAGCATTCTTTAGAAATGTCGGCCCATATTGATAGGATAGCATTGCAATTGATGGAGATTTGTGGGATGCATATCCAGGGCACGAAGCTCCCGTTCCACCACATCCCAAAGATGCTCTACTGGGTTGAGATCTGGTGACTGTGGGGGCCATTTTAGTACAGTGAACTCATTGTCATGTTCAAGAAACCAATTTGAAATGATTCAAGCTTTGTGACATGGTGCATTATCCTGCTGGAAGTAGCCATCAGAGAATGGGTACATGGTGGTCATAAAGGGATGGACATGGTCAGAAACAATGCTCAGGTAGGCCGTGGCATTTAAACGATGCCCAATTGGCACTAAGGGGCCTAAAGTGTGCCAAGAAAACATCCCCCACACCATTACACCACCACCACCAGCCTGCACAGTGGTAACAAGGCATGATGGATCCATGTTCTCATTCTGTTTACGCCAAATTCTGACTCTACCATCTGAATGTCTCAACAGAAATCGAGACTCATCAGACCAGGCAACATTTTTCCAGTCTTCAACTGTCCAATTTTGGTGAGCTCGTGCAAATTGTAGCCTCTTTTTCCTATTTGTAGTGGAGATGAGTGGTACCTGGTGGGGTCTTCTGCTGTTGTAGCCCATCCGCCTCAAGGTTGTGCGTGTTGTGGCTTCACAAATGCTTTGCTGCATACCTTGGTTGTAATGAGTGGCTATTTCAGTCAAAGTTGCTCTTCTATCAGCTTGAATCAGTCGGCCCATTCTCCTCTGACCTCTAGCATCAACAAGGCCTTTTCGCCCACAGGACTGCCGCATACTGGATGTTTTTCCCTTTTCACACCATTCTTTGTAAACCCTAGAAATGGTTGTGCGTGAAAATCCCAGTAACTGAGCAGATTGTGAAATACTCAGACCAGCCCGTCTGGCACCAACAACCATGCCACGCTCAAAATTGCTTAAATCACCTTTCTTTCCCATTGTGACATTCAGTTTGGAGTTCAGGAGATTGTCTTGACCAGGACCACACCCCTAAATGCATTGAAGCAACTGCCATGTGATTGGTTGATTAGATAATTGCATTAATGAGAAATTGAACAGGTGTTCCTAATAATCCTTTAGGTGAGTGTATATATAGTACATATAATTCTAAAAGTTTTCACCCCGGCTCTTAATGTGTTGTGTTTGTTTCTGGAGCATCAGTGAATGTTTGAAAAAAATTTAATAGTTGTGTTTGAGTCCCTCAATTGTTCCCGGTGTGAAAAGATGGATCTCATATGGACTATATGTAAAAATAAATTATGTAAAATATCTTATTCAGGACAGCACTAAATAAAAAAATAACATTTTGTATGATCTCTTTTATTTTGTTAAAATTATTCACATTTTCACAGATTCTGCAAGCGGTTCATATACTTTTTCTTGCAACTGTGTGTGTGTGTGTGTGTGTGTGTGTGTACACACACACATGCATGAAAGGCAGATTGGCTGTTAACTGGAAGGCATTTGTGTATGTGAAAGAGAGGCTGAGACAAAACAGTGCATGCAGTGCTGCAGTGTACTTTGTACCATTTTCAAAGAGACCCTGGCCCTTTAAGAGCAGTTACGCCTGACTTGAACATATGGGGAGCTAATCTTAGCCATACTCCTGAGAGATACAAGGCTGGCAACCAGCCACTGTGCAGAACTGGAGAGATAGTGTTCTCTCTCTCTCTCTTATTGCTTCTTTTGCCTTAGAAGTTGAACAGAATAAGGTTTTTGGGTTATTAGTGGCAGATTTTTGCCCAACATAGAGTGAGTTTTGATCTTTTTTTATTAGTATTTGATGGATTATTTGTAAGCCATATGAGAGTATATAGCCAACCTTGAGTGGGTTATGTATCAGGTTTCTTCCAATTTTGAAAGAGATCTGCATGTTGTCATCTATCTATCTCCTTCAACATGATTGTCTTTCAATCCTCTCTGTCCTTCTTCTCTTTCAAGCCTTCATCTCTGCACCAGTCTGCTATTTTCTGCTTTCCTCTCTTGTATCCCCCTCATCAAATTTCACCTCAGTTTTTTTCCCTTCTCCTCCAAAACTTCTTGCACAAAGACCACTCTTTAGGCTGTGTTATTCCTTCGTCTCATACCTCCTCCTTTCCCACCATCTTACTGAGTGATGAGGGTCGCTCCTCCCTTCCCTTCCCCCTCTTTCCTTATGTCTTTTCTGCTTTGCTTCCCTCTCACTTTCTCTCTCTTTCGCTCTCTCTCTCTCCCTTTGTGAGTATTTGTGGGGTAAAATGAGGAGGGGGCTCTCAGCTGAGTTGTGCGTGCTGACTTGCATGTGCCATGTGTCAGGCAGGACGAATTATGACATGCACACACAGACATTTACATTCGACATCCTACACCTCACAGACCTACCAGCCTTGACCTAAAGAAAGAGGCATCACGTTAGTAGAGGTTAGTAGAGGTTGGAGGCAGGGAGGTAGGTAGGAAAGTGTTGGGGGGCAGAGAACAATAGATAGAACTAAAGATATGGGAATTACAAAGAAGAAGGGAAATAATGGAAAGGTAAGTCGAAATCAAAGTGGATGTCTAGATAGTCTCAATGACTGTCTGTGCCATTCATGATCTGCCCCAGACCGAATGCACTCAGTGACCCTAAGCCTATTTGCATCGGCATGTACGCGTGTAAGCACTCTGCGTTCATATGAGTGTGTGCGCGTGCCCTCGCACGCAGTCGTATACATTTCTTAGAAAGCATGTTTGAAACGCTTCCGTGGTTTAGCCTCTTGTCGGGTCCCTAGTTTAGTTCAAGCATGTTTTATCTTTTCATGTGAAAGTGTTTCAGCTCTGGACTGGAGGGAGAGGTTTAGTAAACAAATATAGATAATGAAAGGGAGGGAGGTGTGTGAGAAAGATGGAGAGAGAGTATGGATGAACTTGTAATAGACAAAAATACCTTTTTTTTTATTCTTGTTAAAACTACTTCCTTAAATGTTGGAATTTTCTTTGGGGATATTAGGCTTTTGGAATACTATGCATTCTTTAATATAATCCAGTTCTTTTAGCGGTTTGTTCCCTATATATATGGATTATTTAAAATGCAGATTTTAGAATCTATACATTACATCATAATATACTGTAATAACTGTAATACTGTAATTCAACCTCACATGCTCCATGAGTTACTTCAAAGAAATGTTTGAATCCTTGTGTGTTTATGCAAATGCTGTTTCCTGTGGGCGTGTGTGTTTCTTTCTGTTTTTTGTGTGGTTTTGTGTAGGTGGGGATTTGATTATTTTTTTAAACTTTTTTGATTGTGAGCTGAGATGAGCAATGAATGAATCACTTTAGACTGATAAACCAAAAGACATCAAATGCCGTAACAACTACGGTATCAGTCACTGTTTTTCTGAGAACTTGCAAATCTGAAGCATTCTTAAACGGAGAGTTCCTAATTAAACATGAGTATTGTTTAGATGTTGCTGGTAAAGAATTGGAAATCATTGTTTAATTATTTGTCCTGTTTTCCTAAGACTTAGTGTTTGAAACCCAGACCCACTGAAGTGGAAGGGACCTGCACTTGAATTGTGACCTATTCTGTTTTTTCAGCGGAACGTTTTTTTCAACCGTTGAGTGGGTGGGATTATAGAATGATCGTTATAATTGTGCCACCTCTACCTCTCGGCATGTGGATGTTTTTAACTACACGACGGATAAGTTTGTAAGCAACAAAACAAAATACTGCTAAAAACAAGAGAGTAGGCACTCGTACAACAAAGCGCAGAAGAAAACATCACTTGATTTGCCCAACAGCGCACAAGGGTAAACTAATCTTGTATTTAGCACTGTGTTTAGGGTCTCAACTGCTATATCACTGTCACAAAAGCATATAATGGTAGTGACGATTCTCTCTGAACAATCAGTGATCTTATACGTCACATTTTAGTATCGGTACGGCACGCTTGGAACCTCAACCGAGGTGGTACTATTTAAGTGAACCATACTGAGTCATACCAAACTGCACCATGCAGTGGAAAAGCACCAAAAAGTGAGCCGTACCGAACTGTACCATGCAGTGGAAAAACACCATAAGTCTGATTAAAGCACATGACATCTTAAAAAGATGACTTATTGCTTTAGTCAGACAGAAAACAAACTTTTAAATTTTATGTAAGTGTATAACTGTTACTGGTCAGTACTCTCAAAATCATAAACAAACATCCCGACGCGGCATTCATTGTCGCGGGCGATTTTAACAACGCAAACCTAAAGAAAGTCCTACCAAACTTTCATCAGCACGTCTCCTGCCCCACACGAGGAGCAAACACACTGGATCATTGCTACACCCCGTTTAAGAACGCCTATAAAGCGCGGTCACTTCCAGCGTTTGGCAAATCGGATCATGCCGCCATTTTCCTCACTCCCGAATACAAACAAAAGCTCCTCCAGGAACCCCCGGTGAGGCGGGAAGTTAAGCATTGGTCGCCCCACTCAGAGACCGCGCTTCAGGCAGCTCTTGATGACGCTGACTGGGACATGTTCCGAGCGAGTTCAGCTGACGTAAGCGAGTTCACGGATGTGGCGCTTTGCTTCATCAACACGCTTACAGAGCAAGCCACGCAAACAATAACAATAACGTCCTTCTCAAATCAGAAACCGTGGGTGGACAATTCAATCCGCGCGGCAGTGAACGCACGCACTGCTGCTTACAACGCCGGTCTCCATTCAGGGAATATGACTGAATACAGAACGTCCTGTTATGCTCTGCGGCGTGCAGTTAAAGCTGCAAAGCTCCGATATAAAGACCGAGTGGAGTCTCATTTCCAACTCAACGAATCGCGGCGCATGTGGCAAGGTCTGAGGTCCATCTGCTCCCTTGGATCTAAATCCTCTGCGGAGGTGAACGCTGACACGTTGCTCGTGAACGAGTTAAACTCTTTCTACGCTCGCTTTGACTGTAACCGCGGCAACGCGACTCCGCCAAGTGGCGCGTTAGAGGAAATTACTCAGAGCAGCAACAACCACGTGATCTCTGTCTCAGAGGATGAAGTTCGGAGAGCACTCAAGCGTGTGGACGTCAGGAAAGCTGCCGGGCCAGATGGTATTTCAGGTCGTGTTCTGCGGTCCTGTGCTGATCAGCTTGCCGGGTTGTTTACATCTATCTTTAATGAGTCCCTCGCTACATCTGTGGTCCCCACCTCCTTCAAAAAATCCACCATCATCCCTGTCCCTAAGAACAGTAAACCCTCTTGCCTAAATGACTATCGTCCAGTGGCTCTCACGTCTATAGTCATGAAGGTCTTTGAGAGACTCATTAAAAACACCATTTGTGCCTTCATTCCTGGCACTTTGGACCCTCTTCAGTTTGCCTATCGTCCCAATAGATCGACTGAAGATGCCACCTCTCATGTCCTCCACTCCTCCCTCACTCACATCGACAGCAAAAGTGGGAACTACGTAAGGCTGCTATTTATTGACTATAGCTCAGCCTTTAACACCATAGTTCCCACCAAGCTAACCTCCAAACTCCTGGATCTCGGCCTGAATCCTTCTCTCTGCCACTGGATTGAGGACTTCCTCACTGGCAGGCCTCAGGTAGTGAGAATAGGCCAGTCCACCTCCTCCTCCATCACCCTGAGTGTGGGAGCTCCACAGGGCTGTGTCCTGAGTCCCCTGCTCTACTCTCTCTACACGCATGACTGTTTGTCCACACACAGCTCCACCTCTATCATCAAATTTGCTGATGATACTGTTGTCCTGGGCCTCATTTCCAACAACAATGAGACGGCATACTTGGACGAGGTGGAGCATCTAACATCATGGTGCCAGGACAACTGTCTCTCTCTGAATGTTGGCAAGACCAAAGAAATTATTGTGGACTTCAGGAAGAGACAGCAACGGACATACTCCCCCCTCATGATCAGCGGGTCACCAGTAGAGAGAGTGAGCAGCTTCAAGTACCTGGGTGTAAACATCTCCGAGGACCTGACCTGGACTGCTCACATTCAGACACAGGTGAAAAAGCCAGGCAAAGACTGTACCACTTGCGCCAGCTGAGGAAATTCAGGGTTTCACCAGCTATCCTGAAAACTTTCTATTTAGGGCGATAGAAAGTGTATTAACTCAGCGCATCACAGCGTGGTATGGGAACAGCACCAGTCATGACCGCAAAGCCCTGCAAAGAGTTGTGCGCTTATCCGAGCGTATCTCAGGGTCAGCTCTCCGTCTCTGCAGGACGTCTACACCAAACGCTGCAAAGGTAGAGCTACTAAGATCATCAAGGACTCTAATCACCCTGCAAACCCTCATTTCACGCTGCTGCCATCTGGTAGCGCTTCCAAGCCTGATGGCCAAAACTGAGAGACTCAGGAGGAGCTTCTTCCCCAGGCCATCAGACTCCTGAACTTAACGTCACGTGACTTCACTTCAGGATAAACATCGATACACTGTCATTGCACTGCACTTTCTGTTTCTCGTTGTTACTGTGTAACAACCTGTTATAAACCTGTTTGCACATTATACTCTTTATACATTTGTTAACCACATATTTATAAGTCTACAGTTTACTCACTGCACAGTCTACTTCAATTATTTTATTCCACTTTATCCTTATTTTTACTTTTTTTCTCTTGACTTGATTATTTATAATTTACAGATATATATATATATATATATATATATATATATATATATATATATATATATATATATATATATATATATATATATATATATATATATATATATAGATAGATAGGATAAAAAAAGTACTATCTATCTATTTCTATATAATTTCCTCCTTGTGTTTTTAACTGTGAATTTGCACTGTCCATGGAGCGGACCTGTTTACATTTCACTGCCGGTTGTATATTCTGTATATAACTGTGTATGTGACAAATAAAACTCTTGAATCTCTTGAATCTTGAATCTCTTGAATCTTGAAATCAGCCTGGCCAATCTATCAGTATAATATATCACTAATTCCAGGCATAGTCAATGTTGTGCCCTCAAACACCATTTCTGTCCATAGTTGTTACAGGATAACTGCCACAGCAAGTTGCATCTTCCTAGCAGTGGATTTCAGTTCTTGTCTACTGGTAGTAGATCAACAACTTTAGATATGACCTTGCATATCTAGTATTCTAACAGTGGTTCAAGATTCAGGTGAGACTTATCTGATGAGTAATAACTTGCTAGAAAAAGCATTTAGTGGTGACCTTTTGGATCTTATTGAAATGCCAAATCTTTCCGTGTATTACCACAGTCTTACTAGTTTCACATCCTTTGTGTTTGGATCAATGATCAGCCATCTTGTGACACTGTGGATGTTTGTGGCTTGCTTGGTTAAGATTTCTCATATTTTAAAAGACACAAGACAGCTCAAGCATTTACTGTAATGCATAAGCAAAGGTCCTCTGTGTATATTTGGAAAGATTCAAGATTTTCCTGTATGGTTTAGTAGAGCTGATTATATGGGCCAGGTATGTATCATTTTTGTCTTTCAATATTATCAACCTGCTAGTGTCATGTCTCGCATCAAAGAAAAGTTCACCCAAAAATGAAAATTCTATCATTGTTTTTACTCGCCTCGTTGTTCCAAACCGGTATGCATTTTTAAATTCCAGTTTTAGTTTTTTTGTTCATGCGATGAAAGTCAGTGGGTCCAATGCAGTTTCACAGAAGGGCAATCAAACAGGTTTGGAGCGACATGAGGGTGAGTAAATGATGATTATTTAAATTTTTTTGGTGAACTATCCCTTTACCACATGCAAACAAACTCACATACACACATTTAATGTAGTAATATTGCCATGTAATCAGTGTTATGTCAGCTCCACATTGCTACATATATTGTTAGTGCTCTGGTTTTGCTCCTCTCAGCATAGATGCGCCTTAACTTGCAACAGGAAGGGTGAGGTAACTACAGGGCACAAGAACTGCTGTGTCACGCTGAAAGGAGCGAGGGAATACGCTTAGACGGGCGAGTGAATGAGAATGTGTATGTGTGTAAGGGGAGGCACATCTACATTATGTGTTATGACACATCTGCCCAGCCCTCTATCACCGACTGGGAGCATTGAATGATAGTGGTGACGTAACTGCAACGTCATAACGGTTCCCACTCTCCGTTTTCCCTCTCTCTCATTCACTCACTTCTCCTCCGCTGGTGACAGTGCACTTTACCTCTCCGCTTGGGCTTTGGGTCTGTGTGTGTTTGTCCGTGGGGTTGCCTTGCCTTCACTGTGTTGATGCTGGCGATCCAACTGGCAGGACTCAACAGTGAGAGAGCGAACGGGAGAGAAAAACACTGATCAGAAGGAAAGACGACAAGACGAGAGTCGCGGACATGGCAAGAGGTTATGCGGGTTAATACAAATTGCGTGTAACGCAGTATGCGATCGCATCCTCATAATGCAAAAGCGATTCTACCGAGGGGCTTTCTGGTGACTGTCAAAGACGATTGTAATGTTTTTCTCTGAACAGAAAGAGTACAAAAATAAGCTCATGGAGAAAGGAGAGGTAAAGATAGAAAAGATGCCAGCAAAAGAGCGAGCGTGAGAGACCCAGCTGAGAAGCTTCGGAGTTCGAAGAGATGGGTTGGCATGAAACAAAGTGTTTAGGCAGGCAAGAAAGCGCAAGAGTGGCTCAGAAAAGAGAAAGCAGAACACGGTTAAGACTGCGAGAATGATAGCAAATTCGTCTTTTACACCAAACACACACTTACCATCGTGGTCTCTATGTTCTGCTCTTCCCTAGCCTCGAGTCCTTCGCGCGAACATTGCCCCTTCTGTATTGCTGCAAAAGCACCTCGTCGCCTCTCTCTCGCTTCAGAGCAGAATAAACACCATCGACAAGTCAAAATAGTTAAATAGCAGAAAAATTGTGCATAAAAGCATGTGTTGTGTGTCGACCGTTGTCTTTTCCCCAAAACTTTGAGCTTCCTACCTTTCTGTGGTTCCCGTTAACCTCCCTGTACCTTGTGGTTGCTTCTGACAGTCGCTGTGCTTTCCCCCTCACATCCTGTGCTCCTCGGCTTCGAGTCTTGTTTGCTGCTGCTTGACTCTTATATCTGCGGTCTATATAAGCGCACCCATGTATAGGCTTCATATATGATGTAGATGACTGCCATTCCTTTCACAGTTTGACAGTCTCTCAGAATTGGTTAAGTAGCAGCACTTGCATATGTTTTGTCTAAGCATCTTCTGCTAGCCATCATCTGTTTGAAATCAGCATCTTATGATGTTTTGCAATATAAAGCGCATGTCAATAAAAAGTTCAAACAGACAGCACTATAATGACAGGAATAAATATATCAGAGCCAGTCACTTCCCTTTCCTTGTGTTTTTTTGTATTATTCTTAAACACTAAATGGCAGCTGCTGTGTGATGACTGAGTAGACGTCTGCATTTAACCACTGCAGCCTCCATCTTATGGAGACACTTAGAAGACACCTCTACAATAACACAGCTGCTCTTTTTTTTTTTTGCATGCATCTCTGCTTTCACATAAGCCATAGATCTGTGTTCATACAGTCCTTTATATAGCGCAGTAGCCAGCCAGTCTGCTACTCGTGCTTTCTCTCTGTCGCTACATTTCGCAGCGGCTGTATTTCCTGCACGCTCCACCATTCCATCGTACGTGCCCAGTGTGGCTCAGATAATGGCCTCTCTCACTCTGCACGCACAGAAAAGAGGAGGGGGAGGAGGAAAATGAAGGGAGGGAGAAAACGAGGGAAGGGGGAGGGAGTGAGCAAGCGAGCGAGCAAACGAAAGAGAGAGAGAGAGAGAGAGAGAGAGGTGGGGGCTATAAGGCAAAGCAGACGGTGAATGCGAAAAACAGAAAGAAGAAGGAGAATATAGAAAAAAGGGAAGGGAGGAGCAGAGAGACATAATGAGAGAGGGAGAAAGAGAGAAACGACAGTGGTGATAGGAAGAGAAACAGAGCGACTGTGTGTGCGTGGGGGAGGTGTGTATGACAGAGTGCGTGCGTGAGTGTGTGTGCGCCTGTGTGCCGCACTGCCTGGCTGACTGAGAAGAGAGGGAGAAAGAAAGAAAGAAAGAAAGAAAGAAAGAAAGAAAGAAAGAAAGAAAGAAAGAAAGAAAGAAAGAAAGATTGAAAGAGAAAGGACCCATAGTGGATTTCCACCAGCTGGCTTCTTTCCTTTTTTTATTTGGCACTGTCTGGAAAGCTGTATTCCATGCACTTTCTTGTCCACGTTTCCCACCTTTGTCTCTCCAGCAACGTTATTGGGACAGCTAGACCACTGTGAGTAGACAGCAATCTGTTAATTTCTTTCTCTGTATGGTTGAGCTTTGTATTTTGATTATGAAAGACACCAGAGTACGGGGGGACAGGACGGGATGGGGTGGGGTGGGGGTGGGGGTTGTGTGTCTTACCGTGTTCAGCTGTCTACTACTGGGTTTTTAACCCTATCTGCAGTCTTTTTTTTTTTTTTTTTTTTTGCTTTATGCTGTCAACCTCTGAGATAGCTGTTAATTATGTGTAATTTCTGAGAAATAGTAGATGCAACATACAGAGTTTAAAGGGCACCTCATACTTCTGAGTAAAACCGGTTTTACAGTCTCTTCTGGTTGGGCGTGTTAATGTTTTGGTAGTAGTAGTAGCTCTGTGTCTGTAAAAAGAGGGAGAGAGTTTTGGCAGCGATGAAAGCCCTGGCACGCCTCAGATAATTGCCTAAGCACGTGCTTTCTGCTGTCAGACAGGTGTGTATTTGCAGGTGTACGGCATGTACATGTGTGACACTGATCCAAAGAATCAGATACACATCTTGCACGGTGCATGTGATAAATCAACTTTCTCATGTTTGAAGTACAAACTATCTAGTGCTTTTTTTGCGTGTAAGTGTGTTCTAGTGAACTCTGCGGTGGCACCAAGACTATATTGTGAAAGTTTTCTGCGTGATGGTATGCACGTGGGTGCTTATTGCATCACTGAAAACAGGAAAAGAGCCTTTTGTAACAATTGTGTTGTTCAGCTTTTTTGAAGAGTTGAAGTGTGACCATTGTTGGTAAGTGGGGTACTAGTCTGACACATGCTTTTGAAACACGTGTGTGTGTATGTGTGTGTGTATATATATATATATATATATATATATATATATATATATATATATATATATATATATATATATATATATATATATATATATACACACATACACACACACACACACACACACACACACACACACAGTCTGCTCCAGTGGCTGGCACAGAGCCCATGAGGGTCCAAACAGACACCATCAGTTAAGGTGAATTCAAAGTGTCTGAACAGCTGCCCATCAGTATAGCCCATTTAAAGGGCTGTCACAATGAAGGCACAATCAGAGAGGGTTAGACATTTAGTAACAAAGCTATTATTATTAAGGGTTCTCTTGAACATGCATGCCTTGTCTCAGCAGTCTAACAACTTAATTTTATGCAAAAAAAAAAGTTATTATACTTAAATATTGTAGATGCTTCTACAGAATTATGGCTTAAGACATCTTATGTATGCTCGTGCATTTTTTTTCATGTTTTTTTTTTTTTTGTATTTAGTTAACGTGATAAAACCACAAGGTCCTCTTTTCTAAGATATGCCTTCACCATGGACAAAGTCCTTTGTGTTTGTCTTCAGTGCAGCAAACAGGTTTTCATTTCAACTACTCTTTCACATAGAAGCTGCACTGAAGGCATTATACAGATCATTCACTTACATACATTTATGATAATATGGTGTGTATTAGAGATACATTATCACTTAAAAGTGCCACGAAGATGGTTGCATGTAGATATTGCCCTTTCACACAGTTTCCACAACATTTAACCCTTTCAAGAACCAGTACAGAGTGTATTTGAAAACCAGGAACTAAAATGAGTTTCTCAGTATGTTGATTTGGGCATTACCGGTTGTATTATAATTGTAAATATGGGGTTGTATTTGCATGATACAGTTGAACTGGTTGAAGCAGTCTCCATTGTGCCCTTGAAAAATGTAAAATGTACAGGTAGGCTCAGGCTATTTTAGTAGTGTCTGCCCAATGACATAAATTAAATTAAACAATACAGCAATAATCACTTTTATGTCTTTGTGGAAAGTGTTTTCTTGCGAGCAGAGAAAAAAGACAGAGAGAGAGAGCAAAAGAAGAACATTAGTAATCCCAGTGATCTCCATGGTACAAAGTATTATGTAGTCTTCTCTCAAATCAGGCAGCAACCATAGTATGAGTCAGAGTATGTATTTAGTTAATAGAGGTCAATGATTATGTCACTATTCCAAGACAAAATGCTATGTTTGTTTGAATTAGTCTGCAATTAATATTAAAATAGTATTTGCCCTATATTTTTGTATGATGTAATCATTGCATAACATATCATTGCTACAAAATGTTTACAAAGGTTGAAAAGGATACACACTCTCAATACATATATGTAAACTGTCAGTTTGCTGAAGCATTGTCAAGTAACTTATGTTTTTTGCTCTTCCACAGACTGTTTCTGTGGTGGGTTCAGTGGATGGCCCCAGAGGAAGAGGCCAGATGGAAATTGGGTCCCATGACCGCCTGGAAGAAGGCGTGTTAAATCATGAACTGTCTAATGGGCTTAGCAAACATGCAAATGCAGAAAATATTTGTGATGAAGAAGTCAGGGGTGTGGCCAGGGAGCAACACCAGCATGACTACCATGAGGGGGCTAGATGTATTTCCCAGACACCGGGCTGGGTCCCTGAGCAAGCTGGCAAGTCTTCAAATCCTGAATCTCAGCAGGGTGCTTGGAATGGCCAAAGTGCCAGCACACCAGTGAATGATGTGGATATGGAGGATGCACGAACCCTGGTGGCCTTTTCTGCTACTGTTGGCTCACTGCCACCTTACACCAACCATCAAACTTCTCAGACTCCTACAGCTCAGCTGTATGAAAGGTTCCATCAGGAAATGTCTAATGGAGGTGAGGAGGCCAGAAAGAAAGGTGTGGATGGTGAGTTGTGCCCCCCTGAAGATCTAAACACTCTTCAGGCAGCACTAAGCAAGGCCCGTCATGGCCACAAGCCACCTAACTGTGATTGTGATGGCCCAGACTGCCCGGACTACCTGGAGTGGCTGGAGAAGCAAATCAAAATGGTGGCTAACTCCCAGGATAAAGGTTCTTGTAAGATCGTGGGTGCTTCTCCACAGCCACATGCACAGCATCGTTATTCTCAATCCCAACCTCAACAATGTGGAGGTAACCTCTTGTGTATGCAAGACACAAATTCACAGCCCCTTGTTAGCCAGCCTTCTGCTCCTAGACCCTTTGGCCCACCAGCACCTATTCCCTGCTCCCCAAGTG
Organism: Paracanthobrama guichenoti; assembly: GCA_018749465.1. Lineage (NCBI taxonomy): Eukaryota > Metazoa > Chordata > Actinopteri > Cypriniformes > Gobionidae > Paracanthobrama > Paracanthobrama guichenoti. The sequence goes on along the minus strand of CM031947.1, from coordinate 7,101,198 downwards.
TTCTGTCCATAGCCAAGGAAAGAAATGTTAGTTTGCAAACAGCTATTGCAATTGAGGCTCTGACCCAGTTGTCTGCCACTGTCCCACAAACTGTTGTTTCTCCAGGCGATTCTTCACCTGCAAATCACCATCAGCATCTGCCAACCTCCTATCCCCAGAGTATGCCACAAGTGGTCTCTTCATCATCTGGTCCTCTTTTTTCCTCCTCTGCTATCCCACAGTCCATCCCTCCAGGACATTACCCCCAGGAGGTGTCATCCTGGGAGCAGCAGAGACCTCAGTCTCAGGGTGAGGCCTCTGCACCTAACTCATCTCACTATGCTTCCCCATACCCATCATCCAAGTCCCCATTTACAAGCATACAGCCATCCACCCCTAATCCTCGACCCCAGCAGTGGAACCAGGGCACAGCTGGAAGCTGCGAGAGAAGCTCCCCTCGGAACCCATGGATGATGGAGAACACAGAGTCCCAGCTTCGTTTTGTAAACCCATCCCAAGTCAGCAGTGACCCGGTGTCTGAGCTAAAGCAACTCCTTGGAGACACCAGTGGAAAGTACACCAACTCAGCCTTCAAGTTCCCACTCCTTCACCCCAGCTTGCAGGATGGTCGCAAGGGCAGCCTTGCTGGAGTGCCTCACATCAAGCAGGAGGTGGACACAAAGGAGTACCTGGGCTCAGGATGTGCAGTCATGGGCCAGGATGGGATGGTAAATGGCCAGCAGCCGTTCCAGGGTCAGCAGTTTTCAACCACCATTAGGCACTCAACTCAGGCAGCATTACAGCAGCACCTTCATCATAAACGTAACCTCTTCTCAAATTCTCCTGCCTTTAGTCCATTAGCCCCCATGGCTTGTCAGAACCTTCGTAAATGGTGGCCACAGTCTATTCCAGAGAGTCCTGTAACCATCAAACAGGAGCACAAAGAACCCAAAAAGAAAAAGAGTGCTCAGAGTTCTCCTCTTCTCAAGCAGCCAGTGGGTGGGCTATTTGGTCCACTAGGCACACCTCTTCCAAAACCCAAACAGATTGTTATCAAGAAGCATAAACAGAAAGCCTCCCAACCAACTTTTCTCCCACAGAAACAGATTACAATATCGACACCTCCCTTCATCTCCCCAGGATATGCACCATCCCTCTCTCAGCTTGTTCCATCTCTACCAGGCATGGAAGCTGGGCTTCCCCCCTCTCAGGTGGCTGAGAGCCACCCAGCTCCAGCTAAATCTCAGGAATTCATTTTCAATAGCAGTAGTGCACCTATCTCTGAAAACACTCTTTCTTCTTCTACCCCTGTGTCGGTCCTAGCACCATCCACCCAGAAGGTGATAGCTTGCTCAGGCCCAATTGGGCCAAATGACAGCATCCCATCAACCAGTATCACGCCTCAAACCTCTACAACACAGCCAATTCCTTCTCTGGCTGGCCTCAGTAACCTAGATCCAAAATTTGAAGAGCTGATTCGCCAGTTTGAGGAGGAGTTTGGGGACACCATTTCCTCATCTTCTGCAGCAGACACCCCAGAGAATGGCCCTGCTCAGCCAGTGGTGACCGAGTCACAACCAAACTCAGGACAAACCAGACCCGAGTCACTATCCCTAAAGCAGCCAGTTAACTGCCCTCCTGTTCCCACAAATGAGTCTGAGCCCATGGATGAAGGTCAAAAGGACATGACTGAAAGACTGAAGGAAAAAACACCATTGCCATCTGAGGAACTCTGTACTGTCAAACAGGAAAGTGAGGAATGTGAGGTGGACGTGAAACCTTCTGGGCAGCTCCTGTCTATAGCTAAGGATGCATTTCTGGAGCGACAGCACCCCTTCATCACACCCTTCTCCCCTCCAAATAAACGTATAAAGATTGAGTCATCTGGTGGTGTGACTGTGCTCTCTACAACTGCATGTTTCTCTGCAGACAGGGAGGGGGATGATTTGAATACTCCCACCAAGGATATGTTTCCCTCCTCCCCTTCACTTAAAGGTTTTCTTGAGTCACCATTGCGCTACCTGGACACTCCCACCAAGAGCCTACTGGATACACCTGGGAAAAATTCCCAACCTGATTTTCCCATCTGTGACTGCGTAGGTAAGTGTGAGAGAATTAAAAAAAACCAAAAAACATTTCTCTGGTCCAGCTAAAATTTTAGCAACCTGGGCAAGAGCACTCATATTCTCAAACAATATATAAAAACAGATAAACAGACATTGAGATTTTGTGATATTATAGCACATCACAGCACATCACCCCACATCCTCTTACATTCCCTAACATTGTACTGATCAGACTGTGAGACCCACTTAGCTAACCCACCAACCCCTACATCTTTTTGTTTTATTTTAACAACAGACATTTTTTAGCTCACTTTATGTTTTAACATAGTTTAGCTTCATTACAGTTAGCTTTATTACCAGTTAGGATTAGGGTTATTCGATTAGACTATAACATACTAAATTGATCATCAAAATTCCCTTCAGAAAGCCCAAAATGTAATTTTTTTTATCACATAATTTCTGCATCAGCACATTTCTCAGGGTAGTGTTGGGCCATGTCTGAGAATGCACGCCCTATCAGGGGCCGTGCATTGCTCTGCAGTCTGTTCTCTGTGCCTCTTGCAGAGGAACAATAGTTTTGAAGAAAGGAGCCCATTGTAATTCTTTGGGCCAGTGCAGTGCAGCGCATTCTGTCTATGTTCAGGCTATTGGTACAGTCAGTACAGCTAGTTTCTCCAAAGGAGGCAGTAACAATGAAGAGTGTCTGCTCATATATCATATGATATACTGTGGCCAGACATCAAAGACGGGAGGGACCAGGGAGGACAGGGTGAGAAGAGATGGACCGCAACCTCTTAGCTCGGCCCTAGTATCTCTTATTTTGTCAGTTCAGAGGTTTTGGTGAACTCTGTGAAATTTGACCTGTTGCATTGTAACAGTAGCTAAGAATTATTTGCAAATTTCAACTGAAGATATTCTAATAAGCTTTTCTTATTATATAAACCGTATTACGTGTGATATGTAATTGTCAAAATTATTTGCCAAATATGAAATAAATCATTTAAGAAAGTGTTCATTCAAGGGTAGTAAGCTGTGCCTGAACACTTGTTGGAGCTTGACTGTTACTAAAAGCAAAGGACAATAGAAGGGAGGTTTCCATAGTGAATCCTTATAGCACTCTGTCAACACCACAGGGAACACCCAGTGCCATTTGATACTTACAAACACACCAAACACATCCCATATGTAGTACATTCAGCAGTTCTAGTCTTTATATTGATTTTAACATGGGAGAATATATCTAGTATATATTTTTGTGTTTTGTATGTTTTTTTCTTTCATAGTCTGTGCTTCTCAAAAGCACTTGAATTTTCCTACAGTATATTGTTAGCTATTCTTACACTCATTGTTGGCACAGTATTTTACCCTACCGAGTAAGCAGATAGTATGCATCCACTAGATGTTTTCCTTTGTTCTTTCTTTCTTTTTCTTTTATAAGACTTTCTCTCTTTTTGCTCACCCACACACAACTGACTCATACTATCATTCTAATGGAATTACACATTAGCCGTCTGAATTAGCCAATATTGTATAAGAGTGTGTCCATGCTTTAACCTGCATTCTCATTCACTCTCTGTCTCCTCATAGACCAAATCCTAGAAAAGGACGAGGGCCCATACTACAACCATTTGGGGTCTGGGCCAGACGTAGCTTCAGTCAGAAAACTGATGGAAGAGAGGTGAGAGGCACAAGTCAGATTTGTAAATCATTATTGGTTCAGATTGCATTCCATAATGTCTCCTTCACAGATTTTGTTGTGGGCATGTTTGTTTGCAAACACAACCTACACAACATGTAAGGGCCATGTGGGATCCTACTTTTAAAAGCAAAAGTTTTTATTGAGGAAAATCACAAAAATGAAAGGAACAAAACAAAATGTCTACCAATTGGTTACTTTCTTGATCTACTATTGGCTGGAGAAACTATTTTGAATGTTGAATTTAAAGGTCTGCCTGCTTGCTTTGTTTCTAGCAATTGCCTTTTCTGTCTAGTCCTTTTTTTAGTAAAATGTTACCAAAAAAAAAATCTCATACACATACGAATAACAATCAGACAAACTCGAATGAAAATCAGTTTATAGTGTTTAAAACCACAGAGGAATACTGCTGACCCAACGTCATTTGCTTTAAGAGTTCTCTAGTGACCCTTTCATTGTTCTGAGAGAGTTGTTTGGAAGCTCTGGCAGTTGGATCCTGGCAACAGATCCTTAACCAGCTGAGGATAAGCATCTCCCTTTTCTGCCGTTTGCTCTCCCCTTTCCCTCCTCCCACCTTCCTTCTCTATGATCTTGTCCTCAGGGAATTTCTGACCCAGAATCCAACAGGAGTAACAGGAAATATTGGCATCAGCAGATCGACACGGGAGAGACAGGGAGATAGAGAGACAATGAACAGCAGGGAAAGAGAGAAAGAATTTAGAGGAAATTAAAGAAGGAGGTGGTGAAGTGATAAAAACGGTGGGGTATATACCGGTATAAAGGGTATATATTAAAACCTGAAGTATCCTGTAGGGTTTTTTTTTCTTTCCCAGATATACATGACAAAAGGAAACACCATTTCCTTTACAGCAGTCATATAGGGTCCATATGTTCAAAATGTTCACTGTATTTACGCTGTAAATCAAGTTAATTTGCTATAGACGAGATTACTTGATATATTCTCTGAGGTCTGAAAACTTTTACTAATACTTTAATGATCCTGTGATCATTGAGCAGTGAAGAGGAATATGAAAAGCTCCACAGGGTGTTGCCCCCTTTCCCCTGTGAGCATACAGAAGCTAAGACTTCCTTGACCCATTTGGATAGAGTATCTCCACCTTTGCTGACCTCTGGTACACTTGTCCACTCTCGTTGCTTTATTTGAGAGCTGATTGAGGGCATAGTAGCTGTAATTTCTATAGCTTGAGTCATCTCCTCTGAGATAGAGGGGGAGCTGGTGGGTAGAGGAAGAACCTCCCCTTTGTTTATCTGTCAGACAGTGGCTATAGCCTTCTTAAGCCTAAGCCTGACCCTTTTGTGGCCTTTGACCTTATAGCCCACCCCTGTGGATCTTGAAAGCTTCTCCACCAGACTGTGTAGTTATAACTGAACAGTATTTATACTTTGCACATGCTGCTGTCATGCTCATGCACTGAGAGTTTAATTTTAGGAGACAAGCAATTGTTTACTGGGATCATGGGCCATCATACAAATGTGTATAAACATTAGGACCATCACCAACTACTTCACTAAATGATATGCGTCTCGTCACATATGTAACCGTTCAATACATTCCAACATATCATCACATTATCATAATTGCATTACTGAAACTATACCAAATTCTCTACACTGGCTCTGACTGCCTTACATTTGATTTGGGTGCATGTATGTAGAATTCAAATCGAAGATTTAAGTATACTTCATTAAGATTGAGGTGGGCTGTTGTTTTCATGTTGCATTATCAAACTGTGTAATTTGAGCTACCTATGTCCCCTTCTCTCCTCTTACTATTCCAGGTATGGGGAGAAGGGTGAAGCCGTTCGTATTGAGAAGGTGGTTTACACAGGACGAGAAGGAAAGAGCTCTCAGGGATGTCCTATCGCTAAGTGGGTAAGTGTGCATGGAAAACGACATATTTCTAATATAGATAGTCATTGCTCTATATTACACTATACCTGAACTAATCTGGCTTAAGAAAGTCCTGTATAATTAGGATGGTTTGGAGTTCACTTGAGCCAAACAAGCATGTTTCTCAGAACCTTCTGGCATTCAAAAACAGCTAGTCAGCGTGCACTGTGGGACTATTTTGAACTTCAAACGTCACAAGACACAACATAGCAAGTGGGCAAATAATTTACAAGTCATATACATAGGATTTCTGTCTTCCTGCTGTAAACACACCTACAGATTAGCATCTACCATATGCCTTCATCCTTGCTGACTATCTCTCTGTAGGTGATTCGTCGCAGCAGTGAGAAGGAGAAATTGTTATGCGTTGTGAAGCAACGGCCTGGGCACCGCTGTGCCAATTCTGTTATTGTTGTTGTCATCTTGGCCTGGGAAGGTGTGCCCCGTGGTCTGGGAGATAAACTGTACAGAGAACTCACAGAAACCATCATTAAATACGGCAACCCCACCAGCCGCCGCTGTGGACTCAATGACGAGTGAGTTTTGAACACAAGGTGTCAAGAGATGTAGTAAAAATGTCACAGAAAATTATATTTCGGGTGGACTATTTAGTATAATGATTGTAAAGTTGGACTAATTTGGGTATGAAGTATCCATGTTGCATCACATGGGTATCATTCAAATATCAGGTGGAGTTATATTGGATGATTCACTGTCAAAATATGTTGACCTAAGACAATTTTCTGAGTCATTCCTTTGATTATATTAGGTTGCAGCAGAGTATCTAGACTGTTTTCAGAGTCAGTGTAAAATAATGAAATAATGTTTTATGCAAGTCACATTATTAACTGATATTGCAGAGATACATAAGAAATACAGTTTAATCACATACTAACATAAAGGCAGTCCTGTAATCATGCACATTTTAAGGAAATGCCTCAGAGTATGTAATGTATTGTAAGAGTTTATAGTTACACCATGTTGGGTGCCTTTTGCAGTCGAACCTGTGCATGCCAAGGGAAGGACCCAGATACCTGTGGAGCTTCCTTTTCTTTTGGCTGCTCCTGGAGCATGTACTTCAATGGATGCAAGTATGCTCGAAGCAAACAACCTCGCAAGTTCAGACTGCAGGGAGACCACCCCAAAGAGGTTAGTTGCACATAAAGAAGGGGAAAATAATATTTGACGTAAAAAAATAAAATAACACCATAAAGGTAATGGCCAAAACAAAATGGGGTGCAGATTGTACTATACTTTTATGTCTCTATAAAACACTGATCCGATCCCAAATGGATTATGGGAGTGCAGTTTATGGGTCAGCCAGAAAATCGTACATCAAAATGCTGGATACTGTACACCACTTAGGATTACTATTACTATTCAGAGTCTGTATACTGAAGCAAAGGAACCATCACTTGCAAAACTGAAAATTTTAAAAGGAAAAATATTTTAATATTATTATCTGCTGGATTCCAGGTGATATGGGACTATTTGGTAATGAACAGGCAGATTCTGCAGCAAAGAAAGCTCTCTTTGAGAATATCAGACTGTCAAATTCCTCCATCAGATCTCAAACTGTGTTAAACTTGTATATATATAAAAAATGGCGAATGGAATAGCTGTGTTAATAATAAGTTATATGAAGTTAATCCAATCATAAATGAAAAGTTTTTTGGGAAATTTTTCATTTATGATTGAAAAATCAACCGATTTTTAAAGATGTTTCACCAGGAATAAAAGTTTTTTATATATCAAATATTGAAATGAAAAATCTTATATAATGTTTGTTATATCATATGTGTGATGGTTATCAATTGTTTTTTGCTACCACTGTGTTAATTTTGTTTATATATTTCTTTTTATATATTGATCTTGCCATGAAAATAGCCACATATGCTGATATGGCAATAAAAGCTAAAAAAAAAATAGCCAAGAGTAATTTTTATTTATTTATTCATTTTTGTATAGGGAGGACGATCTCAGGGATAACTTCCAAAACTTGGCCACACATGTGGCCCCTCTATATAAGCGGCTGGCTCCCCAGGCCTACAGTAACCAGGTATGTTTTATTTGTTTGACTATTAGTCAGTGTAGGCACATGGTTCACAATTCATACCATCAAGGCACATTAAACCAAACAGTTTTTCTGGTAATTGTTCCGGAACTTAATGTTCCAGACCTTTATATGTACACAGTGAATTAAAGAATCGGTTAAAGAAATAAACAGGAAAATAATCCTGTTACTCTTTCCTGTTACTCAGTGTTTAAATGAAGACGTTGCTTCAGACTGTCGGTTGGGTTTGAAGGAAGGACGGCCATTTTCAGGAGTCACTGCATGCATGGATTTCTGTGCCCATGCTCACAAAGACCAGCATAACCTCCACAATGGCTGCACTGTGGTACGTTATCAATTTTCATTTATATGTACATGCATTTGTGTAAATATCATTGTATGTTTTTGTCTATAGTAGCCATTTTAGATGTTTTCATGATTTTGAATGCTTTCCAGGGCTGTACTGGCATTACTGCTTAGTGTACTACTGTTACAATACATGCATTGTGAATTATTCTTGTACAGATAAATGATCATTTTTGAAAATAAATTTAGAGTTGTGTTTTGTGTGAACATTTGTGTGTACAACAGGTACTAGGAAATTTGTGTACTATGAGTTATATGGACCCTATGGTGGAAGTAGTTGCTATTTACTTTAGCTTTACACTTCCTAATTTTGTTACTTTCAGGTGTGTACTCTTACGAAAGAGGACAATCGCACAGTGGGCACAATTCCAGAAGATGAGCAGCTGCATGTGCTTCCGCTCTACAAGATCTCTACAACCGATGAATTTGGTAGTGAGGAGAACCAGCGGCTCAAAATGCAAACAGGAGCCATCCAGGTGCTCTCTAACTTCCGTCGAGAGGTTAGAAAACTTCCAGAACCTGCTAAATCCTGCCGGCAGCGTCGGTTAGAGGCCAAAAAGGCAGCATCAGAGAAGAAAAACAGGAAATTGCAGCTTGCAGAAACCCCAGAGAAGACCATCAAGATGGAGATGCACCATGTGGAGTCACCCCAACCTCAGCAAGGCAATAAAGGTCAGTGGTTAAATATCAGTTTACCTCTATATACATAAAGTAGTTAATGTAAAATTTCAATTCAAAGGGAGTTATATAAATTAATGGTTGTTCAAAGTAAAGGACAAACTTTAACATCTGAAGTGGGAGTATTTTAGAGATATGCTCTTTGGACACAGTGTTGTTATTATTTAAATGGAATTTGCCATTCCAATTGAAGGTTTTGAACTCAATAGCTATAAAGTATACATTTAATATGCAATGTTTTCTTGTTTATCTGTTATCTAGCTATTCCAAAACAAGAGGTGAAACCAACCATCAAAAAAGAGCCTGTCGACCGATTCCAGCCCTTCAATGGAGCCATACATGGCTACCCAGCACTAAGGAACGGCAAGACAACCCCTGATCCCCACAGCATGAGCAGTTCATTCTCCTACCCTGGTAACTATGCAAGAGGTCACATCCCTACCAACAGCCAACCTCCTGCACAGAGCCCCATCAATGGCTTTCACCCTAACCTGCAAGAAATACGCTACCGTTATTACAACTACCCTTCTAGTGCACTTTTTCCTCCTGAGCTCTTGGGATATGATAACGGAGCCTGGCCCAAAGCTGGAGATCTTTCTGCCACACCATTTGACCAAAAGCCAGACGTTCAGTGTCTCCAAGCCAAACTGGCACAGGCCTATCCCAGCCGTCCTGGGCAGTCACAGCAACAAATGGCTGATGCATCCCTTCAAGGCTACACACACCCTTCTGTGGTTTCTCAGTCTCCTGTTCCACCCAGTCGTACTCCATCAGTGTCACTTGAGCAGACCCACCGCTCAACACCTATTATCAAGCAGGAGCCCATGGATGTGCCACTGTATGATGGCAGATTGGATGGGCAAGCTCAGAGCTGCCCTAGCACTCCCAGTACCACGCCAAATCCTGAAGGCTGGCCTGAGCACAAACCAAACGGCAGCATAGTCTCTAAAGGCTGGGATGGAAACATTAGAACTGGTCTAACTAATTTGCCCTTCACTCCAGATAAGCAGAGGCTCCACCAGCAACACCCTCACCAACATGAACACCCCCAGTATCCACAGCAGCAACAGTGGAATTCCTATCCCTGTCCTAACATGTCATCCCCTGCCCCATCTCCATCCCCATCCCTAAAAGGCGGTCCATCACCTGCACCCTCTCCACATCCATCAACCCCAAGACAGTGGGGTAGCCCTGCCCCTAGTCCACAGCCTAAAGCGTGGGGTCCTTACGGTCCCATGGGTTACAGCACTGGTGGTATCAGGCAAGGAAACCCTGCTGGTGCTTTCCCTGATAAAATGCTTTCCCAAGCAGGTGAGAATTGTGGCTCTGCACCTCTGGGCCTCCAGGAGAAAGCCTGGAAATCTGGTGGTGGATCAGCAGCAGGCAGCACACCATCTCCAGCTCCTGAGGGACGCTTGTTTCCTGATGCACTGCTAAGGTCGAATGGACAGGCATGTTGGGACAGTGAGGCAGAGACCCAGAGTGAACGTGACCCTGAAGACGACGAGGTGTGGTCGGACAGCGAACACAACTTCTTAGATCCCAACATTGGAGGAGTTGCAGTGGCCCCTGCTCATGGCTCCATCTTGATAGAGTGTGCCCGTCGGGAGCTCCATGCCACCACGCCACTTAAAAGGCCTGACCGTTCTCACCCAAGCCGCATATCCCTGGTCTTCTACCAGCACAAGAACCTGAACCAGCCCTGCCACGGTCTGGCTTTGTGGGAATCCAAGATGAAACTCCTGGCCGAGCGAGCACGACAGCGGCAACAAGAAGCAGCTCTTTTGGGTCTCTCACAGGAAGATATTAAGGCCTATGGGAAAAAGCGCAAGTGGGCGGCTGGATCAGCAAGCCCATCCCCTGGACAAACCAAGGACAAACGAGAGGGTGTGATGACACGAATGGCGCCCACACAGCATACCACCACCATAGTCACAGTTTCACCTTACCCGTCCACACACCTCACTGGTCCTTACAGTCGATTTGTGTGAACTCTTGTAAACTGTTGCCCCCTAGAGCCAGAGATGGGAATAGAAATGATAAGGATCATAAGAACCTTTACCATTTGCTTCCCCTCTTCTAGCTCTAACACCTCTCAGGTTACCACATGGGAGGGATAATAGAGGAAGGGGCACTGTTCACTTTTTTTTCTTTTACCTCAAAATTTGGCAGCAGTTTGGGAACTCCCCAAACGGACACGCTGTCTATGGTGCTCTTGCTCTCTCCAACGTGGGAGGGATTTCCATAGCTACCCCTCCTTAAGTGAATTTGATGATCCTGATTATTATTGCTCTATTATCAATATTATTACAATTGTTATTGTTACTGTCAATGTTGATATTACAGGTATTGTTATTATATTATGAAGATTACTATTTTTATTTTAATGTTATTGTTTTTCACCATTTTTATTCATTTTTTTACCCTCTTAATGAAGAGGGACTTCCTTTCTTCATTCTCACTTGTTCATCATGAACATGAGAACAAGCTATTCAGCTTTTTTTGTCGCGCTTTTTGCCTCTCCCAACCTCACCAATCTCTATATTAATGAAGCGCCTTCACATCATTGCAAATCACATTTATGTGACTGCATTAAGGCAACTATAGAGTAACTCTTGCTCTATATTGCACTAGTCACTGAACACGTGCACAAGAAAGAGAGGGCCAGACACCAGCTTAGGCCTTTCTGTTTGGTGCCACTTTAATGAAATCTGTCTCTCATCCCTTCCAATGGTGCTTCTTTTCTGTCTCAAGTGTCTCTAATTTTGCCCTCACAATATCGAGGCAGGTGCTGGACCTGGGTGCTCTTTAGCAGCGGATGTCAGTCATGTTCAATGACAGGGACCCCCCCGGTCCTGATAATTGGCTCATCCTTTCATCATGTCATCTGATTGGTGCTGACTCATTTGCCTGCAGTTTTATTGGCCGTTCTTCACTACCCATGTGACATTTTTAGACTAAGTTCTCTAAGGTGCTGATAGTGCTAGCAAAAATCCACCTCCATAAAAACGCCCTAAAGAGCTGCAGATAACCCACCATGGGTCTTAAGCTTGTGATTTCTACATAGACTGAACAATCCAGACACAAAAGGGAATTCTTTATTGGCTTTAAAATTCTGCAATCTCTACTTGATTTAGATCTGTTCAAATTGACTGTAGTGTGAAGAATTTGAGCTGTAGTAGGTAAGATATCTTGACTTTGACTTGCTGCAAAATTGTCATTACAGATGAGTATCTATAGACTTGAAACATCAGTGGATCTTCTTGGTTTCAGTCAGTAGACTGTCCAAAAAAGATCTACACAGGCTTAAAGCTAAAGAGGGACTTGCCTAACTGGTTCCTTTAGTTACCAATAATTGGTTTTATGTATGGGATTCCCAACACAACTGGCCCTGTGTAAACTGAACATGTCTTCCATGTCCTGATTTATCCGTAGTTACCCATTTGTGATGATGATTTTATTGTAAGTTATTAATTTTGGGATGTTTTCTTACCCACTGCTGGTTAAACCCACCAGCCTAACAGACAGAGCACATTTCTTGGAGTTGGTGCTACTATGAGTCTTTAATGCTCCTGTAAAGCTGCCCCTCTCGTTGTAAGCAGCCCTCTTCTCTCTTTTTGACCTGAGAGATCACCCACACCTGGAATTCATGGTGCTGAATGGCAGTGCATACAGTTTCAGCTCAGTTGTTTGTGTGAGTGTATGTATAAAGTACACGATGCGTGTGTGTGTGTGTGTGTGTGTGTGTGTGTGTGTGTGTATAGGTGTGCGCATTTGTGTATGGATTCCTAAACATGCACGCTGGTTAGAATGTACGTGTGCCAGTGTGAATGCCTGTCTGTGAGCTTCGTATAGGGAGCAATGCAGGGCTGCCACTGGTTTACACAGGGCTGTAAGATGCTTGACACTCACAGAGGAGAGATCCTGGTGCTCATTAAGTGGTCCTAAAGCTCTTTACCTCATGTTGTACAGACACTGGTCCCAGTCACAACATGCTACAAACACACGGGCGCTACAGACTGCAGGCTTGCTGCCTACATCACATTCGTACCTACTTTTTTTATTATTATTTATTATATGATAATGATGATGATTATTGTTATTGTGATTGCTGTCATTTTATTTTTTGGGTTTGTTCATTTTAGAGAAATTGTAAATATAAAGAGAGGATTTTATAAAAGCACTTTTAATCTTGATTTTAATGAGGAGAAAAAAAAATAAGAACGAATTATTGACAACTTGAAACCTAGTTTTTGTTTTAAAGGAATTTTATTGGGAGAGATAGAAATGTAAATAGTTAAATATTTAGGTAAGATTATTTAACTGGTGAGGGATGATGGCCTAATTATGAATGATTCCTGAATTTTTAGTCTTCAGTTGTCTGTATGTCAAGCCGTCAACAACGGCCTACTCAAGATACTGCTGTCCTTCCTTTCGTGAGTACTGTACTTACACCAATACCTCTGTACTACCATTGTCATCAGCTTCCTTCCCCTGCATCTGATCCACATCTATAAACCAGAAACTAATGGAGAACAATGAAACAAATGTGAACGTGTTGACTCGGTTCGCAAGGATTCAGGACTCACTTTTTTTTCTTTTTTTCTTTTTTTTAAGGGAGAGGACGTACATCTCTTTTACATGAAAATTACCCATAGAACGAAAATAATATCAGGTTTAAACTTGCAGTTTGAAATGTGACAGCTTTCAGTTCAAATCTCCAGGTAGATTATGTAATGCTGATTTTTTTTTTTATTAAATATTGTGTGGGGTAAGATTTACACAACTCTGAGTCTGCACTGACATTGTTTTATCTAGATTGTCACTTGTTCTCTGAGATGTGAGACTTACTCCTGAAGGTGAGAAATAGCCGAGTTTCAAGACAGCTCTTGAAGCCCAGCGCAATGACATTTACCCTAAATGGCTTTTGAACCATGGTGCTACCCCCTAGAGTTCACTGTGGAAATGTCTCTTGGCAAACACTGTTGCTACAGTTCCTGGGCTCTTAAATTGATATGTGAACTCGTATTGAGAGTAATTGAAAGGAAACCTATGTGGTGCTGATCATTTTTAAATATTTTACATGGTTATTTCTGAAACACCTCTGGTCACAGGTTTTGTATTTTATATATATATATATATATATATAAAAATACAGCACTCCAACTGATCCAGTTTCCCTTTTTAGCCATCACCCTAAATAATTGAAATGGTACTTGAAGAGCATGATGGCAGGAAGAGGAATAGGTACTCTCATGCTTTTGATGTGAATAGACTGTTAATTTAATATTCTGGTGCTACCTAAACTGCCCAGAAATGTGTTTTCACCCATTCTGAAATTTTAAATATTTTGTCATTTTATTGAATATACTCGTTCTTTTTCTTTACTCACATCTACCCTATGGCCACACTGTCACACAAACACAAACAAATACACACAAACACAACACTCTCACTTACACACACACTACTCTGCCCCCTCTATCAGCACTCACTGTTATGAGTATAAATCATGCCCAGTTTTAAACATCAAAAGGACAAAATGTCTAAAAAGGAGAAAAAAAAAAAAAAAGAAAGAAAAAACTGGCAGCTACATTCCTTTTTGAGTTAAAGATTGTTCTTGGTTCTATTTTTCATGTTGAGTATGCAGTATGTAAAAAAGTGTTATCTTTTGTTTGGTCTCTCTCCTTGTAGCTGTATGGTGTATTATGTGAATATAGTGTATGTGGTAAGAGCCACAATACTGTTTATGTTCTAAACTAAGAAGAAAAAAAAATAAAAGAAAAAAATAAGAACTTGTGTGGCAGTCTATTTATTTATTGACTACTAATCTTGACCGTTCTGTTAATCATGGAAGGCTTTATAAATTTATGCTGTAAATGTTTATTTTGAGACTAAACCAGTCCGCTTTAATATTAAATGACAAAGTCTGAATAGGACTGCTTTTTTATATAGTTTGTTTTGTTTTTTTTAATTGCTCGCACACTAGAAACGGTACCAAGTCTGCAAAACTGCTTTACGCTAATTTTGCAAATGTAAAGCAAACTTTTTGCAAAGGGGTTTTCAAACAGGGCCACAAGAAAGTGACAAGTCTAGAGGAAAAAAAACCCTACAATAATTAGATGAAAATAAATGAGTAAAGCAATAAATTAGATCTAAATAAATAAAAAGTGACTGATAGTTATTAATGTATTAAATAAAAATGTAATAAAAAACATTAATATAAATAAATCAAATTAGATTGAATAAGCAAGAAATAAATAATACATATAATTACTACACTGAGTAGAACAAAATATAAAATGTAACAAACTAATTATATAGTTTTTGTGTATAAATTTAGTGTTTGTAAAAGACTCGCACAGGGATGATCATATTTAGGGGTCCATGGCATCTAAAAGATGGAAAACCCCTGCATTAGACATCACTCAAAATGAACAGCTCGTGTGCAAAACACTTAGACATAAATCGATCACTTAGGAATCAAAACTCAATGTTTTGAGAAACAATATTTTTAACATTGCATTTCTGTTTATTTTGTAAATGTATACTGAATATGCATAAAAGTCACTTTACACAATACAGAGCAGCTTCACATTAGTAACATTCAAATTGAGCTCTAACAAGCCATTAGTGTCATTATTCAGGTCAGTTCAATAACTGTTCATTAACTGTGCATGCTGTATATACAGTGTATTTGGTTAAGTGCTATGACAAACTCCTGTACACTCCACTGTAGTGTTTTACAATATACCGCCAGGTACTAGATAAGTATCACGATACCCTGCTATAAAAAAAAAAAAAATGACCCTCTATCATTTCATAAAATGAAATTTTATTAGTACCGGTACTTTAAGAATGACAGCACCCTAATAAGAGCAGAATTTGTGTCGATCTGTGACCGCAGGAGTCAGGCCGTGTGTGCTTAGCTCTGCTTTCACGTTCACTAATATTATTGGGAACACCTGTTCAATTTCTCATTAATGCAATTATCTAATCAACCAATCACATGGCAGTTGCTTCAATGCATTTAGGGGTGTGGTCCTGGTCAAGACAATCTCCTGAACTCCAAACTGAATGTCAGAATGGGAAAGAAAGGTGATTTAAGCAATTTTGAACGTGGAATGGTTGTTGGTGCCAGACTGGCCGGTCTGAGTATTTCACAATCTGTTCAGTTACTGGGATTTTCACGCACAACCATTTCTAGGGTTTACAAAGAATGGTGTGAAAAGGGAAAAACATCCAGTATGCGGCAGTCCTGTGGGCGAAAATGCCTTGTTGATGCTAGAGGTCAGAGGAGAATGGGCCGACTGATTCAAGCTGATAGAAGAGCAACTTTGACTGAAATAACCACTCGTTACAACCGAGGTATGCAGCAAAGCATTTGTGAAGCCACAACACACACAACCTTGAGGCAGATGGGCTACATGGGCAGAAGACCCCACTGGGTACCACTCATCTCCACTACAAATAGGAAAAAGAGGCTACAATTTGCACAAGCTCACCAAAATTGGACAGTTGAAGACTGGAAAAATGTTGCCTGGTCTGATGAGTCTAGATTTCTGTTGAGACATTCAGATGGTAGAGTCAGAATTTGGCATAAACAGAATGAGAACATGGATCCATCATGCCTTGTTACCACTGTGCAGGCTGGTGGTGGTGGTGTAATGGTGTGGGGGATGTTTTCTTGGCACACTTTAGGCCCCTTAGTGCCAATTGGTCATCGCTTAAATGCCACTTCCTACCTGAGCATTGTTTCTGACCATGTCCATCCCTTTATGACCACCATGTACCCATTCTCTGATGGCTACTTCCAGCAAGATAATGCACCATGTCACAAAGCTCGAATCATTTCAAATTGGTTTCTTGAACGCTGCCAGACTCTGACCTGAAGCGCATACACACACCTTTCACTCAGACAGCACGCGACGTCGGTCTCGCAGATTATTGGGACTGAATGGTCAAAAATATGTAAAAACAGATGTCCTGGCGAGTATTCAGGTAAACACAGGCGGGTATGTCTTTAGTGAACGTATACAGAGTTGAGTGAGAAATCAGATGTGTATTGGGTCCGTGCAGCTCTTAAAGGGCCGGACCTAATATTCTGATTAATGTTAATCTAACAACCAAAGAAAATAGAAAATGACCCCATGCTTGACTGAACAACTTTAGAATCAGTGTATAGTTCATTTAATTTATAGAGTGAAGACCACGCATTTTTTTTTATACATTTGATTATTTCTTGAATGCTCCTGTGAAATAGACCTACAGTAGCTGAACATAAAGCACTGATTTTGTCATTGTCATTTATATTTTTGCTTATTTAAAAACAAAAACAAAGATAAATTAAATATCTATATTGTAATTATAAAATTACATTTAAAAATTATTATTAAAAATTAACCTAAGAAATTAAAAACCTAAAAATTATTTAAAAATGTTAAATTAAGAGGAGGGAATGGCCAAAAAGCAGGGCAGGAACAAGTGAGTTTTTAAGGGCTGTCTTTTTTTTTTTTTTTAATCATTTAAAAAAAAATATATATAAAATATATAAAAATGTATAGGAAGTTCTGTCATATTATTCAATTACTTTTACTGTGGTAGATTCAGTATCGCGATCGAGGTATTTTAGTCTGGTATCGTATATCCAAGTCATAATTTTGGTATCGTGACAACACTAGACTACTCCACTGCACACTGAACAAGCAAAAGACACAAGAGAGTAGCGTTTTACCTTCTTCACTATCCTTGTGTAGTTTTGCATGCATGTGGCTAATCATTTGATGCTTTGTGTGTTCAAATAGTTTTGAATGAAGTGACGTTTTGCAACTTGTGTATGTGCTTAGTGTGTAGAGTTTTGAGAAAAGGAGCCATAGTTTCAGAAATTGTGTAAGCAATTTTAAAACAAACCGCAAGTAGCCTACCCTCAATGAGTTGTACTTTGCTACAAGCCCACATGATGGCAACAGAGTTCTGTGTCATCAGCATGTGTACATATCTGAATGCCAAAGGAGAAAAAAAATAAAAACATCTGACTGCTGTATTAAAGTGTTGTTGGGTAATGAATTATTATTACTAGAAGCTGTGTTTATCTAGGTGGCAGTTAGTGGTCATAACAAAAGACTAATCAGAAAAAGTGGTTAAAAAGATGGTAAGATTTCTTTCCTAGGAAAAACAAACAAATGTATTATTCTGTATGAAACAATTATCAATATTCATGTTCATTAAAATTCCTGAAACGTTTTCGAAGCCCACTAATCAGCAACAGCTGTTCAAAAGATTATAAGATTTCTTGATGTAGGCTATGAAATGATTATCAATATTTATGTTCTTTAAAATTCCTGAAACGTAGTTTATTCTGTCAGTATACCCTTCTATCTGGGTTTAAAGCCCCGTGGTAAAAAAACTCTTTAATGGTTAATTACATATTTTAGAGATTGAAAAGTAGTTGCCCTCGGCCTCGTATCACAGTGAGCATCTGTCAAACACGACGCGCCAACTTTTACTCAAACATTTAGCTCCAAACTAAAAAAAAAAAACATTCAAACTTTAATACTATGCACACTTGCATATACCATAAAATGACAATTCCGTTTTCATTCTTATTCAATAAGTAAACAAATACCAGTGACTCCATTTGCACCCAATTTCATTTCAGTTCAGATGTTCTTAGCGCTGCAATAAAACATTATTCGGTTTAGCAGCGTCCCCTGCTAGACACTTATGCAGTAAAAGGCTATGCACGCTTATGGTCAAGCATTCAAATTCAAAATATAATCTGGATTTATAAATTTGTGTCATTCTCATTTTGTGTGTTGCTTTGCCCTGAAGACCATTTGTTGGTTGAAACATGTTGGCTCTTGTATTTTTTAAAATGACTTAAGCCATACCAAATAAAGGCTTTTTATTTATTCCTTCTCCTCCGCCTGGGACCTGCCTTTTTTGTGTTATCGGATCGTTCCCTACCCCAAGAGCACCAAGTAAGGACTATTTAACTCTACCTGAGCGCCGGGTTGAACCTTTTGCAGTTCAAAATATAATGTTTTTAGACATTTTTAGTATCGCGATCGTCTTTTTCTAACCATTCCAAACAAATATTTGTGTTAGAACTGAACTGTGGCATACATTTACAGTACAAATATACATTCTGGCATGTGAATGAGGGTTTCCATGTAATGTGCCCAATTGAATTGGACCGTGACCATTTATATAAACCCCCCAAAACATCAGCTGGATCAGTTTTCCCACAGCTGTGTCAGAATTTACATAATAAAATTACAACAGTTATCAGTTGTTCACCAGATTCTGCATTTTGGAATAAATTGTACATAATGTGCCTGCTTTCACAAAGATTAGTTAAAGTTTGACAAATGAAGAATGAGGGCCATAAAATAGTAGGCTACAAGATGAAAAAACTAAGAGTATGTTTTCTCTGGTGTTCTGGAATAGAGAATATTCCAAGATCATGACAAATCCCATAAGGCAAATACAATAGATATGATCAAACTGTTTAAAGCTAAAAGTGGAAAATGATTATGTAAACTCTTTGCAACAATTGATGACATGAATTGAAGAATAGTGTAATAAAATGTCACTTTGTCATTTTGGTGAACAGATATCGATTCTTAAAGGCACTTGACTGATTTAGTACTTTTTGGGTACAAGCAAATAAATCAAGAAAACAAGAGATTCAAACAATACGATTAACCATGTTGAGCTAGCCTATATGAGTCACCTGTCGTAGGCCCGGATCAGACAGTGAGAGGCGCCATTGCTTAAGTGAGCGTTCGGAGCGCTGTTTATGCGCCCACTGTGCCTCGTGTGTGAGCCGCCAGCTGTGCTTCGTGTGTTTGTTGGAGCGCTCTATAAGCACCTTAAGTTGAAGAAAATACAAAAGGAAAAAAAAATCAATTGAGCAGAAAAGCACCCAACTTCTTTTCCCATTGACCTTGATTAGACTGACAGGTAGGGCTGGGAATCGATTCCAAGGCGTTAGGAATCGACTCCTCTTTAAGAGTTCTACAGAGTTTAGCATTCATTTGTCTCTCGCTCACTAACAATGATTGGAAGTCAATTTAATTTATGCAAAAGGTTCTTTCGGACAGTTAGTTTCAATGAACCAGTTAAAAATACGTCATTGCAATGACGTAGTCTAACAACATAATATTACGGTATGCCATGCTGAAACATTCAAATAAAGCCACGCATATCGCTGATTATTATCCTACATTTCATTCACTTAGGTTAATGGTGTTTAGTGTCATTGTTTCCTTCCGTGATCCTGCATCGTGGACAAGTTTACTACATTTTGCACCCAAAAACTCCATAATTTTAGTTTAAATTGTGAAACGGTTATGTTGTTCACAACGGTAGGTTTTGAGCGCTGCTTGGTCTACGATAACAGATGCAGATGTGAGGGTTCTTTCTATAATCCAGTGATAATTCTGAAAGAAAATGCGCCTAGTGTAGATTAATGGCCGAGAGCCTAATGTTGCTATAGTAACGAATGCAACTTCCTCGCGCATCTGATTGACAAATAAACTGCGCGCTCTTATATCACTGTTGTTAATATTGTGGTTATTTGGCCTCATACATTCTGTGCAAAAGCACTCAAGTGAACTTTGTCATTTAACTCTGCACATGCATTTTAGACATGTCATGTTATAAATGCACATCCTTGAATAATGTGCTATCCTATTTATTTATTAAATCGCATTTACTGCTGGGCTATACGAGTCATTTCAGGAGCATCCATAATTAAAATTTAAAATCAATCAGAGTTACCGAAATGTACCTTCATTTTACAAATAAAGTTTCAGTGAAGGATACCTTCTACATCCTTATATTCTGCGGTCACTCCGGGACTAGGTTCGTTTTAAAAAACAAGAATTGAAAACAACAGTGTGGAATCGATTCTTGGAATCGACTCCATTGATTCCGGAACCAGGAGTTCCAAAAATTTCGGAATCAAACAGACCTACTGACAGGACATCTGATTCAGGGGTTGCCTATGTAACCCCTCCTGTTCGAACCGCCTGCTCCAAGCAGGACTCAAACTTGGGTCCGCCGGCATGAGAGTCGGACGCTCTAACAAGGAGGCTAAAGGCTGCAACAGTTGCTAGAGTGTCTCTTGAAATCAGAGGAGTGAGGTTTACTCGCACAGCAACTACTAGCTGGCCTCCGTTACACTCACCCCCCTAAACCTCACTCCCATCCGGGTCACGGCACCAATGTAACCCCTCCTGTTCGAACCACCCGCTCCAAGCGGAACTCAAACTCGGGTCCGCCGGCATGAGAGTCGGACGCTTTAACAAGGAGGCTAAAGGCTGCAACCTCTAGCGTCAGTCGCTAGAGCGTCTCTTGAGATCAGAGGAGTGAGGTTTACTCGCACAGCAACTACTAGCTGGCCTCCGTTACACCTAGCAACATAAAAAAAAAAAACTCAGCAGCACTGCTCTTTTCTAAATTAAAAAAACGTCAACCAAAAAAAAGCAAACTTGACAAACGCATTCTGTCTGATTGGGGCCTTAAGCCATGATTTTGCAGCGAGTGACACCTTTTTTAAATAGTTTTCTATTGGTAGTGATCGTTATGCGCACTGTTTATGCATCCCGGGAGCCTCACGTTTTTGTAGGAGCGCTCTGAGGTTTAAAAAAATCAACTCTGAACACAGGCAGTGCGGTGCGCCTCGCGTTTTCAAATCGGAAAAACATGTTCTGTCTGATCAGGGCCTAAGACCTAGGCACCTAGCACCTGATCAGGGCCAAGCACCTAGGCATGCAGACGCTTCTAGAAACATTTGTGAAAGAATGGGTCGCTCTCAGGAGCTCAGTGAATTCAAGCGTGGTACCGTGATAGGTTGCCACCTGTGCAATAAGTCCATTCATGAAATTTCCTCACTACTAAATATTCCATGTTCAACTGTTGGTGGTATTATAACAAAGTGGAAGCTTTTGGAACAACAGCAACTCAGCCAGTGGTAGGCCACGTAAAATCACAATAGCTACAGACCTGTGGTGTGGGGTTGTTTTTGCACTGTCCATGGAGCGGACCTGTTTACATTTCACTGCCGGTTGTATATTCTGTATATAACTGTGTATGTGACAAATAAAACTCTTGAATCTTGAATCTTAAGACAACAATCAGACAGAACACATTTTTTGCCGTGAGCAGCGCCTTTTTTAAATTGGTTTCTGTTGGCAGTGAGCATTTTGCGCGCTGTTTATTCGCCCGGGAGATTTTGTTATTTGCTTTTTTCCCCCATTGTCCAATCAAATGAATGGAGAGGCGGGCCTTCTGTTGTAGTGATGGTTACCTTGATTAGACTGACAGGACAGCTTTGTGGATTGCCTAGCAACATAAAAAAAATATAGCAGTGCACTGCTCTTTTCTAAAAAAAAAAAAAAAAAAAACATCAACCAAATTTTTTTTTTTAAAAGGCAGTGCGGTTCTCCCCCGAAATCGAGGGTAACGCGGATATGGTGTCAGTTACAGTTTAAATCCAGAGAAATCAGCTATTTTAACCAGTGTAACGGCTCGTGTCATTCAGTCGCCATTGCTGGAAACATTTGGGATAATGTATAGGCCTACACAAGTCAACAAAATATATTATAATTGTCTTAGTGTTTTTTGGAAATTCTGTCAGTTTTATCACGAAATTCAAAATAACATTTTGCCGCTCTTTAATGTGGCGTGACAAATTGCTGTATGTAATCGCTCAATCAATTTAAACCGCGGAAAAAACGTCAATCCTCAGAAAAGATGTTCACTGTTCATAATTCACAAGAAACAAAAACACTAGAGTAGTACTTAAAAATATATATTTGCAGTTTGAACTATGTTGCACTATTCATTGTATTTATACTCAACTTGTTCTTTAATATTTAATGTATTGAATAATTCTGTCAAGTTTTTTTTATG
Organism: Paracanthobrama guichenoti; assembly: GCA_018749465.1. NCBI lineage: Eukaryota > Metazoa > Chordata > Actinopteri > Cypriniformes > Gobionidae > Paracanthobrama > Paracanthobrama guichenoti. The sequence goes on along the minus strand of CM031947.1, from coordinate 7,078,529 downwards.
ACAGCCACAGGTCAATTAGCCAATGTCATTAAAAAGTTATTATAATGTAAAACACTATTCAGAATGTAGGAATACTTTGAAAACCATCTAAAATGTGTGTATCACTAACGTCAAAGAAAGTGAGAGAAAAAACTGAAGGTCAACCGAGTTTATATCCAACCTTTAAACCTTGCAGAGTCACTGAATAGCCTTCATCTATAAAATGCTCAATATCTCTCAGACCAAATTGAAAATGCTTTTGACATCCGGAGAACATTTGATCTGATATTCATGGCATGAGCTGAAACTATCAGTAACTGGTTGCCTTCATTCACTATGTAAATACATTAAATCTGATCTTTCACATGATTTGCTAGCTAATTGGGTTTTGACATCCTTTCATATCATCTGCATCTGAGTTCCATGTTTCACCCGATAGTTAAAGTTCAACCAATAGAACAGGAAGGCAGATTGCATGTGCATCTAAATGATGGTAACAGGTGCAAATATGCATACTAATAGCCTATCCTAATTTGTGAAAATCATCATTCCCCCCTATTTTAAATAACTTATTTATCTGTTTTTATGGCTATGTAGTGCAATGTGAAGGGGGGAAACATGCAGCATGAATAGCTATGCCTTCACTCAGTTGTGTGATGAATGGCCTTAACCTTTCCTTTCTTTTCAAATCAAGCTTTCTTTCTATTTGTGGCTGATAATAAATCGCTGGAAGGCTGAATTGACCTATTCTGGACCCAAGCACCTATGCAGAACATGGACCTTAAAGCACTGAAGATAAATTGGGACCATTGTAAATGCAAAAAGGGGTTAAGGAGAATGAAGTAAGATACTGCAATTAATGCTGATTTGGATCAGATTCCTCTCGTCTTCATACACTTTATTGCCAAAAGTATTGGGACACCCCTCCAAATCATTGAATTCAGGTGTTCCAATCACTTCCATGGCCACAGGTGTATAAAATCAAGCACCTAGGCATGCAGACGCTTCTAGAAACATTTGTGAAAGAATGGGTCGCTCTCAGGAGCTCAGTGAATTCAAGCGTGGTACCGTGATAGGTTGCCACCTGTGCAATAAGTCCATTCATGAAATTTCCTCACTACTAAATATTCCATGTTCAACTGTTGGTGGTATTATAACAAAGTGGAAGCTTTTGGAACAACAGCAACTCAGCCAGTGGTAGGCCACGTAAAATCACAATAGCTACAGACCTGTGGTGTGGGGTTGTTTTTCAGGGGTTGGGCTTGGCCCCTTAGTTCCAGTGAAAGGAACTCTTAATGCTTCAGCATACCAAGACATTTTGGACAATTTCATGCTCCCAACTTTCTGGGAACAGTTTGGGGATGGCCCCTTCCTGTTCCAACATGATACAAAGCACAAAGCAAGGTCCATAAAGACATTGATGAGTGAGTTTGGTGTGGAGGAACTTGTCTGGCCTGCACAGAGTCCTGACCTCAACCCGATAGAACACCTTTGGGATGAATTAGAGTGGAGACTGAGAGCCAGGCCTACTCTTCCAACATCAGTGCCTGACCTCACAAATGTGCTTCTAAAAGAATGGTCAAAAATTCCCATAAACACACTCCTAAACCTCGTGGAAAGCCTTCCCAGAAGAGTTGAAGCTGTTATAGCTGCAAAGGGTGAACCAACTCCATATTAAACCCTACGGATTAAGAATGGGATGTCATTAAAGTTCATGTGCATGTAAAGGCAGACGTCCCAAAACTTTTGCCAATATAGTGTATATCTGTTATTGTAAATAATTCAGTTCAGCACTCTTGCTCAGAAAATCTCTCCCTCTCTCTCTGACTGCAATTATTGGTTGTTTACACAGTAAATTACAGACAAAGAAGCATGCTTTCAACCTGGTATAAATGACAGCACCAGGAATAAAAACCCAAAGGAAAGGGGTCTATTTGTCATTTTTACCATGCTTTTTAAAAACTAGACCAGAATTCAACACCTTCAGATTGAGCATTTAGCATGAGACTACTCATCAAAAAAGTTGCACGCTAATGCAAAAGGCATTTACTTGGCTATTTAATAATGTGTGATGTTGTTGTGTAATTCATTTCAAATAGATGGATAAAATTGCATCTGTGCAAATTAGTCTCTATAGAGTTTTTCAGACTCTAGAGAGAGAGAGAGAGAATACTGTTGGCCTTACTATGGTAAACAGGCTCATGGGTTTTTCTTTTGTCCATTATCAGTGGCACTTACTAAATTATTAAAGCCTCTCTCACATTTTGCATATATTCTGTCTCGCATGTTTGCGGTGCAGACATGAATGATACAGCAAATTGTGCAGCTTGCTGGGGAAAGGTGTGCTTTTTTCAATCTGAGGCTTACCTGGTGAATTTTTCAAGAGGCCAAAATATAATAATAATAATAATAATAATAATAATAATAATAATAATCTAGGGACAATCATAGAGACTTCGGAGTGGACTTTTTTAAGGCTGTAAACAATCACCCAGGAAACTCTAGTATCCAAACATCATGGGAAAAAATGACAATCTACTATTCTATTAACATTCTGTTTTTGCTGATATTCAAATGACATGATTTAAATGTCTGCATGCTTTTGTTGATGCAGACAAAATAACATGCACAGCTATTCTCCTTAATTTTAACGTAGGAATAGATGAGGCCATTTGTAAGTTCAATGCATCAAGGCTTCCAAACTCATTTGCTAAAACTGTCTGATATGCTGCTTGATATTGCAAACTGTTATTTATAATATTATTTTAATTTATTAATTGTAATTATAAACACACAAGTTTGTAGTAGAGATGCACTGATACTAAAATTTTGCACCTTTACTAAACTTTTCTACTGAATCATATCTGCCAATATTGATAATTAGATTTTTTTTTAAGGGGAAAAAATTTGCTGTAAACTATACAACCTGCTCATCTGGTACATAATACTAGAGGTTGAAATGAATAAAAGAGCCCAACCTATTACATTCCACTGCTATTTATTTTTAGACATAGGCTAATATTGTATAGGCTACATTAAGTAGTTTTCATGGACACTTGTCCTCATAACAAATGTAATAGCTTTTTTTAATAGCTAACTAAGGAACTGTAAACTTTGGGTAACTTTCCTGAGGTAAGTGCAACATTAAGTGCCATTGCTCTCAAGCTGTTTTATTGACGTCTTTCCACAATTGAAACACTGATTGATCAATTACTTGAGACATTTCAGCAAACGGCACTATATCTTTTAGCACCCTTTGATTCATGTGCTATAACAACTTGAACTGAGGTGCTACAGTGCCATTTATTGTTTGACTTTAGTGATAAAAAGGACAGAATTTGAAAGCTGAGACTTTGTTTCTTATCAGAAGTAACAAAGCACAAAGCTCTTAGCGATTATTGGATGGGAGGCGTGCTACAAATAATGTTTGGTGTATAGAAAATTGCGGACCTGGCAACCTAACCCATTATATTAAAGCGTCTTTGTCGTTTCCATGGTTTATACGGAAGTAAAACCAGAAATCGAGGGTAACGGATATAATGTAATTTACAGGCAATGCAATGACATGGGCCATTACACAGGTTAAAATGGTTGATTTGTCTGGATTTAAACATTGTTGGAAACATTTGTTGTTGTTGTTTTTTTTTCCTAGTGGTTTTTGGATATTTCAATCCAAAAATCATACATATTGTGCCTTTAATTGGCACTGCTTCACTGAAAGCTTGAACCAGATCATGTTCCTATTCGGGGGCACCAAAACTATAAGGTTTTGAGTTAAAAGTTTACAATAATTGTTAACTCTTATCAAATGTTGAAAGTGAGACATTTTGAAATGTCATGCCAAATATTGGCTCATTTTGGACTTCATGAGAGCTACACATTCCAAAAAAGTTGGGACAGGTAGCAATAAGAGGCCGGAAAAGTTAAAAATGTACATATAAGGAACATCTAGAGGACCTGAGTGTCTCTCAGAAGTCAAGATGGGCAGAGGATCACCAATTCCCCCAATGCTGTGGCCAAAAATAGTGGAGCAATATCAGAAAGGAGTTTCTCAGAGAAAAATTGCAAAGAGTTTGAAGTTATCATCATCTACAGTGCATAATATCATCCAAAGATTCAGAGAATCTGAAACAATCTCTGTGCGTAAAGGTCAAGGTCGGAAAACCATACTGGATGCCCGTGATCTTCGGGCCCTTAGACGGCACTGCATCACATACAGGAATGCTACTGTAATGGAAATCACAACATGGGCTCAGGAATACTTCCAGAAAACATTGTCGGTGAACACAATCCACCGTGCCGTTCGCCGTTGCCGGCTAAAACTCTATAGGTCAAAAAAGAAGCCATATCTAAACATGATCCAGAAGCGCAGGCGTTTTCTCTGGGCCAAGGCTCATTTAAAATGGACTGTGGCAAAGCGGAAAACTGTTCTGTGGTCAGAGGAATCAAAATTTGAAGTTCTTTTTGGAAAACTGGGACGCCATGTCATCTGGACTAAAGAGGACAAGGACAACCCAAGTTGTTATCAGCGCTCAGTTCAGAAGCCTGCATCTCTGATGGTATGGGGTTGCATGAGTGCGTGTGGCATGGGCAGCTTACACATCTGGAAAGGCACCATCAATGCTGAAAGGTATATCCAAGTTCTAGAACAACATATGCTCCCATCCAGACGTCGTCTCTTTCAGGGAAGACCTTGCATTTTCCAACATGACAATGCCAGACCACATATATCAATTACAACATCATGGCTGCGTAGAAGAAGGATCCGGGCACTGAAATGGCCAGTCTGCAGTCCAGATCTTTCACCCATAGAAAACATTTGGCGCATCATAAAGAGGAAGATGCGACAAAGAAGACCTAAGACAGTTGAGCAACTAGAAGCCTGTATTAGACAAGAATGGGACAACATTCCTATTCCTAAACTTGAGCAACTTGTCTCCTCAGTCCCCAGACGTTTGCAGACTGTTATAAAAAGAAGAGGGGATGCCACACAGTGGGAAACATGGCCTTGTCCCAACTTTTTTGAGATGTACTGATGCCATGAAATTTAAAATCAACTTATTTTTCCCTTAAAATGATACATTTTCTCAGTTTAAACATTTGATATGTATGGAAGCCTGTTTCCGCCACTAAATAAAAAAATAAAAAGAGTAATTGCGTCTTTTTATCTCAGAATTCTGACATTTTTTCTTGTAATTGTGTGATATAAAGTCACAATTATGACTGAGAATAATAGTTAGAATTCTGAGATAAAAAGTCGCAATTACTCTTTTAATTTTTTTATTTAGTGGCGGAAACGGGCTTCCATAGATAATTAGAATTTTTTTTTAAATTTGGCAGAAAAGAAAGAAAGAAAGAAAAATAAAGACTCACATTAGACACAGACTTGCATTAATTATTGTGGATAAAGTATTCACATCTATATTTCATAATCTGGCTATATCTCAGCAGTTTCAAGGTAACATGCAGACTGTGTATAATACTCAAGGGACTCGTTTGTGAAGCTATCAGCTTTGAGACATCACAAATGCAGAGAAGTCTTTGATATACAAAGAAAACTGTTTTTGCTTCAGCTAATATTTAGTCTTGTCAGTGTGATTCAGTGATCTTAGAAACATCCAGACGATAAGATTTCGGCTTGTTTGCAATAAAGCATACATTTTTTTATAAAAAAAAAAAAAAATTTTACTTCCGAACAGAAGCTGTTTTTGTAGTTCTTTTCTTTTTGTAACAACTTCTCTCAGTTGTTTCATAAAGAAACTTTGTCATAGGCAGTTCTCCTATACAGTATGAGTTATAACACAACTTCTGACATTTATTTGGTTGGTTGAGGAAATTATTTTGCCATAGCAGCTATATAGGAAAATCAAATATATTGAACCATCACAACAGCGTATTCACTACCTATAGTATACAAGAAATACATTCACATACATACATACATACATACATACATACATACATACATACATACATAAAAAAAAAAAAATTCTCAGGGAGAAAAAAAAATTAAGCAAGAGTCTGCAGTTGTTCTGCATTTAATCTCACTGCTGTCTCACTAATAATAATAATAATAATAATAATAATAGGGCTGTCAAAATTAAAAACATATTTAATGCAATAAATGCAGCATCCGTTTTTTCGTTATTAATTAATTCATTAATCTGCTATTAAACCATTCATGTGTGATAAGATGCAAAAAAAGAACTTCCATGTGTACTAGCACACTTTCTGTGAATCTCCTGTCTGACAGACACATACAGGACTCATGCACACAGAAAGCCGCATTGATTTCTTTCTTGCGCTTGAACGGACAAAATCCATCAATGGATTTCACTGAACTCTTTGAAACACTTAGAGTTTAAAAATTCATTCATTCATTAGTGGACCACTCCCAACAAGAGGAACTTATGTTTTCATGATTGCTTGGTCTAAATACATGGCTGTAAAAAACATGCAACATGAGAGGACTGAACTTTGACAACTTTGACTCTTTTCTGGACAACTGTTCTCATCACATGGCCTCCACCCAAACAAACTTGGTGCAAGAGTGCTAAAGGACACGGTCTATTCTCCCTCCATCATCCTTCAGCCGTGTGTGCCACTGCGCTCATCCAAAACACACACACACACACACACACACACACCTGAAGAGTGTATGAATGACCACAGGACTTCACATCAGCACCTGAATGAGATTGACATATCCTACACAATTGTGACCCTGGATCACAAAATTAATCCTAAATCGCACGGGTATATTTGTGACAATAGCCAACAATACATTTTATAGGTCAAAATGATAGATTTTTTTTTAATGCCAAGTAAATATCATGTTCCATTAAGATATTTTGTAAATTTCCTACAGTAAATTATATATATATATATATATATATATATATATATATATATATATATATATATATATATATATATATATATATATATATATATATATATATATATATATATATATATCCTTCCTTACTATATTACTTACAAATTAAGTCTTAATTTGGACAATTTAAAGGCGATTTTCTCAATATTTGGATTTTTTTTTTTTTTTTTTTGCACCCTCAGATTCCAGATTTTCAAATAGTTGTATCTTGGCCAAATATTGTCCTATCCTAACAAACCATACATCAATGGAAAGCTTTTGACAACATTTTATTTTACAGTGTCCATGTTACATGTACTTACCATAGTAATAACAGTAAATTATGCATAATTACATGCAACTAACCCTCAAACCAAACCCTAATCCTACCATAACATAATAGTACATAATATTACTCAGTACTTAAATATATAATTACACTGTAACAATGACACCTTAAAATAAAGTGTAACCTAAAGCTTATTTATTCAGCTTTCAAATGATGTATAAATCTCAATTTCAAAAATGTGACCCTTATGACTGGTTTTGTGGTCCAGGGTCACAGCTGATAATGATAACACCAAGCAGCCTTAACAACCACTGGTCACGGACACAATCTCAGCTGAGCCCTGCCCACAAAGTTCACTACAGAGAGACTGTGACAAACTACAACTGCTCCATGTTTCAACACCCAAGGACGATCTCCTGGAAAAAAAACGAGGGAAGCCAGGATAACATATTTCAGTTTCTGATAACACAGAGCCACAGCCCCTCTCACCAGACGTTATCCCTCTCTCCAGCATCTCCACTTCTGCGCTTCTCAGAAAAAAAACATTTTTGAACACTGACTGGTTATGTACTTGTTCAAAAAATGATTTTGGATCTAAGCTTTAAAAATAAATCACTAGTCAATGTCAATGACATTATCAACATAAACAACCTGGATTTTATGATTCTAAGTGAAACGTGGCTGGAAGACAGCTGCAATGCAACAATCGTCAATGAAACAGCCCCTCCTATCTTTACTTTGATAAATGTCTGTGGAGCGGTGGAGGAATAGATGAAGTTGAAGAGTTGATTTATCCACGTTTTAATGTTTAATGTTCATAGAGAGTTTTGGATGGATTCCGAGGCTTTTGAGGTCAGGTAGAATCTGCAATCGCTGACCCAGTTTGTTTGCTGGCTTCCATTGTGCTTTCCGCCAACTGACAACCTGTGGTGTCGAAAGAATATTGGGTAAATCAGGGGTGGACAAATAATTTTCCCAAGGGGCCACATGAGAAACTAGGGTGGTTGTAGAGGGCCGGACCAATTGACAAATAAATACTTAGAGGTTCATGCCTTGTTAAAAACTTTTGTTCAGTGTTAGCTAACATATTTAAGGGCTAACGGTAAAGCTTTCTTGGACGCTGTCCTACATGATCGTGAACACATTTGAGTGAAGGTGCATAGTTTCTGTAAAAAATAAATAAAAGCAGTGTGGTTGTATTGCGTGCACCTAATTATGCGTTTGATTTTTAATTTACCAATTACAATTTCTTTTTTCTATTGGCTCTGTGGTTTGATGTTTTAAACATTAAATGTTGAATATTGATATTTATAAGTTATTTAAACTTTAAATGTGAAATTAAAACCGCCAGTAGGTGGCAGCAAGTCACTGTTAATGAGTGAGTCAGTGAGATTCAACCGATTCAAACATAAGTATCTTATTATCTTGTTTAATAGAACTGTTGTATAAAATGAATCATTCTTAATCATACTGGTATTTGGAGAAAAACTGACCTATTTGTGTGATATTGGTTAACTATATTAAATTATATAAATATCAAACACAGAAAATAAGTGTTTTTGCCCCTTATCTTGAATTTTGGGGGTAGGACTATTCTAAAGACATTTTAACAGACGAAATCATGCAGTGAGAGCATGCACTCTAATAAACATGCACACGTACCTACAATGCAGCACTGGTCCGATCGGGCAAGTGACAGCTCCGTCCTGAGCATTGTTCACGCTGGCCAGGGGCCAGAGGGCAGTCCTTATTGTCGAACAATAAATTATCTCACGCGGGCCGGTCAAGGATAGCCAGAGGTCCGGATGTGGCCCGCAGGTCGTACAATGCCTAGGTCTGCGGTAAATTGACAAAACCAGACATTCCAACATGAAATGGAGTCTTTGGATTTCAAAGTAAAATAACTGGCTGTTTTTCAGAGAAACGAGTATGCAAACTCAGCATTCTTCCTGAATATCTGCAAACATATGATGGTATTTTTATGCTTTAGTAAAGTAAAAAACTTACATAGCAAGTGTCATTTTGTGATTACTTGTCCTTTGAATATCCGTATAGCGTTAAAAAGTGCTCTACGCATTTTACTGCTCATTACTTACAGGCCGAATATACAGAACAGTTATCAGCAATCTCTTCTGAGTTTGAGTGTTTTGCTATTGCTGGGGATTTTAGCATTCACATTGACAATCCAGTGCTGCAAAATAACTCATTACTGCTCTTAACACTTTTGATCACCCACGCACAATCGTGGACAGACTCTAGATTTACTTTTCAGTAAGGTTCCAAACATTTTATCCACCATTATTAAGGGTGTAGCACTCTGATCATTTCGGTTTTCTTTGATATATTGATCTCTCCTGCCAATGAAGCTAGATCTGTCTGTCAAAAAGAGATGCTTAAATGAGAACACTAGTGTGCTATTTATGAAGGCCATATCTCTGACATCAATTGATTCATTGATTCAACTCAAAAGTCAAGAATGTCATTAATGATATTGCTCCTGAGGAAGTCAGGAAGAAGAGCGGCAGACCTAAACACAACTGCAGTTCAAAACATGAAAAGAAAAAACTGAGCGCATGTGGCGGAAGATTAAACTTGTACAGTGCATCCAGAGGGTATTCACAGCGCTTCACTTTTTCTACATTTTGTTATGTTACAGCCTTATTCCAAAATGGATTCAATTCATTTTTCCCCCTCAGTTCTACAAACAATACCCCAAAATGACAGTGTGAAAGAAGTTTGTTTGAGGTGTATATGTGGGTTGCAGATTTATTAAAAATAAAAAACGAAAAAAATTACAATTACATAAGTAAATCACAGCCTTTGCCATGACACTCAAAATTTAGCTCAGGTGCATCCTTTTTCCACTGATCATCCTTGAGATGTTTCTACAACTTGATTGGAGTCAATTCAGTGGATTGGACATGATTTGGAAAGGCACACACCTGTCTATACAAGGTCCCACAGTTAACAGTGCATGTCAGAACACAAACCAAGCCATGAGTTCCAAGGAATTGTCTGTAGACCTCCGAGACAGGATTGTATCGAGGCACAGATCTGGGAAGGGTACATAAAAAAATTCTGCAGCATTGAAGGTCCCAATGAGCATAGTGGCCTCCATCATCCGTAAATGGAATAAGCTTGGAACCACCAGGACTCTTCCTAGAGCTGGTCACCTGGCCAAACTGAGTGATCGGGGGAGAAGGGCCTTAGTCAGGGAGGTGACCAAGAACACAATGGTCACTCTGACAGAGCTCCAGCGTTTCTCTGTGCAGACAGGAGAACCTTCTAGAAGAACAACCATCTCTGCAGCACTCCTCTAATCAGGCCTGTATGGTAGAGTGGCCAGACGGCACATGACAGCCTGCCTCGAAAGGCACCTGAAGGACTCTCAGACCATGAGAAACAAAAATCTCTGGTCTGATGAAACAAAGTATACTGTACTCTGTATACTGTATACTGTACAAAGTACTCTGGTCTGATGAAACAAAGATTGAACTCTTTGGCCTGAATGGCAAGCATCATGTCTGGAGGAAACCAGGCACCATCTGGCTAATACCATCCCTACAGTGAAGCATGGTGGTGGCAGCATCATGCTGTGGGGATGTTTTTCCAGTGGCAGCAACTGGGAGACTAGTCGGGATCAAGGGAAATATGAATGCAGCAATATACAGAGACATCCTTGATGAAAACCTGCTCCAGAGCACTCTGGACCTCAGACTGGGGTGAAGGTTCATCTTCCAACAGGACAATGACCCTAAGCACACAGCCAAGATAACAAAGAAGTGGCTACGGGACAACTCTGTGAATGTCCTTGAGTGGTCCAACTTTACCCGATTTAATATCTCTGGAGGGATCTGAAAATGGCTGTGCACTGATGCTCCCCATCCAACCTGATGGAGCTTAAGAGGTCCTACAAAGAAGAATGGGAGAAACTGCCCAGAAATAGGTATACCAAGCTTGTAGCATCATACTCAAAAAGACTTGAGGCTGTAATTGGTGCCAAAGGTGCTTCAACAAAGTATTAAGCAAAGACTGTGAATACTTATGTACAAACCTGATTCCAAAAAAAGTTGGGACACTGTACAAATTGTGAATAAAAACAGAATGCAATGATGTGGAAGTTTCAAATTTCAATATTTTATTCAGAATACATAGTTTTTTCAGGCTTGTATTGTAAACCGAAGACGGTCCAGTGCATGTAAACAAGCAACATAAATGCTTTAGTAAGTAGCCTGTTAAAGTTAGTGTTAGTTATAGTTAACAAAAATGCTATGGTGTAAGTTCTGATCGTGCTTTTGAATCATGTCAGAATTTTGCCAGCACATGAAAATCCAAAGTCATGTTACTAATAAATTTTTCAAATGTGGTATTCCTGATTGCTCCAGAACATTAAAAAGTTCACTGCTTTAAGGCTCACATATCCAATGATGACGTCTGGAGCATACTCTCCATTGGTGAAAATGATGTGGGTGCCATGGTCCTACAACTACTTCTTGCACACTTCAAAGAGAAGTTAGATGGAGTTATCCTTCAAGCAGATGTAAGTAGAGATTATTCAACAAATCTCATTTATCTGTAATGTTTTATGTTTTGGTTCTGTTGATCATAGTTGTGCTGTCCTTTTTACAAATTGTTTCAGGAATTTGCAACTCCATTTGATGTCCAGCAATCTGTACATTTGCCAGAGAGTCCACACCTTATATTTCTTGGTATGTAAACATTAAAGTGGTTGAAAAGCAAGTTATCATTTACTCACCTCACTGCAAAAAAATGTTTTATAAATTAGTATTTTTGTCTTGTTTCCAGTCCAGATATCTCAAAATTCTTACATGAAGAAGCATTTAATAGACAAGTATTGCTTTACATCTTTAAATCTCTCAAAATTAAGTGAGTTTATGCTTAAAACAAGCAAACTAATATTTTTCAGAAAACAAGGCAAATTCTTGATGTAAGAATTTTATATAATTATGTATTTTTATAGAAAAAGTATCAATATCATATGACTTTTTCTCTTCTGACCACACAAAAAAAAAAGGAGAATACAAAAAAAAAAAATCATGCTTACACATGAGCCATATAATATCAGTGAGCAAGTAGTGAACAGCATCAAGATTTGAAAAAGATGCAAAAAATATAATAGAATGATCCCATACAACGTGCCATAAGTGTAGGTATACAATAGGGTTTGATTAAAAAGAAACTGTAATGTAATGTATTTTTATGAAAATCCTGACATTTACTGTTGGTCTTCAGTGCTTGAATGTATGTTCATGAGACTAATAGTGCTGCAGTTGTGGGAAATTAAAGTTCACAAAAAATAAATACATTCCATGTACATTCTTCTATTAGATTAAAATATCCATTGTGTTTGTTGTAACAAGAAGTTTTCACATTCACATCTGATGAGGACAGAAGACCAATAGCCAAGGTCAGGATTTTCAATAAATAGTACATTACATTTTGGTTTGATTTTTACCAACAAAAAAAAAAACAGCAGATCGGCCGAAACTTTACTTTATAAAGTTTTAAATATGGATATTTTTCTTACACAAACGCATTGATTCACTTCAGAAGGTCTTTATTGAACCCCGGAGCCGTGTGGAGCATGTTATTTGACGGACAGATGCATTTTTATGGACTTCAAAAACAGAACAGTTACTGCTATTATAAAGCTTGGATTAGCCTGATCTTTTTTTAATATAACTCGTAATATAATATTCATCTGAAAGAAGAATGGCATACACACCTAGGATGACTTGAGGGTGAGTAAATCATGGGCTAAATTTCATTTTTGGGTGAACTATCCCTTTAAGGACCTTATTTTTTTGTTTCCAAATGTTTTGTACAGCTGACTACAGGGATGAACAACCTGACATTGGTTTCACAAACAGGGCTTAGTTTAAAGGGATAGTTCACCCAAAAATTTAAATTCACCCATGATTTACTCACCCATAAGCCATTATGACTTTCTACTTTCAGACAAATACAATCAGAGTTAAATGAAATAATGTCCTGGCAAATCCAAGCTTTATAATGGCAGTGAAGTTGAAGGCCCAAAACAGTGCATTCATCCATCATAAAAGTGCTTCAGATGGCTCCGGGGGTTAATAAAGGCCTTCTGAAGCAATGCGTTTGTGTAAGAAAAGTATCCATATTTAACAGTAAAATAATGAGCTATATAGTAAAATATGCATACTTCGCAAGCCGACCTGCATTAAATGCATAACACCCTGACGTAGGATGTAGGAGTAGTGTAAGCTTTAGACGCCTCTCGCGATTTAAACAAATAAAGCTGGGCAACAAACTGAAGCTCGTCTTCTCTTATATAAAAAACCTCTGTCATTTCTTTTTAAAATGTATCGTTTTAGACTTCTAATTCATGACCAGTGTTTTGTTGTGCTCTATCCTCTGTGCATACATCATGTGTTCAAAGTTCACCCATTCGACGCAAATCAATTTTTAGGGCAGTCTGCATGAAACATCAAGTTATTTGATCACAACATCCAACATTGCTTCTTTGCTTTTCAGACGCTTTCTTGACATCAATCCAGAACGTGGATCAGAAAGGAAAAGTAACTTCAAAGAAAACTGCCCAAGTTGTGCAAAAAAAGAACACCTCACTTATGCAAAAACTTGCAGACTTTGAATTGGACTTTGTTTAGATCCCGTTTTTCAGACTCTTTCTGGGTAACTTGGAAGAACCTTTCCATTTGTTGAAAGTAAGTACATTTAAAGTAAATACAATTACTGCATAGTTAATTTTCTGTTAATTGATAATTGCATTTATAAAAATACAACTGGCATTTCAGCCAACATGTTTATATAGTGCAACTTTGTGTTTTCTTTCTGGGTCACTTTACATTTCTGGAAAAAAAAAAAAAACTTTAAATTTGTTAAAATTAAACAAGATTACTGCATTTTTAAGTGCTTAGTGTCAACTGCTTGTTGGATTATGTGTATTAAACTCACATTTTAAATGTTTAAAATACAGCTGGCATTTCAGGCAATTTTGTAGTCTGCGTTAAACAAAAATAAACATTTTAAAACCCAGAGAACGTTGTCTATTTCCTATTGTGACTACTGTTATGAACCTTTAAAGTATAATAGTTTTAATTATGAAATAAAAAAAACATTTATTGTTGTAAAGAACAATTTAATACTGTAAAAGTACATGATATAACAGTAGGATACTGTATTTGCTGATTACAGTAGAGCACTGTAAACACTGTTAACATTGCAACCCAGCTGCCAGTATTTTACTGTAAATTTACAGCGAAACGTTTTACAGTGTGAGAGACACTGGCACTCTCAGAGGCTCTTTTTATACCCAATCATGTTGCCAATTGACCTAATAAGTTGCAAATTGGTCCTCCAGCTGTTCCTTATATGTACATTGAACTTTTCCGGCCTCTTATTGCTACCTGTCCCAACTTTTTTGGAATGTGTAGCTCTCATGAAATCCAAAATGAGCCAACATTTGGCATGACATTTCAAAATGTCTCACTTTCAGCATTTGATATGTTATCTATATGCTATTGTGAATAAAATATAAGTTTATGAGATTTGTAAATTATTGCATTCCTTTTTTATTCACAATTTGTACAGTGCCCCAACTTTTTTGGAATCTGGTTTGTACATGTGATTTCTTTCGTTTTAATAAATTTGCAAAGATTTCAAAAACTTATTTCACGTTGTCATTATGGAGTATTGTTTGTAGAACTGAGAAATAAAAAGAAGAAGAATTGAATCCATTTTGGAATAAGGCTGTAACATAACAAAATGTGGAAAAAGCACTGTAAATACTTTCTGCTGTAAATACTTTCCGCATGCACTGTAGTCCATTATAACTTCTATAAAGGCAGCAATGTGGAACTAGGCACAGCTAGACAGACCTTCTTTTCAAACATTATAAATAGCAACTTAAACAATACCCACACTCTTTTTGCTACTGTAGAGAGACTAAAAACCAGACCTTAAGACAGCTGCTGCTCATACAGAATGCTGCTGCCAATATTCTTAGCAGAACCAGAAAATATAAACATATTACAGCAGTCATCAGGTCCTTGCACTGGCTTTCACTTACATTTAGAATAAATTTTAAAGTACTGTTACTTATTTAAAAATCACTCAGTGGCCTAGGACCTCAATACATTGCAGATACAGATCATCAGGATCAAGTCAGTTATAAATGCCAAGGGTTCACTCAAAGCAAGGCGAGTCTGCTTTTATCAGGCTCTGTTGCGTCATCACTGTCCCTGGTTCTCATTGGTTCGCTGGCATATGAGGGATTTAATGCGCAGGGTAAGCTGTGAGCGGATCACTCGCCCAAGTAGAAAAATGTGCTGTTACTGTGAGTTCTCAATCCCC
Source organism: Paracanthobrama guichenoti (assembly GCA_018749465.1). NCBI lineage: Eukaryota > Metazoa > Chordata > Actinopteri > Cypriniformes > Gobionidae > Paracanthobrama > Paracanthobrama guichenoti. The sequence continues at coordinate 7,063,017 of CM031947.1, read as the reverse complement.
GAAAATAACACTGTGTTTGATACAAACTAAATAGACTGAATCAAGTGGAAAAAAAGTTATAAATGAAACTATTTTCATAGTACTTTATTTTATTTTAGTCAAAAGCTGACAGTGTAAAATTTACACACTCCATTAGGGGTGAAGAGACACTAGGAAAGCCAGTGTGTTGCTACTAGTGTAAAATCACAGTTCGAAGACCTTAGACTCTTCCATTCAGATAGGAATGCCCCGAATTTAGTAATAATTTTAATAATTTTATTCTCTGAAATAAAAGAGCCTAGCTCCTGAAACGTTTTTATGGGCATGCTGCATTGAAGACTTGGAAGTAAAAGTCCACTGCTATGATTGGATAACTGTTTTGCATATTCTAATGCATTTCGACTCCCCTGTCAGTACCCATGGGGAATTGTTTAGAAAACTTCCAATGTGGAAAAATCAAGATAAAAGCTTTTATTTGACTAACAAGGAAGTTTTCAGCTCTGAAACTTACAGGATATTCTTATATTACGATGACCTTTTATACATCAAAAGCTCAAGGAAAAGTTGATTTCTCAATTCATGACCCCTTTAAATGACTGTAAAAAGTTGTGAGGCCATGGGATGTCAGATCTTAAAGTGACAGCAGCCTAATAAACCTGCTGCTGTGATGTCTGTCATGTAAATCAAAGAAGAGAAAATCACTCACTGCTCTTGACTGAACAAGCTTTAATAAGGATTAATCTAGATTTAAATTATAATTTATGCAGTGAAGACTGTGGTGTTTGATATCTTGACTCAATTTATGTATATTACTATTGAAAAGATACTATCTTTATTTTGTTTTAGTTTTATGTTGTAAAATTATTACAATATAAAAAATATATTAAAAACCGTAATGTTAGGCGAAAAATTGTGATTAATTACAGAAAAATGTGCAATTAATTAATTAAGGTTTTTTTTTTTTTTTTTTTAATGATTGACCACTAAATAATAAAGTAGGCTGAGACTCTGGACTAGGGTTCTGAGATGCTGTAAAAGTTGAAAAGCCTTGTTTTAAAAATGAAATACTATATGCAAGGCGAATGCATTTCTCTCTTTTTTTTTTTTTTTTTTGCTGTGAAATGACCTAGTTCACAACCAGTTTGACAGACCTTGCATTCTTTTATGATTAAGAGTAATTTTATATTATTATATTATTTATATTTTTATATTATTATTAACAATTATATTAAAGAGTAATCAGATCAGTGCAGTGAAAGAAATAATCAAGGACATTGATTTTTGTTCTTCTAACACGGACTTGTTCAAACTGAGCTTGAGGTCATTATGAATTAAGTGGCTCAAGTTCTCTCCAAGGTTCACCTTTCCTGTTGGTAGACAGCAGGTTATCAAGAATCTTTAGCTATTTTGCTGTGTCTGTTCCATGTATCAGACACTATTTAGCGATTCGTAAGCAGTGATGATGCCACCACCACATTTAACGGCACTGTTTGGTTCATTGCTTTGCACTTTAAATTTATTCAAGACCATCTTCTTTTGTACATTTTTAATGTACAAAATGCAGCAACGTTTCAATTCAGATATCGCCTGTTTGATTGGTTGAGGAAGTTTGGAAGGTCAACCTGATCCAGGACGAGAAGTGACATACTGTGTAATGTTTGCATCTTTTGTAAGATGATCCTGATGTGTGCAAAATGGATAAAAGAGAAAAGGAGAAAACACTTATGAAATGATATGTTGCACTGCTAAAATAAATGCACATAACCAGAATTCATCCAATTACAAGAGCTCCACAATAGCACAGATCCTTCTATTATTAACAGTCATGGCAGTTGATAACGCTTTGAAGGGATCAATATACAAATATCTAATTTACAAAAAAGATTTCCTTCGATTCCTCAGTCCTCTTTTTTTTTGAAACGAGGATGCACAAATTAGACATGTGACTTGACTGATTTTACGTCAATATAACTTCTTATTGCAAGACTAAGAAGTTAATATTTAGACACCTGGAACCTGGATGTGAGGAAATAATTAGTTAGATCAAAAGATAGTTTTAGCAACTGATGCTACATAACATTGTACTGAAACTATTGGATGATGACATCACTGTTTTCTCTGGAGCTGCTTTATAGATACACTGAACTCTGTCCAAAAACTTTACACAGTTATTGAACCAAAACGAATAAACACTGAACTGATTTCAACTGAATAATAACTGTTTACTATTGTTTTTTTTAGAGCTGCTTTACAGCATAATTGAATTCTGTTTGCATCACTGAATCACTATTTTCCCGTTTATCACTGTAAAGCTGTATCACTGTATTTGATAGATTTCATGTTGGTCTCAGCATGAAAGGAAAGTGGACAGAGGATCTTTTTTGTCCTTTGTTGAAGCTGTATTCTATGTTTCTATGTTTTAACATATGCTTTTCTTTATGTGCCGGAACCATTTCCAAATAAGGAACAAGGCTCCACTAGGATAAATGGGAGCAGGGAAGGGTCCCGGTTTAGGTCTTTGGGATCCCTAGGAAAGCCTGGGTCTCTGACCGAGAGATGACCATATTTAGACTTGTTTTCTATATGTAAAGCACATTCCTATAGCATGAGCTATATGATGTATTCTCTCTCTCATTGGTTAAATCTATACCAGACCTCTTGTACTCTTTCTATATACTCTATTCTCCTCTCGAAATAAAGGTGAGATTTTACACTCTCACTACATATACCCTATACCTCCTGTAATTTCAAGCTAATCAGACCATTTCACACTGAGCTATGGGTATCCATGTGTTCACACTGTCTGGCGGCCATTTTGAAAGCGGTCTGAAAACTTTCACCAAAATGAGTAGTCCCTTAAATGTGCATCTTTTAGATGTTTAAGCCTTTATTTTCGATAAGTATAACTTCTTATTGCAAGACTAAGAGATTAATATTTAGACTTTTGCATATTATAACCTGGAACCTGGATGTGGGAAATAATTAGTTAGATCCAAAAGATAGTTTTAGCAACATAGCGCAGATGCTACATAACATTGTTAGCTTACTAGCTGTATACTGTGTGACTACACTGCCACTACCATATTACTTCACAGGCATTACTGGCTTGTACTTTTAAATCCATTATTTTATAAATTTAGTTTATTGATGTTCTGTGGTTTTACACTTCTATAATCTTTTTAAGATTTCATATTATTTTAAGGTGATCTTAAGGACCTCAGGGGCAAGAGTTGAGAAACTCTTTAAATGTGTAAACCGATTTTATTTTGTTTAATTATTTTTTCTTCAACCTTCCAAACAAATGTTCCACCACATTACAATTTCATGAAAAATACTAGCTAAAAATAATATATACTTTTACTATATTAATATAGCACGCTATTAATACTCTACTACTCAGAAGTTACCAAAAAATAGTTTGTAGTATTTTAAAAGCAATTTGCATCTTTGATCGACTTCATTTTCATTGATTCAGTTGTTTTTCTATCCTTCAGCCTAGTGTTTGACTGATGTTCTTCTCAGTTGGAGAAAATAAATTTCCCTGAAGGCTGCCACTCTACAGCAGTGTGCCATACTGTCACACCATTATTTTGTTAGTAGGGTCCTAAGAGGAAAACTTCATGCACAATAATTCATTCATTCAGTCTCTCCATAGAGTAACATTCTCTTTTATTGCATCTGGGTTATAAATTCTTGTCTTGATTTGCTTTTTCACTCTAAATTGTACATGAAGCGGAGTACTAAATACTGGGCAAACATTGACAAACTAACAACAAACCTTGTTGTTCTAGCTTCACAGCCGTAAATGATTAACAGCCATTAATTTGCTGCAGACCCTTGCTGAGTGATCAACAAGGGTGTCGTGGAATTAACTTAAATCAGAATGGCATGACTGGTAATGCATTATTTGTCTTCCAGATGAAGAGGCAGATGGTGGTCCTACTTAAGATCATTCTGCTTGTGCTTTCTCCCAAGGAGGTGTGTATTACTTGGAGAAAGCAAACTGTTTGCGTTCCCATTTATTTAAATGGTAATTGAAATGGATTTTTGGTCATAAAATAACACCATGTGCCTAATCAAAGGAAGTTGGCATACCACAGATCCACAAACAGAACAATAAAGTGGCCAAAATTATTAACACTTGACAGACCTGAAAATATTGACCTTTTTTTGCCCCTAAAACATGATTAAATTTTATAATCTTCATGAAACATGCAGATGGTTGCTCTGACAATCAAATATCAGATGAAGTGAGTCGTACTGTTTTTATCCACTTTTACATTTAATATGTGATATGTCCACCTTATGCAGCAATTACAGCAGCACATATCTCTGGCATAGTGTCAATAGATTTCCTCTGAGAACCTCAACACTAATGTTATCCCATGCCTTCTGCAACTGAAGCCAAAGGCTTTCCTTAGAATGTACAATAGATCTGTCTAGTTTATTTTCCAACTTGCCCCAAATGTGCTCGATGGAGCTGAGGTCCGGACTTTGAGCCAGTCCATCATTTTCAATGTTTCAGCAGATTCTTATCTCTGACTTTGTAGATATTTCATTCATTTTATGGGTATTGTTATGGCCAATTCAATAAACAACTGAAACCTCTTAAATACACCGAGTGTTCTATTCATTTTGGCCACCACTGTATTTATTGCATTTTCAAAAGAACACCCTTTTTGTAATTGAGATTTCTGCCTGCTGGATGTGCACACATTTTTATCTAATTCCAATGTGTCCATCAAAGCCACATGAAAAAATATATCACTACAACACTGATTGACGGCACAACAAGACTAACACATTTTTTCTCTTTTTCTTGTTTTCGCCTGAATGAGAAAGATGCTCTTTGCAGCCAGAAAGTACATTTAGAACATCTACCAGCAGGGGCAAACTGGACCATGCTAGCCAAAACTTGCATTTCTCCTTCCTTGCATTCTCTACCACAGCTTTCCCCATTCTTAATTTGAAATGATCTGTATCCGTGTTGCCCATTCACTGTGTTAAGACCTGCATCTTATTTAAAGTGGACTGTAAACTTATCTTGCTAGAGATGTAAATGATTTAAATATGGAAAAAGAAGAAAATCAGAATATCAGTTTTGAAAATATTTATAATTTAGCCAAAATTTTATTTTATATTCAGCCTTAAAAATATACATTTTTAATAATAATAAAGAATTTAAAATAAAATCCTCTTAAAGGCAATGTTTTCGATTCTTTTGCACAGTATTTTGAAATAGTTTTTAGGTTTAAATCAATAAAATTCAAGCATAGGCCTTGGGCAAGTCAAGTCACCTTCATTTATATAGTGCTTTTCACAATATAGATGGTTTCAAAGCAGCTTTACAGTGATAATAGCAACTTAATGGAAGAGAGATTGTTTCGGCTGTACAGCAGCTCTAGAAAAAAGCTATTGTTCAGCTAAAGTAAGTTTTTGATTGATTAATTTCTGTTCTAATCATTAGTTATTTACTTTGGTGTGACTTACATGACACCATTTTCAACCAAAACAGAAAACTCTCATCTCGTTCCCACCGCTCATCCACATGGCAACAGCGCCCGGCGGCTAGAGAACACAAACCTCAAAACGGGTTTTGAAATAGTTTTGAAACAATACCATTATCATCTTTGTGTAAACTTTAAAAAAAAAAAAAATCTGTGAGAACAGTGACGGCATGCACGCAAGCATTACGTGTTTAGTGTATAGGCAAGCGCATCTGAATACGTATGTGCACAGGTGAGTAGTTTTTCTTAACAAAATGACTTCCAAATGACTTGTCTCCATTGCATAATACATATACGGGATAAACTGAGAGACTAATATTAGCGCAGATTCTTCTTCCATTCTTTTGATGTAACGAGTACGTCAGGTGTTCTAGGAAGCGTTCCCAGTTCTGGCAGACCTAGTTAATGCAGCCTATTTAAACCATTTAACTGATTTGAATAATAGAGATCGATAATGTTCTACGTGTATTCCAGGTTAAAGAGATGCACTTTTAGTCTAGATTTAAACTGACTGAGTGTGTCTGCTTCCCGAACAATGCTAGGAAGACTTTTCCAGAGTTTAGGTGCTAAATAGGAAAATTATCTATATCGCCTGCAGTTGATTTTGATATTCTGTCAGGACCACTATCATCAAATATAATTGATTGACTATTAGCATATCGTTTGGATTGGCAGCATGGTTCTGTTCTGGGCAAGAACTCCCTGCGCATCCAAACAGCCTAGAATGGATAAGAGCAGGGGGAGCAGCAATAACCCCTCTTAAGGTAAACAGAACAGAACCAACATAGTGTATTGCAGATATCATTCATGTTGATATTAAATGTACAAAATAATTCAGAAATTTAGTCTGATTCAAGGGGAATCAGAATACCAAATCCTGACTGACGAGAGGAGGAGCTTGGGGTGGAGGAGGATAAATGAGCTCTGGAGAACGCGACAGCTGCTGATATATATATGTATGCTGTGATAGACGTCGTATTCCTACAGGTAGACCTGATCAGCTGATGCGAGTTTGACTAACGTGACCTGCCAGAACTGACGCTATACGCTTGATTTCTAGGTATTATCAACTGGCCAGAATTTTGAGATTGCAATAGATGTGATGGACTGCAGTGCGTTAAGAGCTCATTCAAGTAGTGGGGAGCTAAACCATTTAATGCTTTGTAAGTAAATAGCAAGATTTAAAAATGTATGAAATGTTTAATAGGGAGCCAATGCAGTGTTGACAGAGTTTCAATCTTATTTTTTCTTGAACTCTGCACAGACAAGCTGTGTAGTGCTTTAATCCCTTCTTTAATTTGTATTTTCATTTCAAATTCAAGTCTCTCTGAGGCATACTACACTGCATCTGTCTTCACTCAATGCCACAGATATACCCAGGGTCTGTGGAGTGGTAAGAAGCCCCTAAAAACCCTGATATTTGAGCATTTTCCCCCCAGGCATAAGCTTGAAGGGCATGCATCAACTCACCGATTACTCTCTGCTAATCATCCCCTACAGGAGGAACCCGTCAGCAACCAAACATGGAGGAGAATTGTCCTGTATTTTTTATTAGTGGCCAGTAACAAGAACATTAATTTAAGAATATTCAGTGCCGGAAGGAGTTGTTGATTACAGAGTGAAATGATTCTGTATATATTATGTTATAATATATATGAACATCATTAAAAAGTGTTATTCGAAAAAAATACTCAGGGCAAGGACTGTTATAATGAAAATGGTGTGATAAGCCTCAAAAGCTGGGGATTATCAGTTGATTTAATTTGCGTCATTGCTATTGCTGATTCCTTTCCTTCATATCAACAACTGCACCCATGTGTTGGACCATGAATGCAAGCTAATGAACATGTGCAATATCACTGCATGTGCTGTATGCACAAAATAAGGAACGGTTGATAAAAGGTGAAAAATACATTAAATGTGTTTCTTCACTGAATGTTAAATGTTCTGTTTAGCCAATAAATTCTATAGGCAAAGCAACTACAGATTTCTACAATTTACAGATTAGTGATATTATTTTATATAATTTCCTACATGTTTTAAATTGTTTATATTAAGTGAGGAAAACATCTTAAGCAAACACATGCTTTTATCCAAAGCGACTTACATAACATTCAAGGTATACATTTCATAAGTTAATGCTTTCCCTGCAAATCAACCCTTGCATTGCTAGCACCATGCTCTACTGTTTGAGTTACACGTTGAGGATCTAAACCTCAACACTTACAGTAACTCACATGAGAGTGATAATCAACTAATGTCCAGTAAAATGCAGCTCTTAACATCACCACACAACTTACAGTGACACCAAAACAAAAACAACAGCATAAAGTAAGTTAGCGTGAACCAAAACAGTAAGTCTGTAACAATAAGTGCGTAGCATGTCTGGACCGAACACCCTCACACACAAGGACCACATGACCACTCAATGATGAGATCCAGCTTGTTTTTAATCTGTAAACACAAAGATCATCAATGGATCTATGGGGCATCGGCTTCTCTCTCTCTCTCTCTCTCTCTCTCTCTCTCTCTCTCTCTCTCTCTCTCTCTCTCTCTCTCTCTCTCTCTCTCTCTCACATCAGCCTCGTGCAGAGATAGACTAAAGCTTGGTACATACTCCGCAAGAACAAAGAAATTTGTTCATTTTCTCGAGGTGGCAAGAACAAGAACAAAGTTTGTTCTGGCCAGTACATTCCATACTTCACGAGAAAAGCATGTGCCGAACATCTCCGTTTCTTAGTATTAACCCCACCCATTTTAAATTTCTGACCAATCACACAATAGTTCTTGGACACCCACAAGAAAAAAGTTCTGCTCAGACGATGGCTGCGTCCAAAACCTGCAAAATGCTGCCTTCGGAGGACACATTTCAATTAAGAAAGGCATCAAGGCACGTCCGAATCTATTGTTAGCTTCACTTCCTGTATCCTGAGATACCTTCATCTAATCGATTTTTGAAGGCAGCATACAGGTATCCTTCACTGCCTTTGATACCCTACAATCCCGTGCATTCCATTCTGTGACAGTTGAGCTGGGGGGAAAAGACGGCATCCGAAAGTTGTGTTTGCTGGTCAGTTTGTGTGTAAATATACGCTTTTAACCAACAATTTACACTTCTGATGTCATTTCTAGCGAGAAATTACTAATGTAGTAATTAAATATTTTTTTAGTTCTCATCAAAGCTCTCTATTTTGCTGTAGATCATTAAACAGTTACACTGCCTCAGAAGTCTGTCCGAAATTAGTTTTGTGAGGTGCCTTCAAGCACAAACTTTGTCTTTACAAGCCACTGTCTAATAAAGCAGCGAGGCAACGAGTCAGCTGCCTACGTTTTCGGGCGCAGCCGATGTGTCGAGAACAAGCTGCGAGAACTCCCAAACCAGAGCTGCGACAACAAAATTACATCATTTTGTTCTCGCAGCCCTGGGAGCGAGAACTTTTTTCTCTGTTCTTGTGGAGTATGTATTGGCCTTAACATTCCACAATTAAACAAAACAAAATTAAATACATGTAAATAAAGAAAACTATATGGATTTCTTGTCTTCCTTATACATTGCATTAACATTCTTATTAATACACTACAATAGTGTATACATTACAATTATTATATTACAATATTTTATATACTACAAACCCGAATCCAAAAAAGTTGGGACAGGTAGCAATAAGAGGTCAGAAAAGTTAAATGTACATATAAGGAACAGCTGGAGGACCAATTTGCAACGGTTTTGCTGCGGCCAAAAATAGTGGAGCAATATCAGAAAGGAGTATACTTTTCTTTTATAAAACAGAACTAAATTGCACAACATTCCTGTAAACACAAAGATCATCATTGGATAAAAGGGGCATCAGCTTCTCTCTCTCTCTCATGTACACTCTGAGCATATGATGCTAATTAGTTAGCGCCATGGTGAATTACATAAAAATCCAATTACAATTAAACACTTCATCACAACTAATACAATCAAATGCTGAAACCTAAAAATCACACTTATTGAGCAAAAATGTGCGTTTAGACAATAAACACAATCCAATCAATACCAATAAATACAAGCAATACCAGAGAAATCCATGGAGAGAATCTACAGTGCAGGGACGAACAGCCTCGCAGAGACTGAAGCAATCGCACGACGCACAAGGAGAAACCCCGTGGGTGTTCCACCAATGACGCTCCCTCCCCAAACAAACGCCCGAAGAAGAGTTCTGCTACTTTAACATTATTTTCCCAAAAATCATGAACAATGAGAACAAAATTTTGTGAAGTTCAACAAACCCTTCGGTTTACAAAACGTAGAAAAAACATTAGTATAAACCATAAATGAAAGAAAATACATTATAGGAGAAAGGAAAATACACAAGTCAACAAATCAATGAATAATTTCACACCAGTTACATTCTCCCCACTGAACTTCACAAATTTGGACTATTGGAGTGGGGAGAATGTAACTGGTGTGAAATTATTCATTGATTTGTTGACTTGTGTATTTTCCTTTCTCCTATAATGTATTTTCTTTAATTTATGGTTTATAAAGTTTTTTCTACGTTTTGTAAACGGAAGGGTTTGTTGAACTTCACAAAATTGTATTCTTGTTATTGAACATGATTTTTGGGAAAATAATGAACAATAATGAGAACAAAATTGTGTGAAGTACAACTGGAAGTTGAAGCTCCTGGAGCAAACTGAGCGATTGGGGGAGAAGAACCTTAGTCACACAGTAATGAATTGCTGTAAAAAGTACAGTATTATTTTACAGCATATTGCTGTAAACTTCAATTCTAGAGGCATTACGGGAACATCAATGGTGGAGTCGTCGAGATTCAGGTAGCAGCAAGAGGAGCGATTCAAAATTGTGGTAAGTGACTTATTAATTAAGTTTTTTAATAAAAAAAAAAATAATTCATGTTTGGTAACGGTCCAAGTATATGAATGTATCTACATCCATGGTTCATACTGGTAACCACGGGACGCAAAGGAGACTTGCGCTGGGTTTCAGCAGCGAGGTCACGGCCTAATTTCACACATTATTCGGCACTAACCAAACACTATCTCATACCACAAGAAAAACAACAAATGGTGCTAATATACACACACAATGTAGTAATAATACTACTACTAAAAAAAAAAAAAAAAAAAAAAAAAAAAAAAAATATAAATATATATATATATATATATATAAAATATATATATATATATATATCTATATATATAAATATATAGATGGCCAGACAGTGATTCATCTTTTATAAATCATTAAGACAGTGATTCATCTGTGTAAATCATTAAAAGCACTGTGTCGCTGAGCACAGAGACTGTTGTTGACTATAAGTATTTAAAATGTTTAACTTTTTTAAATGTTTGATGTTTAATATGAATAAACAGCGCTCATAAACGGCCGTCAATGCCATTCTCAAGTGAAACGAGTTGAGGCTTGGACCCAGAAACGGCGTTCCTTACGTCACGACTTCAGCCGATAGCGGCTATGGGAAGAAAATCTTTGGGTTTCACAGGGTTGCCATTCAGGCTCTGTCTCACACTCTCACTCTGCCCAAGTAATTGCCAAATTGCTAAACCTGCATTTGATATGAAACAAAGTCTAAGATTTTAAAATGTTTAAAGTTTTAATATGAAATTCAAACAATAAATAGCATGTTGGCGCACTTAATGTGGCATAACAGTTAAAGCTGTTGAAAAACAGAGCTGCGACATGCTTTCATCTTCCGGCGGTGCGCGTCACATGGTTCATGAAGCTCTCAATAGTTCTACACAAACCAGCACTGTCAATACATCTAAATGGCTTAAGCAGGTAGACAACAACTTCATTATACAGGTGTTTGCAGCATTTTTTTGGTTAACAGTACAGCATAGAGTGCATCGATTATTACATCAACAGTATCATTTTATTATGGAGAGTGATGGAGATGCAACATTGTTAACATTAATGTTAATGTTTTTCTTGTATTTAGCCCTCAGGTATTCTTTACTAATTGGTCACACTCATACTCAAAGGTGGTCAAAATGTGACCATACACCTTAACTATTTTTCAATTAAATAAATGTTCTAAATTTTACTTCAATAATATTTTTGAATATTTTGAGGAGATCTTTTGGTCCATTAATGACCACTTAAAATATTTTTCTTCTAATATTTTTATTATTTATATTACAATTAGTGTAGTAATTAAGGTTAAAATAGAGAATTCCAATGCAAAGAGGTACACAAATGTAATTTTGTGGCTAGAAGAAAAATTATTTTAATTTGTAATGCCATTACCCACTAGGTGCATGTATGGCTCTTTAATAAATATACATGTATCTAGTCTAGTTGCTCAAATCATGATCAAACACTAGATTTCTTTAAATGTGAAATTTTAAAACGTTAATAACTTACATCCTAATATTTTTTAATTATACTTATATTAGCACACACTAGTGAATATTAATGAATGCGAGCAAATATAATTTAACCCAATATTTTTTCTTATACAGTAGGCTATATACATATGAATTGATACTGAATCAAGATTGAATATTGCCATTCACACTTACATTTACATTACAAGCTGAAAGATAAAAATAGCATAGTTAAAAATAACTATTGTCACATGTGGTATGATTGTTTTAGGAGACGACTAGTGGGCACTGGATGCTGACGGTGTGTGAGGAGGGCATTCATCCCAGCTTCCTGTCTGGCCTTGCCACTCTGTTTGCAGCATATTGCATATTCAATCTCGAGTGCCAGGAGGCAGCGTGTACCTTGGGATTCATTTAAAGGTAATGGTTGAATTCTTCAGTAACAACTTTAGCGCATGCATTTTAGATACAATCAGAACTCGCCATTTATCTATGTAGATATGTTATATGTTTTATATCTGTGAGGCTGCTTGAGAAGAGATAAAATAAAAAAACAGGGTAAATGATTTTGATGTCTCCCTATGTAACACTAGCAAGCTAAGGAGTTAAATCAGGTGCTTTAATTAGTGGGGCATCTAAAACTTTCTAGGAGGTGGGTCCTCAGGACTGAAGGAAACATTGCTCTATGGCCCAATTTCAAAAACATGATTATACCTTAAAAGCTGAATTACTGTAGCTGGCTGTATCTATCATCCCTCTATCATTACGTTTTGTAATATCCAATATCTTCTCCTCTTTGTTATTTTTTTATTTTTATTATTATGTCTAGCCACCCTTTGCATCCTGTGATGGTACAGCATCTGGAGCTGAATTGTTCTTCTCTCACTCAGGGCCTTGTTGTTTGGCCATGTTGGTCTGTTCATGAAGTGGTTCAAATTCATCAGTATCTCTGTGGTGTTTAGAACCATTTTTTTATGATCATATTGGTCTTGCAGTTTGCATATTTCTTCTTTGGGTGAAGGGCCATGATGGCAAACATGTTTCAAGTAATTTAAAAATATTTAATTTCATGTCCATTTAAAACAAAATTTTGTAAATAAAAATTAATTCAAAATAATACATGTAATACAATAAAATGTTTTGGGAGAAGAATGGGAGAAACTGCCCAAAAATAGCGTCATACTCAAAAAGACTTGAGGCTGTAATTGATGCCAAAGGTGCTTCAACAAAGTATTGAACAAAGGCCGTGAAGAATTATCTACATGTGATTTTTATTTTTTAAGTTTTAATAAATTTGCAAAGATTTCAAACAAACTTATTTCACGTTGAAAATAAATAAATAATGAATTTAATTAATTTTGGAATAAGGCTGTAACATAATAAAATGCTCACACTTTCCGGATGCACTGTATTATGTTTATTTACTGGATAAAACCCCAACATTAATCTTTAATTGATATTAAATATAATTGTAGATTTAAATACATGATCTGAAATCTTAGTCGATCACAGTCTTAAATACTAAACCCTCTGTTATTATATTACTCCCATCTCCAGAAATTTTCGGCAAGAAGAATAAATGAAAAATGCCATGGAAAATGAACAGCACAGCATGTAAAACTTGCATTACATTATCACCAGCCCGCTGAATCCAGTTTAACAGCTTAGACATGCTGTTTGACTATGTGTTATACTGCTGCTAATTAATGCTGATGCTATATTCAGACTCCTGTTCAGTAACCTCCTCCATCTTAAGCCACTTATACATTTTCAGCCTGCTTTTTTTCCCGTGTGACAAAAAGATCTGGAATTGGTTCTTTTTTTCTTTGGATAAATGTACTCTCATAAGGAGTAAACTTCACCATCGCTTACTCAAACTCATTTGTGTTCAAAATAAGCAATTTCTCTTTAAATATCTTACTATATAGCATACTAGACATGTGTTTGTCACATAAAGGTCTTAACTAATATTATGATGTTCTGAATTGTGGCTTCATTGCATTGCAGTATAAAAATAACAAATAGCTGATATTGACCTGTTGTGATTGATTTGATTAAACAGGATTTACATACTGGGAATGACACTGAAACATGCATGGAGCTCGCAATTAAATATCAAAAGCTAAGTCTACCACAAGTTACAGCTTTGCGAACAAAGTTGACAATGTCGCTTGTTATGCACATCTTAAAATAATCCCTATCATATCTCGATCAAAGCTCAACTTTTGATGTCTTTGAATCATGGTCTATTAACAAGAATAAAGTTTTGCTGTCATAATTTACAATGCATCATATAATAGTCATTATGGGAAAAGTGTTCCAATTAGATACTAATAAACAATTTAAATGACCAATAACCATAATAGAAGCCCTCAGCGGAGTCCTGTATATTCATACCCACAATTTACTAATAATTAAGTTGCGTTCTTATGTGTGCCAGAAAGGTTTTGATGCAATGAACAGAGTGTCTAAAACTCAAAACAAACCAGCAAAAAGATCAGTCACTGGCTCACATAGCTGAACAAAAAAAAAAAAAAATAACAGGACAGCTAGATAACACCTTTTGCTCTAATAGTTACTTCCTACACTGTAAAAAATACTGTGCCCATTTTACTCAATAAAATTGAGGCAACTATTTGCATCAGCTTTTGAGCATTTTAAACTCATTTTATTTGTGTTTATCCTATTAGACTTTTCATGTTTTCAACTTGGACTCTTAAGTAAAGGCAACTCAATTTTATCAATTTACAAACTATAGTTTTAAGTTTATCCAACATAAACTTTTAAGTAATATTTACAAATGTCTCTTTGTAAGTCACATATTAAGTTACTTTTTAAATTTATTTTCTATAAATTAAATTAATTTCTAATTTTTTAAAAGTACCATGAAACAGTAAACAAGCATCTCAATACAAAACATTTATTCAATTTAAAATTACAATACAACAGTGCAAAACACAGTACTTTATTTTTCACCTTTTCATAAAGCTGACTTCAAGTAAAAAAAAAAAGAAATTATGTAATACAAGAGGGTAGCAAAAGCATTTCATATTCATTTAACAGCTTTTTCAATGACCACTGGTCTGTTTAACCCACTGAGAACAGTAATTCAGTCATCTAATTAAAACAGTGTTTTGAACAATGTTAAAACATCAAATTCATCAGAAACATTACATCAGCAGATAAAAATTAATCACTAGAAAAGTGAACACCAATTTAAAGGGATAGTGCACCCAAAAATGAAAATTCTGTCATTAATTCCTCGCCCTCATGTCGTTCGACACCCGTTAGACCTTCGTTCATCTTCAGAACACAGATGAAGATATTTTAGATGAAATCCGAGAACTCTCTGACCCCTCCATAGACAGCAACGTAATTAACACTTTCAAGGCCCTAAAGGTAGGAAATACATTGTTAAATAGTCTATGTGACTCCAGTGGTTCATCCTTAAATGTTATGAAGCAACGAGAATATGCTTTGTGTGCAAAAAAATAATAATAATAACTTTATTCAACAATTTTGTTCTAGTCACATGGACTATTTAACAATGTATTTCCTACCTTTAGGGCCTTGAAAGTGGTAATTACAAAACCAACAAACAAAACGAAATTGTGTGTGTGATTATTATTACATCTGCACAAAGAACAAACTTTTTGTTTTTTAGTACATATTTGTCATGTAAACATAACCTATGAATGCAAAGAACAGGCTTCCTTTCGCAAGTAGACCGCGGACCTCCGAAGGACACAGAACGCATCTTTGTGTGATTGTGATCTTGTTGCTTAACTGACAATGTCATAACGTATTAAAATATTTACTTTATTATTTGATATCTTTATATACATTTATCGTTACATGTGTAAATGAGTATATATAAATGTTAGACTTTATCAATTGTCAATGTTTTTAATATGGCAATTAAGTAGTACTGCAGGTTTTCTCCAGGTATTTATTAAATTATTAAAATGATGCCAAACAAAACAAATGTTTACTTTCACGAGCAGTCATGTGTTTGTGAGCTTTCAGTGGGAACTTTAGCAGAACAAGAGAGGATTAAAGCTTACAGGCTTCCATTAGTTGTGATTTATGCCTTTAAGCCATGACAGATTTGTATGATTGTGAGATATTTATTAGCAGATTTAAGTTGATTTACAAAAGCTATGACTTAAAGTTTAAGTGGGAACCCTGAAACTACAATTTACTGTAACTTTACTATAGTATGGTTCAAAAACACTACAGTATTTAGGCTACTATAGTAATTTTACTATAATATACTATTTTTTCAATCTTTTAAAAATGTAAATAGTTACAGCGTCAACAGTTTCATAAGTATTAACGTTACAAATCAAGACAAACGTGACGGGAAATCGTTGATTAGCCGATTTTCACGTGCAACAGATTGCTAATTTATGTAAAACCAAATGATAAAACATATATCCATACATATGTAAAGCATTCAACGATTTGTCCGTTCGTATTTAATGTATTTCTTACCTTTTTCGGTGCAGGTGGCCTCTAACGGATAAGATTCATGATGGAGAAAGGGCCTCAGACTATGTTGAAGTCAAACTCCTTAAAAAAGCACAAAAAAGTAATTACGGCATGTTACGTTATCCAAACACCACACACTTCTCTAGTCCAACAGCTGTTTGTTCAAACGCTTACCAACAAGTTTTATTCAAAGTTGAAAAACAGACATTGTTCACAGGCATATTTCATCTGAAAATTAAGGAAAAGACGTTGCGTTGACTAACTTAAACGTATATAGGCGATTAAACACGCAATCCAAGTTACAAACTAAATTACAGTCATAAAAGGCAGTTAATCCTAACTATATAGGCCTAACATGCTTAATCCCGACGGGATAAAAACGTTAAAAGCAAACGGATATTATTTACAGTGGTGACACAGAAAACGAGACGGGACGTGACATCGATTGCACGTTAGCTGTAGGAGTTTAGGGAACATTAGCTAATTCATGCATTCAATGCTAATTTATTTACAGCTAATAAAACAAACAGTTAGCTTTAGCATTACATATTGGTGACATTTAAAGCATTCGACCATTAAACTGATCCTTACTTTTCTCAGTGCAGTTGGTCTTTTACGGAGAAGATTTGAGCCCTGTCCCTTGCTTGTCAAATGACAAGTTATGTATCGTTAGTGCCTGGTCATAAATGAGAACACGGTTTTGAAGTCAAACTTCAAATCACAAAAAACAAAAACAAAAAAAAAACAGCGATTTTACCGCATGACACAACTCCAGACAAATTCCGCCATTTCCAACCGTTCACTCATTTATTAAGTTTTTACATTTTCAACGCATCCAAATTACAACAAACTAAATTACAATTGTAAAATCCAAATTAATCCTTATCACATGCTTAATCCTGAGCTGAGAAGATAAAACATAAAAATAGAAGTGTATAGCCAACATTACTTTGCGAAAAACGCGGGCACGAAATCCTTAGCCATGTAAGTTACTTCAAGGCAAATGCAGTATTTTTTTTACAATGTCTGCCGGGATCCGGTAACTGTACCGGATCCCGGCAGACATTCCTTCACAGAAATCAAGACGACAATTGTGGTTGAATGCAATACGTCGTACAGACTGGACAATCATAAATAATGCTCGTGTTTGCAGTGCACACTTCATATCAGGTAAAATAATCTATGCATATGCATCTATGGTTTTATCTAGTACAAAACAGCAAGTTTCTGTTTTATAGGTGAAAAGTCGTCAACCTTCAGCGCACTAACGTTAGCTATAGCTTAAATGTTAAACAAACATACAGTGATGGATGTGTGTGCCATCCTTTGAATGGTCTCTTAAAATAATCCACATTGCTAATCATAGTTATCCCAGCTATAGGTTACATTAGACAATAAGCCTTGACAAAATTCCCCAAACTAACCGAAAGTAATTCATATGTTGTCTAGGAAATATCCAAAGCCTTTCTATTGAGAACAAACTACAAGCTTTCCTGTAGCTCAAGCAATAAGAGCGTGGCGCTAGCAACGCCAAGGTCATGGGTTCGATTCCCAGGGAAAGCAAGAACTGACAAAATGTTATTTACTTATGTAAATCGCTTTAAGAGTCTGCCAAATGCATAAATATAAACGTAACTACACCAGGCTTAGCTGAAAAAAAAAAAGAAGTAGTAAGGCTACTGTAATGTTATCCACTCATCATTATATTTCAGACAGTTAACCAGTTTGGTCAGTGAACTGAGTGATCAACAGAATAGTCAGTGACTGTACATATTCAGTTCTGAACCTTCTTCTGCATCCATGTTTAAAAAATCCCTCCAAAAACACGCTTGTCAACATTGCGTCCAGCGCCTTTTTTTTGTTTTGTTTTTTTTTGCCTCCAGCTAAGCCCCGCCCACCATGAAACTTTGCAATGTTTACAAACTTTTAAGGGGTCTATTATCCAGCCACACAGGCTATTTTTCCCAGTTGAGGCTTACAACTAGGCCTGTCGCAATCAGGCCTGATTGTCGATACAATCAACTGTGTCGACACTGATAATTAGTCGACGTCAATATTTCTTTTTTTTTGTCGACTGGGTAAGTTGGGTACATATGACATTTTATTAGTACTGGTACTTTAAAAATAATAGCAGTTGAATAAGAGAAGTATTTCTTAATTTGCATCGGTGTGTGACAGCAGGACGTGTATGTGAGCTCTGCTTCCACCGTTCACTAACACTATGATAGATTTTATGTTGGTCTCAGCATTGAAAGAAATGGGACAGAAGGTTTTCTCCTGTGTGTGGAAGCTGTATTCTCTATGTTCCTATGTTTAACATAAGGGACCCATCCCTGTAAGGAATAGGTTTCTGTTAAGGGTCTTTCAGGAGCTCAAGGAGAGCCTGGATGGTGGACAAGGAGAGTACCATATTTGGACTTGTTTTTCTATATGCATCACATTGTAATGACAAATAAACTTGAATCTTGAATTCCTATACCCTGAGCTATAGGATGTACTCTCTCTCTCTCTCATTGGTTAAACCTTTTCTACACCCCTTGTATTCTTTGTATATAACTACTAATCCTACATCAAATAAAGTGAGATGTTACACTCTCCCTCAGCGCTGAGTATCTGTTCATTCAATTGCCAAAACAGAAAACTGGGATGAGGCACGAAGGGGAAAAAACCTAACAATTTGGGGGCTCGTCGGGATTTCTCCAGACAGGTAAGAAATAAAATGCTTAAGTGCATCTTACTGTCTGTTGAGAAATAGATCCTTGTATTTTCATGCCGCACTTTTTTCATATTTGTTAAAAGTGGGGATCCTCGTATTTTTTGATAAATGCAGGAAGAGTGAAAAGGGACTGATTAACCTTTCATTTTTGGTGTTATCCTCACGGATTTTATTCGTGGGAAGATGAATAGATGAGTTTGAGTTGAAGATTTTCTCTCTCTCTTGAGTCTATTTCATTGTGGTATCCTCAGTCCTTGTTGGCAATTGAATGAATAATATTGAATAAAATATTATTATTTCGGTAAAAATAAAAACACCAAAAGTATAAAAACGTTAATATAAAGCTGCAGACTTTTATTTTATTTGTCAATTTTCTAAAATTGTAAGGCTTGCATTAAAGCAAAGGAGAAATCTTTGTTGGCTGTTTCAAATGGGTGACACGATTAGTCGACCATTAATGGGGGAATCCCCAAAGGATTTTATGAATCGCAATAATAAAGTGTTTTACACAGAACCCTATCTCTCTAATCTCGCGGGATGGTCAGAAGGGAAAATACAATTAGATCCGTTTCCCCGTGATGGTTCCTTTAAGGATGAACATATGCGTGCCGCAAAAGATATGATCTTTAATTCCTGGGGTGACCCAGACTGGCCGAAGAATTATATGAAAGATTTGTATAAAATTTGGATGAAGATGAAAACTTATTGGGATAAAGGGCCAGAGATGAAGAAAGAAGAGAGTTCTCTCTCTCAAACCCAGCTGCAGCTGAAATATGAGGCGTCCCTCCCCTCGTATGAATGTGTTGTTTCTGCTGAAGGTCCAAAGCCCTTGACTAATTGATTATATCCGCAGTTACCAACCACAACAGAAGTTTTTCCGTTTGTACAAATTCCTGATGGATTTAAAATCACTCCATTGAGTGTGACAGAAGCAGTGGTAATTTGTAAAGATCTGCCGGATCCTTCTAAAACACCACACCAATTTGTGGCAGTATTGAAATGGTTAACAGCCTACAGTCAACTGACGAGGCGAGATTATCGTTTTATTTTGATTAAAACACTGCCTGCAGAAATTACGGAGGAGGAAATGATTGGGGAAATTGATTACTTAAACCACATATATGATACACCGCCTACACGTCGTGTAGTGTCTCGGGAAGATGCTAAGCCATTTGATTTGTCTAAACAATCACGAGTGCTTTTATTTGTTGATTCTGATGATGATGAGGACGATGCTGATTGGGTATGGGCCAGCTCAGGTAAACTCAAAGAATTTTTCAAGCAATTGACTGCTTTTTTGCTGAAAGTGTCTTCTGCTAAACAAGACATTTCGCATGCAGCCAATGCCAAACAGAGAACTGGAGAAAGCCCTGTTGCATTCTTTAACAGATTTAGACATGCTTGGGTGGAGGAATCTGCGATTCCAATTGATCAAAATTGTCCGTTGTTCTTAAATATGTTCCTAAATAATATGAACAAGGACACTGCACAGTTAATTCGCATTAACTACTCCAAATATTACTACAATTTCTGTTGATGAATTGCTTTTGGACGACGCTTGCGTGAGCTTTCCTCCGCTGGAGCCTTTGATGTCTCCCGGGGCAAGACTCCTGCAGTGCTTCAAGTTCAAAATGCTGCTGTGAATCCTGGCCCGCAACAGTCTGGAAATGTGAGATGCTGTTTTTATTGTGGCAAACCAGGCCATTTTCAAAGAGACTGTAGGAAAAAGCATGGGATTTGAAACAGAGGTCAGAAAGGCAGAGAAAAAAGGGCTCTGGTGGCACTAAGCAAAGGCCAATAGCGCCCCCTGCTGCAAAGACTGACAAACAAAATCCAGTCTATCCCATTTCCTGGCCACAATGACTCAGCTCCAGTTCAACTAATCCTTCTTTTGATAATTTTTCACTGATTTCTTTAAGTTATCCGAATGTGTCAACCGTTTTGCCATTTATTGAGTTAAATGTTGACCATAAACCCTATGTCTTTCTCATTGACAGTGGTGCAACCATCTCATCTGTATCTTCACTTGTTTATGAAGGCTCGATTACAGGAAAACATGTGAACTCAGTGGGAATCAACGGTGTACCTATAAAATGCAAAATGACACCAACAGTTCCGGTTACTTCTAATGATATCCCATCATTGTTTAAAATGCATGCTTTTGCAATTATACCCGATTCTCCATTCTGTCTTTTGGGTAGAGATTTGATGCATAAATTAGATATTCAACTTCACTTTGATGCTGACTCTCTACAACTTATGTTTCCTGCAGCCTACTCTCTCACTGTTGATACAGGAAATGCTCTCCTCGAGGACGAGTCTGCAACTGAGCTCAAAGAGGAAATTGAGGGCGTCCACCCCAAATTTTGGGCGGCCCATAAGGATGACACAGGATTCATTGATGTCCAGCCCTATGCTGCTAAGCTAATCACAGACAAGCCTGTGTATCAGAAACAATACCCCCTCTCTAAAGAAAAGGTGGAGGGTATTCTTCCTGTTATTGATAGACTACTGGCTCAAGGCATCCTGGTGCACACTCATTCACCTTATAATACACCAATTAATCCAATTAAGAAAGCAAATGGTTCTTGGCGTTTAACTCAAGATTTGAGAAAAGTTAATGAGTTAGTAACACCTTTGTCTCCTATTGTACCTGATGTGCAAACTATAATTAATTCTATTCCTTCTGAACATTAATTTTTTACTGTTTTAGATATTTCTAGTGCTTTTTTCAGCATTCCTGTTGATCGCCAAACTCAGCCATTGTTCGCTTTTACCCTGGAAAATTCACAATTAACGTGGACACGCCTCCCACAAGGGTTCAGAGATTCTCCGGCTGTTTTCTCTGCTGTAGTGCACGCAACGCTGAAAGATGCCAAGCTTCCTCCAAACACCTGTCTGCTTCAATACGCAGATGACATCCTCGTCACAGGTGCATCTGAGGACATGTGTGCTGCTGCCTCTAAAATTGTCTGCAACATTTTGGCAGAAGCTGGTTTCAAGGCGTCTAGAGAGAAGCTACAGTGAGTACAGAGGAGGGTTGAATACCTTGGACATGAACTGTCACAGGGCAAAGTGCAATTGTCTGCTGACAGAGTGAAAGCTATTGCTACCTTCAAACACCCATCGACAGAAAGGTCCTGGGACTGGTTAATTATTGCCGATCATGGGTGCCCAAATGTTCCATGTATGACAAAATCCTGAGAACTGCTACTCTGGGGGAAAAAGAGGACATTACATGGACAGCTGAGATGGACAAAGCATTCAGACATTTGAAATCCTCCCTTATGAGACCTCCTGCACTACCTGTACGTGCATGAAAGTGGAGGCACAGCCGCTGCAATCCTGGCCCAGGAACATGGGGGTACTTTTGTCCCATAGCTTATTTGTCTAAAACTCTTGATTCATTAGCCAGGGGACTCCCTGCTTGCTTACGTGTAGTGGCTGCTACAGCGCTCATGGTGCAAGATGCTGAAAAAATTGTGTTATCACATAAATTGATAGTGCACACCTCTCATCAGGTAGGAGTCATTATGAGCAATATTTCTACTCAAAATACAGCGCTCTGGCTATGAGGCTATATTATTAGCTACTGCTAATTTGATTCTTCTGAACTTCTGTTATTCATGGCCCTACTGTACATTTGCACAGGTTGCTGACGCAAGGTGAATTCGAGAGTGAGGACCATGATTGCCTGACCAGAATCCAAATTTCGACTGCCTGCAGGCCAGATGTTTCTGCATCTGTCCTGGAGGAGGGAAGGGAGATTTATATTGACGGATCCTGTTTCAAGCCAAATGATAATGTGTTCTTGTGTGGATATGCTATTGTTGAATTACCTGATCGTGTAATTGAGGCATACTCTTTGCCATACAAGTCAGCACAAGGATTATTAGGAACACCATACTAATACTGTGTTTGACCCCCTTTCGCCTTCAGAACTGCCTTAATTATACATGGCATTGATTCAACAAGGTGCTGAAAGCATTCTTTAGAAATGTTGGCCCATATTGATAGGATAGCATCTTGCAGTTGATGGAGATTTGTGGGATGCACATCCAGGGCACGAAGCTCCCGTTCCACCACATCCCAAAGATGCTCTATTGGGTTGAGATCTGGGGGCCATTTTAGTACAGTGAACTCATTGTCATGTTCAAGAAACCAATTTGAAATGATTCGAGCTTTGTGACATGGTGCATTATCCTGCTGGAAGTAGCCATCAGAGAATGGGTACATGGTGGTCATAAAGGGATGGACATGGTCAGAAACAATGCTCAGGTAGGCCGTGGCATTTAAACGATGCCCAATTGACACTAAGGGGCCTAAAGTGTTCCAAGAAAACATCCCCCACACCATTACACCACCCCCACCAGGCTGCACAGTGGTAACAAGGCATGATGGATCCATGTTCTCATTCTGTTTACGCCAAATTCTGACTCTACCATCTGAATGTCTCAACAGAAATCGAGACTCATCAGACCAGGCAACATTTTTCCAGTCTTCAACTGTCCAATTTTGGTGAGCTTGTGCAAATTGTAGCCTCTTTTTCCTATTTGTAGTGGAGATGAGTGGTACCCGGTGGGGTCTTCTGCTGTTGTAGCCCATCCGCCTCAAGGTTGTGCGTGTTGTGGCTTCACAAATGCTTTGCTGCATACCTCGGTTGTAATGAGTGCATACCTCGGTTGTAATGAGTTGTAATGAGTTATTTCAGTCAAAGTTGCTCTTCTATCAGCTTGAATAAAGTCGGCCCATTCTCCTCTGACATCTAGCATCAACAAGGCATTTTCGCTCACAGGACTGGGACTCAGACCGGCCCGTCTGGCACCAACAACCATGCCACGCTCAAAATTGTTTAAATCACCTTTCTTTCCCATTCTGACATTCAGTTTGGAGTTCAGGAGATTGTCTTGACCAGGACCACACCCCTAAATGCATTGAAGCAACTGCCATGTGATTGGTTGATTAGATAATTGCATTCATGAGAAATTGAACAGGTGTTCCTAATAATCCTTTAGGTGAGTGTATACAGGTAACGTTACAGGTAAATACAGGACGATAATTGCACAACCTATTCGATATTCTATAATTAAATCAACTAATCAAATATTCGAAAATCGTGACTCATCCTTATATCGAAGTCATAATTTTGGTATTGTGACTACACTATTCTATATAAAAAGTATTTGCTGATACTCTCTTTTTTTATGTTGGTTTAAAAATTTGTACCTTTTTATATTTTTACTTTTAGTTTTACATTTTGTCGAGGGCTTGTTTACATTTATACTTTTTTATAGTACACTACTGAATGCCAAAGTTCAAGTTGAATTAAATGTTTTTAAGTAAAATTCTTGAAAATTATTGTGATAGTCGATTAGTCGAAAGATGAATCGATATAAAAATAGTCGTTAGTGGCAGCCCTACTTACAACACTGCAAAAGATAATGATATAGCAAACATTTCAAGAGGATGCTCACTCTAGAGCCAATAGACACATACCCTAACTTGAACATTTCTTTGCTTTAGCCAAAATCACCACATACACTCTTTCTCTCTCTCTAGAGGCAACCAATAGTAACTTTTAGTTACCAAAAATGTTTGGACATCATTTTCTCAACTTTCTCGTTGTGAACGACAATTTCTCAATCTCCGAAAATGACCATGAAGCCACAAATACCATAAAGTACAACTCATTGGCTATATTCCAAGTCTTCAGAAGTCAATGTGAATTGCTGTTTGCAAGATATTTTGCTTTGTGATATGTGAAACATGATCAACTGTAATTAATTATATGCACTCACGATTCATCAATTTTTAATTTTATATTGACTTTTTTTTTTTTTTATTTTTTTATTTGATCATTTGGAAACATGAGGATAACTACAATATGACAATGTATATTTTAGTGCTAAAGGCACACAGGTATTGCAATGAAACACAGCATCTTGTTCCCTTTCTTAAGGAACTGAGTTGCAACCTGAGACGTTCCCTTTCAAATTGGAAATTTTATGCTGTGTCTTGGCTATGGGGAACAAATTCCCATGTTAAGGGAATACCTGCCTCACTAGTCTTTGAGTATGCAATATAGTGCGCAAACGAAGTAGAGGGAATCTATACTGCCCTACATAACTCTGCTTCAACCCTAAAGGGGTAACCTTCAGCCCTCACAGAAACCCAGAGAGGGATATATCTCCTGAAAGCTGCTGACCTGAGACCCCTACATTTCTCTAAGACTGCCTCATTGGCTGAACGTGCTCACTACATTGGCAAGGTGGGATACTTCAAAGAGGTTGCAGCACCAGGGGAAAGATAGCTTGCAAGCAGCTCAACTTGTCTCTCCACATGCAAATAATTTGACTCACGGCTCAATTCTATGGCTCCACAGTGTTTTCTAAGCTGGACCTGAGAGAAGGTTATCTGCAGGTGCCCCTCCACACACCGACAGCAGGAATAGGACTACTTTTGTGACACAAGGGAGTTTTTCATTATACCAGAATGCCATTTGGCCTTAGCTCTGACCCTTGCTGTGACCAAAATGTCATGACCTCGGTGGTAGCGGGAATACCAGGCATTGTCATCTACCATCTACCTACAATGCACACTGATGACAAATGTCTCAACAGGGTTTTTGACACACTCGCCAAGCACAGGCTAACTTTAAATGGTGGAAAATTTATTTTTGCTGTACCC
The DNA here is from genome assembly GCA_018749465.1 of Paracanthobrama guichenoti. NCBI lineage: Eukaryota > Metazoa > Chordata > Actinopteri > Cypriniformes > Gobionidae > Paracanthobrama > Paracanthobrama guichenoti. Next base: position 7,037,286 of record CM031947.1, on the reverse strand, counting down.
ATTATTGAGTTTGTGGGGTGCAATTTGTCAGCACAGGGCATTTCCCCACTCCAGTCTAACGTGGAGGCCATTCAGTCCATCCCCAAACTGACCTCACCTGCCCAGGTGGCTTCCTTCCAAGAGATGACGGGCTACTACTTAAAGTTTCTTCCTCAGTATACGGGCACTACTGCCCCACTGCTGCAATTACTCCAGAAAGATGAGCCCTGTGTATGGACGCAAGGGATGTATGGACATATTGGCTGATTGCCCCCCCACATATTGGCTGATTGCCAGAGCAAGTTTCACAGACACAAATTCAAAATACAAGTCACAATGGGCCTTTTTAACACTCTGAAAAATGGCCTTAGAGCACACCTGGCACAAGGGTGCTCTTTCATCCAAGCCATTCATCTGACTTTGCTACACGACTGGTCCTCGCAGCATAGCACCACTGGGGTATCCCCCACTTTCCTAATGTTGGACAGGGAACTCTTTGCTGCTGGACAGACTCTGCCCCTCCATGTTATGTCTACTAGAAGGTGGAAAAGCACTGTTTATAAAAAAAGAGAGACTGTTCTGTGATCACAATACATGTCTGATTGTTCTATGGGTGATTGGACTGGTTAGAAAGTTTGGAGAGTGTGGGTGCTTCTAAATATCCCTTCTCATTTCCTCGCTCTTCCGTCCTCCATCCTATAACCTGGAAACCGATCGAGCTCTGTCATCTTGTAGGACATCTCAACTCTCTAATTGCACTGCAAGGAGGCGAGGATCGATAACAGTCATCTGTTATCTGGTTTCCATGGTGGATTGGTGAATATTTACCTATGACTGGAAAAATTATCCATGTACAAAGAGATAAAATACCAAATGTCCATGCAGTCTCATAATCTTGTAAGCAGCAAAATGCAGAGCATATATTTGTAAATGCTCTGCCAAATGCACTGCCAAATGTCATCATGTCAGCACAGCTTGCGATAGTTGAAAACTAAGTTTTGCTAAATGTAATCCCCTCTTTCTTTTTCTGAACATACACTGTAAAAAATTATGTCTGCCCTCAGCAAATATGGCTCTTTAACATAAACAGATTTTACTTAAAAAGTTTAGTTTTGCACATTCCCTAATTTATAACTTCAAATGTTGCATAACATATTGAGTTTACTGTTTACTTTAATTAATAAAGAAACACAACAAGCAATTTTGAGCAAAGACAACAATAATCTGGAGTTTAGTCAATTTAGCATAAGATTTTAGGATCCATCAGATTACCACGTGATGCTGTACCTCGCGAACGACTGACTATGAAGCACGCAATTTGTGGTGGCCATTTTAGAAAACCAGATCTATCAGTAGAAGATTGTTCGTCATCCACATAATAACATCTTAGTGGTTGTTCTGGGCGTATGTATCGGTACATAGACAGGGTTACGTTACGCTGGCTTGACGTTGCAGTTCATTGTCATCACAAAGGTTTACTCTTTGCATGAGTTTTATAGCCTTACCAGTTTAAACTTTCAAATGATTTTACTCGCTTGTTGTTCTGAGAAAAGCTTTTATGCGCGCGCATGCACAGAAATCCCTACACACAGCCCGAATAAGCTAACATTACTGAACTTGGATGTTTTTTTTCTCGTTTTACTGCGCTTAATACACACAAGGTTTACATACAGGTAGACAGTCGTTTATGCTTTAATTGTAGGTTAACAGAAACCGGGATGTGTATCGACTCGACAGTGTCTTAAATCTGTGCATTATAGTTAATCTATCTATGCTATGTTCAAACAACATGACTGAAAACCAGTCACAATATTGACTAAATAACTATAGTATCTTTAATAAGAATCTGTGTATATTTAATCATATGGTCTAAGGAGGTTTTAAACTTTATTAACATTTACTCATAACACTAACCATAAAGGTATGGATCTAAATGCTAAATATATCTGTTACTGACAAGGATGACTTGATAATGCATTAAGAAAATTAATAGGATTCATTTTGATTTTCCATTAATCTATCGTTTCTCTTTCATTTTTAAGGCATTTCTTGAATGAAAAAAAAAAAAACTAAAAACCTTGGATCATCTGTCAAGGTAAGAACTTTTACAATAACATTTCAAGATGATGTAGGAGATCTGTGTGCATACATTGAATATGTGAAGTGTGACTCTTGGTTGATCTATCCACGGTGTTACTTCCCAAAGTATTGTTAGCCTAAATAGACACCAGAATCCATTTTAAGATTCATTCAGTTTAATTTTGTAGCAAGCAGGAAGTGCAAACCTGAAAATGCAATGATTAATGTTATAAAATAGTCAAATATCAATTCAGAGAGACAAATGTTTGCGTTTGAGTGATTGCAATATTAAAAGGATAGTTCAAACAAAAAAAAAAAAATGCTGTTAAAAACAAAAATCACCCACATCTCGGATGGCCTGAGGGTGAGTAAATTAACAGCAAATTTTCATTTTTGGGTTAACTATGCCTATAATGACTGATGTCTCCACCAGTGAGCTTTATACATGTCTTTCATTGTATTCTAAAGTAATTATGCAGGTGAATAGTTAACCATCTAGGGATAAAGGTCTGTGGATCATCCATTCATCTAAGAAGCTACGATATTGTTGAATTGCTATTTTACGTTCTGACTTGTCCTTTTGGTTTCATACATTTTTTGTTTTTAAAATTAGCTGTGTCTAATTTTTCCATTTATGAACAAACAATGCACAATATACATTTTGTTTTATTGTTTTGTTTCAGGACACTAATGGGGAAATGGCACAAGACACACTAAAGAGCACTCACTGAAAATTGTGACCAGAGGGGGCTATCCAGATGGGAATCCTTTAGAGGCAGGAATAGTCTTAGAAGGTGTTGAGGTTCTGGGAGGATTGTCCAGTGTTGAAAATTCATGTGTTGCCCTTCTTGGCCTGATACCATTGAGGTATACATTTGAATTTTTCCTGAAAATCCTGCTTGAACTAGACAGTGCAAAACTATCTCCCTATTCTAACTGATGTTATATTACGTTTGTTGTCTTGTTGACATTACAAATGTATTTTGAATATCACAGAGCTTATTACAACTCACACATGAAAAACCAAAACCACACAAGCATACAACACTACAAATATTAGTCAACTGTACATTACACGCAAACACATAAGCATACAACACCACAAAGATAAAAAAGCGTTTTGATGCTTGTTATTTCTTGTAGAATATTTACTGTTGTTCAGTAATGTATATATTTCAGTCTTTTTTTGTCAAATGCACACTTCATACCACATCATACATCTTAAAGGGTTCACCCAGAAATGTAAATCCTGTCATAGTAAACCCTAAATGTAAAAAATGTAAACCCTGTCATCCTAGGATTCTAAAATGTGATGTTAGTATGTTTGAAATAGTGTGCAATGGCTTGTGTTTGTTGTGTTAATGTTTATGCTTTGCTGAAACACTGCACGCTACTTTAAACATACTAACACAACATTTTAGAACAAATCACACCGACATTGCTATTAAAGCTGTAAATTGTGCAGAACAAACTGCAGAATTGTGTAAACAAGCTGAAAATGTTTTAAGTTGCATTTGTCTAATAAAGAAGTAATTTAATACCAGTTGTCTGTTTTTTCTTCCACTCATTGTAATGTATAGCTAATTGTAAATTTACTTGAAAATCAAAAAGAACTAAAAATGATCAATCTAAATGAGCTTAAATTGCAAAAAAGCATCGCCAGCTAAAGATTTTTAGACAATATTGCTCAAAATTCAATGTGAAAATTACTTAAAAAGAGGTATGCAAAATGATGCATGATGCATGATGACTATATTCTTAAGTAAATCTAGCATATAATTTTTTTTTTTCAGTGTAGAACACGTAATATCATACAAACATAAGTGCATCATACCTGAAATACATTAAATGACACCAAAAAGACGTGATATACTCTAATCAGAGTTTACCCTAGTCGCCTGTAGGTGTCCCCTTTCTTCTAGATGCACTTAATACATTCTATTCATGGAAGTCAATATTTAAAAATTATTATAAGATGAACAAACATTTTGGCACAATTCATTAAAAAAAAATTTTCCATAAGCTTGGCTTGGGTTTTGAGAAGTTTTCAATTAAAAAAAAAAAATTTCATCTAAAATGTTTGTCATTATTTAGTCACCCTATTCCAACCCCATTAACGTTTTCTATGTGGAATAGAAAATGAAAAATTGACCAAAACAGACATTTTTCTATGAAAATCTTCTCCACTGCTTCATTTGAACCAGAAATTGTCATATTGTGTTCATGAAAAAATAACAGCACATGAATTTTCATTTTTGTGAGAAAAACAACTATAGTAGTGCTAAGCTTCTGTCTTCACTAACTTCACGATGAGCTGTTGTAACTACTCTAAATTTTAATTGCACAATCAAGACTGATTCAGACCAAAACCTACCTATGCCAAGGTTGATTAATTGAGCTAGACTGCCTGATAGCTGTGTTTATCTCTGGAGTGGCTGCTGTTGTATAACAGACTGAGAAAAAAGCTTTTATAAGTGCTCTTTTGACTCACATTTCAAAAGGAGAAATGAGAACCTTTTGCTTACTGAGTGTGGTGCCTTTGTCTTAAACAGCAAGCGGTGCAAGACATGTATTTGTCAGCTCACAGACTCACAGAGCACCTTATCTGAAATTAACTCTTTTTGAACGAAAACCAGGGTGCAGTCTGACCCGCCTAAATAATTGATTCTCCCTGAAGGATGTCTTAAGGACATGTTTATCACTTTTAGCAGTGGTTTATGTAACTTCAAATGGTTTCCTTTAAAATGACACCAAAATTGTGTATTTAGACCACTGTATGTGAGTATGGGAAGCTTTTCAATTTGGTCAAAAATGGTCCCAGAGCATATGGTTAAATCTGAATATGAAATGATCTCATGGACTGTGTCCCAAATCCACCACTACCCTTAAATAGGGCACTATTTGAGGGGACAGCCATTTGTAGTGACCATACTGGACGATATTAAGTGCGCTCATTCAATCCCATAATGCACTACATTGACAAGTGTACATGTACACTCAATGGCTAGAGAATACCCATAATACACTGTGAAAGTTGGCGAATTATAGGAGGTGATTTTGAACACAGCCATGATCTCTCATTAAGCAACATTTGCTGAGGGTAGTAACCTAAATGCAATTACTAAAAATTTGTTTGTTTTTTGCCTCATAATATTTCTACTTCAAAATAAAAAAAAAAAAAAAAAAAAAAAAAAAAAAAATATATATATATATATATATATATATATATATATATATATATATATATATATATATATATATTATTTTTTTTTTTTTATAAATTTTTTTTTTTTTTTTTATATATATTTATATATATATATAAAATAGGAAGTGTGTGATTTCCATCTCTACCAAGGACATGGCAACAATAACAATACCCAGTATTGCGTACAGTAAAAAATTGTATAGCTTCCCCCCAAAATTAAATATATTTTGGGGACATGATATGTAGAATGACCAAGATATAGCGTCAACGACTATTAAGACAAAAGAATGAGTGTGCTGGTGTTTGCCGAGGACACAGTGCTTTCTCGCTCAATCTTGTGAGACGGTGGGAGCAGCAGACGTGGCGTGGACGAGAGACAGCGCGTGCAGGGGCTGAGAGATGCTGTGAATAAGATTGAAAGGGCTCCTGTGCGCGGTACTTGTTGACTCAGAGCTTCACCGGCAGCGCAGAGCGGATCATTGGAGATGCCAATAACACGACGTGATCACCAACCGTCCTTCAAGTTTTCTCAGCCACACTGAACGTGGAGACAGAGGAAGCTTATTGTATACTGACTGCATATACAAACATTGTTTTTTAAAGCTGCAGTTGAAAGTAACTTAAAGACATTTACTTACAGTGTGACGCTAGGGCGCAGGAGTGAAAGGTGTACAGTCACCATTTGCAGGTAAGTTAAACTACGGTATTTTTGTCTTCTTTCTTTTGTAATGGCTCGAGATATCGTTTGGGGATTAATTTAGATTGATGAATAATATGGGCTATGATGGTTTTGTGCAGAACAGTCACCCATAGGCACAAATTCAAAAGTTACAGTTGTGCTTGTTTCAGGTAAACTGCTTTGCAGTCTCACAACTTTTCTAATATGCCTGAATATCATTGCCCTGTGAACAGATGCAAGTCACCTACATATAATAGGATTGTATATATTTTGAGCTGAGCTGATTATTTTAGTGCTTCAGTGTCTTAAATTTTAATTATTGTTTTATGTACACTTTTTGACACAATAATTACAAAATATGGCATAAAATAAGTTGTATAAAGCTAAGTGTAGTTTTACCTGAACCTTTGTGGTTTACTGTTGGTGTACCACGGTATTGTTGGGTAAATAGTTAATTTATCAGAAGACCCAGTATTAAAGAACAAATAAACTTTGAAGTAGAAATAGTGGTCATACTGATTATTGCTTTATCATTGCAAACATAGCTGTCATCGGTGCATTTGGGTTTGCATTCCCTGAATCATGAAAGCTTCCTCTGATCCTGATTTATTTTGCAATATTTATATATTTAATTTGAAACGGCTGCTTGACATTATCTGAGATATTTCAACATCATCTTTAAAAAAATCCTCCTCCTGTCTCTTATTTTGATAGCTTTAACTGGAGATTAGAAAACACATTTTTATTATGATCTGTTCCAATCAGTTTGAAGATTGCAGATAGGCAAGTGGTTTTATTATCTACAATATTTGCATGAAATGTGGCTCAGGTTTGAAAGAAAGCAAAGGAATCAGAAAAGTACACACATTGATTTCATATATTAATTTATATCCATAGCCTTAAGCTCTTTATCCAGATAGATTTAAGCAATATTTTGGGAGATATTTTTGTGTTAGAGCCTTTTGTCTGTCAGTCAGACCCATGAAAATATGTCCTTTAGGTATTAGAGTCCCCAACATAATGCTCTCATACCACCATAATTAGTGTTTCTCATTCCATTTCCATGGTTTACTGTAAGACACCAAGTGGCATTTGGTTGAAGTCTGCTAGGCAACACTGCATTCTAAAGCATTTTGAAAGCATTTATAAAAGAATGAAAGCCACTAGAGTTTCACATTTGCTTTATATTGAATATAAACACAAATTCCTGCTAGCAAAACCCATCAATACTTTATAATAACAGGTGAGCATGCACTGTCAATTAAATGTTTGGTGAGGCTGTTAAACTGTGCTTATTAACTAGCTTTTATTATTGTATTATAATTTAGACCTGGTTTGTGGTGTGGGTGAGGTCCAGACATGCTTGAGTTATGCTTCTGTGAATTCATTCTGAAGGATGGAGCAGATGAACTTAGGAAAGAAATTTATATTCTCAGTCACAATTGATATATCACAGTTAGAATCTGCCTGACTAATCAAAAGAGGAGAGAGCTGCAGAGACATACTGTTACTTCAGCAGAGCTTTTATATTAGTGTTCTTGGAGTTCGTGTTTGAAATGATAAAGCAAAAAAAAAAAAAAAAAGAAAAGCAAAATCATGTTAACTTGTAATTATTTAGATAAGTGTGGCATTGACATATGAAACACTCTCGTTATAATATGACCAGCTGGTGTATACTGCTGGATGCATACTTAAACGCTAGACAAATAGATCGGAAACAGGGTTTTTGGTCCAGCAGTGCTTCATACTTTTTAAGAGCTGCTGAGTGTCATAGAGTCCTTGGACTGCTATACAAATCTTATGCACATGCATAACCAGGGAAATTCTGAAGCAGAGGGGGTTTCAAAATGAATCTGTAATAAACTACGGACCAGCAAATTATGTTCAGGAAACATGCAGTTAAATGGGACATAACACACACACACTGCCAATCTCATGTTAATTTTGAGAACTTATAGAGTAGTATTGCACCCTTCATATCTCCGAAGACTCTTTAAATTTATCATATTTATAAAAGACAGATACACTGTACGAAAAACAGCCGATCTCGTGCAGGGGTGCAGTGGGTGGAGCTAAAGAGACTCGAGCGCGCGCGCACACACACAGACACACACACACACACACACACACACGAAATACATCATGGCATCATCCCTGGATAACTTTCGATTCACTATACGTTCATGTTGTTTATATTATAGGCACTTATGTGCCGACTGCCAACAAAACACAGACATGTGATGCAGTTTCACTGTGGTTTCGACTCATGACCAGAAAACAAACAAACACACTTGCAGAACTCCATTGCTTCTCCGGAAATACAAACTGCATCCACTGTTTCCTTAACGCTGGGTTATTTAGCAAGGCTGAACAAGGTTATCTTTCCCTCACAACCAAAAACACACTTCTTTAGTGACATTGTTGATTTCGTGGTCTAAAACAAAATGACAGGTCTGCCGACAGCTTCCGTAACCTGAACAAAGCTTGTGATGTGCGTGCTCTTGCTCTCGCTGGTTGACGTGCACACACGCTCATCCAGGAGAAGTGCCCATATAAGCAATTCCACCCTTTATGAAGTAATATAGGGCCATTCTCTGAAAAAAACTTTCCGAAACTTATTTGAATCCTGAAGGAGTGTATTTGGCACAAAAACACTCTGTCATACGTCCAACTCATTTCTTGAAATTTTGGCCATGTTTAGCATTAGAATCCAACTTTTAACAGTATAAATAAGTCAGAATGCATGAAATAGTGGATTACAGTGTGGATTACACCTGTGGTGGAAGATGACTCAAAGACTCTTTATAAATATAACCAACTCTGAGAGCACAGTTGAAATCGAAAATGGGACTATGACTCCTGTCCATCATCATGTGCACACTGATCAGGACATCTGCAACTTTTATACCGTCTAGACTGCACTCTACACATCCCTGACAGCTGCTGAAAGAGGTTTGAATCAACGATTAATCAGTTTTGACTGTGTTAAGTTTTGTTCTATGTACTTCACGACATCACGTTACTATAGTTCTGTCAAAGTGCAACACAAAGGTAAGCGCATTGTTATTTTTTTTTGGTACAGTATCAGTGAATGACACATTTTGGCAGTGGTGTGTGCATTAGCGTGTGAAATGCCTGCTAATTATGTTTTTTTTTTTAAATTTTATCTCTTATATTGGTACTTTTTTGCACTTAAATTGGCTTATTTTTACTGTTGATATTGAAAATGATGTCAGTTAATTTCTTGATTTCCATTTTGACAGTTTCCACCTAGGCATTTTAGTCATATTTGCTAAATCTCTTGAATGTATTTACCCTGTTTTGATCCATTTTCCTGGGATTTTTCATCAACATTTTTTTTTCTTTTTTTTTTTTTTTTCACTGAACACTGAATAGAAGATTCATTCAGTGTTTCATAATTAACCGAAAATGTAAAACATAGCCCAACATAAAAGGTCTCTGATGATTTGTATTTATGTCTTTATAAAATAGCAAAAGACAGTGATTTAATTAGGGGAGTCTGTTTGTTCTGTGCGCACTTGCTTTGATCAGCTGGTGATATTCACAAAGCATCTTAAGGCTAAAAGTAGCCCCTTACTTGCCGATTTAGGAGAAACTCTTAAAAAATAATGGGCGTGTCAGTCCTAATTTTAGGACTCCTAAATTTTTGATCTAAGAGTATTTCGCATTTTAGTGCTAAAACCAGCTCCTAAATCTATGAAAAGTCAAGAGGACTCCTAAGTCACTAAGACCAAATCACTACACACATTACTCCTAATGGCTCTTGCCGCAATCCGCCCAAAGACACTATACAACATTGAGGCAATAGGGATAATAAATGTATCTTTAAAAAAAAAAAAAAAAAAACATAAAATGTCAGATTACCTGTGGTAGTTGTTTTTACAAGTTCACATTTACAAATGATTGAATAAAGTAAAACAATATAAGCGCATTTGACATGCTGTCCGAAGCGATCAAGGGCTCTGAGCTTGGAATTTAGCCCAAACTCATAGTTCTGCCCCGTATCGCAGACCGAGAGTGAGGAACGGGGTGGCGGAAGGATGCAGAAAACTGTGGAGGTAACTAGGTGAGTCGGCTCTCGGCTGTGCTCCTCTAGTGCTGATTAGATAGACAGTTTGAACGTGTTCTTCGCAAACTTTGTTTATAAAACATAATTTTCGCTTGAATTCTGCAATCTCTCGAAATGCAGACATGTTAGAGTCTGACAATTAGCTGAACATCCATCCATCCATTCATTATCTTCCGCTTATCCGGGGCCAGGTTGCGGGGGCAACAGTCTAAGCAGAGATGCCCAGACTTCCCCCTCCTTAGCCACTTCCTCCAGCTCTTCTGGGGGAACCCAGAGGCATTCCCAGGCCAGCCGGGAGACATAATCCCTCCAGCGTGTCCTAGGTCTTCCCCGGGCCTCCTCCCGGTGGGACATGCCCGGAACACCTCCCCGGGAAGGCGTCCAGGAGGCATCCGAAATAGATGCCCGAGCCACCTCAACTGGCTCCTCTTGATGTGGAGGAGCAACGGTTTTACTCTGAGCTCCTCCCGAGTAACTGAGCTTCTCACCCTATCTCTAAGGGAGCGCCCAGCAACCCTGCGGAGAAAGCTCATTTCAGCCACCTGTATCCGGGATCTTGTTCTTTCGGTCATGACCCACAGCTCATGACCATAGGTGAGAGTAGGAATGTTGATTGATCGGTAAATCGAGAGCTTCGCCTTACAGCTCAGCTCCTTCTTTACCATGATAGACCGGTACATCGACCGCATTACTGCAGAAGCTGCACCGATCCGTCTGTCAATCTCCCGTTCCGTCCTTCCCTCACTCGTGAACAAGACCCAAAGATACCTGAACTCCTCCACCTGAGGCAGAAACTCTCCACCAACCTGAAGTGGGCAAGCCACCCTTTTCCGACTGAGAACCATGGCCTCAGATTTGGAGGTGCTGATTCTCATCCTGGCCGCTTCACACTCGACTGCAAACCGCCCCAGTGCACGCTGAAGGTCCTGGTCTGAGGAGGCCAACATGACAACGTCATCCGCAAAAAGCAGCAACGAAATCATGTGGTTCCCAAACCAGACACTCTACGGCCCTTGGCTGTGCCTAGAAATTCTGTCCATAAAAATTATGAACAAAACCGATGACAAAGGGCAGCCCTGCCGGAGTCCAACATGCACTGGGAACAAGTCCGACTTGCTGCCGGCAATGCGGACCAAGCTCTTGTTCCGGTCGTACAGGGACCAAACAGCCCTAAGCAAGGGGCCCCGGACCCTGTACTCCCAGAGCACCCTCCACAGGACGCCACGAGGGACACAGTCAAATGCCTTCTCCAAATCCACAAAACACATGTGGATTGGTTGGGCAAACTCCCATGAACCCTCCAGCACCCTGGAAAGGGTATAGAGCTGGTCCAGTGTTCCACAACTGGGACGAAAACCACACTGTTCCTCCTGAATCCGAGGTTCCACTATCGGCCGAAATCTCCTCTCCAGTACCCTGGCATAGACTTTCCCGGGGAGGCTGAGATGTGTGATCCCCCTGTAGTTGGAACACACTCTCCGGTCCCCCTTCTTGAAAAGAGGGACCACCACCCCGGTCTGCCAGTCCAGAGGCACTGTCCCCAACCGCCACGCGATGTTGCAGAGGTGTGTCAGTCAAGACAGCCCCACAACATCCAGAGACTTGAGGTAGTCAGGGCGGATCTCATCGACCCCCGGTGCCTTGCCACCGAGGAGCTTTTTAACTACCTCGATGACTTCAGCCCGGGTGATGGATGAATCCACCTCTGAGCCCTCATCCACTGCTTCCTCAATGGAAGATGTGTTGGTGGGATTAAGGAGATCCTCAAAGTATTCCTTCCACCATCTGATGATATCCCCAGTTGAGGTCAACAGCTGCCCATCTCCACTGTAAACAGTGTTGGTAAGGCACTGCTTCCCCCTCCTGAGGCAGCGAACGGTTTGCCAGAATCTCTTCGAGGCCAACCGATAGTCTTTCTCCATGGCCTCACCAAACTCCTCCCAGGCCCGATTGTTTGCCTCCACAACTATCCGGGCTGCAGTCCGCTTGGTCTGCCTGTACCCGTCAGCTGCCTCAGGAGTCCCACAAGCCAACCAGGCCCGATAGGACTCCTTCTTCAGCTTGACGGCATCCTTTACTTCCGGTGTCCACCACCGGGTTCGGGATTTACGCCTCGACAGGCACCGGAGACCTTACGGCCACAGCTCCGAGCAGCCGCGTCGACAAGGGAGGTGGAGAACATGGTCCACTCAGACTCAATGTCTCCAGACTCCCTCGGGATCCGGTCGAAGCTCCATCAGAGGTGGGAGTTGAAGATCTCTCTGACAGGGGGCTTGGCCAAACGTTCCCAACAGACCCTCACAGTACGTTTGGGTCTCCCAAGTCTGTCTAGCTTCCTCCCCCGCCATCGGATCCAACTCACCACCAGGTGATCAGTTGACAGCTCCACCCCTCTCTTCACCCTAGTGTCCAAGACATACAGATGAGACGACCACAAAGTCGATCATCAACCTCCGGTCTAGGGTGTCCTGGTGCCACGTGCACTGATGGACACCCTTATGCTTGAACATGGTGTTTGTTATGGTAAGCTGTGACTAGCACAGAAATCCAATAACAGAACACCACTCAGGTACAGATCAGGGGGGCCGTTCCTCCCAATCACACCCCTCCAGGTATCACTGTCACTGCCCACGTGTGGGTTGAAGTCCCCCAGTAGAACGATGAAGTCTCCAGTTGGAGCACTTTCCAGCACCCCTCCCAGAGACCATTAGGGCCGGGTACTCCGCACTGCCATTCGGCCCGTAGGCACATACGACAGTGAGAGACCTATCCCCTACCCGAAGTCGCAGGGAAGCGACCCTCTCATTCACCGGGTTGAACTCCAACACATGGCAGCTGAGCTGGGGGGCTATAAGCAAACCCACTCCAGCCTGCCGCCTCTCACCATGGGCAACTCCAGAGTGGTAGAGAGTCCAGCCTCTCTCAAGAAGTGTGGTTCCAGAGCCCAAGCTGTGCGTGGAAGTGAGCCCGACTATCTCTAGCCGGTACCTCTCAACCTCCCGCACAAGCTCAGGCTCCTTTCCCGCCAGCGAGGTGACATTCCATGTCCCTAAAGCCAGTTTCCGTGAGATCGGGTTGTCGGGGGCCTAGCCTTCGACTGTTGCCCGATCCACTATGCACCGGCCCCATATGATCCCTCCTGCAGGTAGTGAGCCCACGGGAGGGTGGCCCCATGTCGCTCATTTGGGCTGAGCCTGGCTCCAGGGTGGGGCCCCGGCTGCGCCATGCCGGGCGACGTCTCGGTCCTGGTTTTAATTAGACTCATATTGGGTTTTTGAACTGCTCTTAGTCTGGCCCGTCACCAAGGACCTGTTTGCCTTGGGAGACCCTACCAGGGGCATATAGCCCCAGACAACATAGCTCCCAGGGTCATTCGGGTACTCAAACCTCTCCACCACGATAAGGTGACAGTTCAAGGAGGGGTTAGCTGAACATATACTAGTTTAATTAGTGACACGTAGCCTACTTTTTTACATCTTTATTTCAATATGGCAAAGTTCTTATTTTAAACATTTTATTTGAATATAGCAACATGAAACCTTGTTCAACAAAATATTTCTATAATTAAATCACTGACAGAGACCTATTCCCCTATCAGTCAATCACTGTGGGCATTGTTAGCGTGTTGACATCATCCATAGAAACAAGGTCAACCCCACCCTTACTCTTCACTTAAGACTTCTCTCTATTCCTTAGTAAAAATTGCTCTCAGCAGCTTTGTGATTAAGAGAAAACTCTTAACTAAGAACTTTTACTGCTATTTAGGAGAACTCTTAGTGGTAAGATAAAATGTTTTGTGAATACGGCCCTGGTGTTTTCTCCAAAATAAAAGCCCAAGGGTTTATCTCTTGCAAGTGAAGAAATTAGGATGAAAGTATTGCAATTTCCCAATACTGTAGTGTAAAGTAAAATATACTTATGAAATATACATTTTCATTTATTTTAGTGCATTTGTTTTACAATATATGCACTGTAAAAAAAATATTGTTAAAAAAGTAAGTAACCTGGATGTCTTAAAATGTTGAGTTCATTGAAATAAAAATTTGAATTAATACAATGAAGGAAATTGGTTTAATAAATAGAAGCTGTATTATTATTGTATTATTATTATTGTATCTGAACCACATAAATAAAATAAAAAATGTTGTGATAAATCATGAAAATGGCACAGTTTGGCATGTTTCACTGCATTATAACAAATAAAAAACAATTACGCAATATGCTTACAAAATCTTTTAATACTATTTGAATAAAGGGTGATGTCAATTCTCAAAAATGTTCATTGTATTAACTAAAATTTTTCATTTCAATGAACTAAAAATTTTAAGGCAACCAGGTAACTTACTTTTTAAATATATATATTTTTACAGTGTGGATATTACAGTCATAGGAATAATTCTATAAATTATTATAATATTGTAATAATTGTTTGGCGTCTTAAAACATCAGTGTCAATGTAATGTAGACTGAGATTTATATCACAACTAAAAAGATCTTTGAGCCCTCTTTAAATGTCCAGGTAAGTCAATGATTTTTCTTTGATCAATTTGCACTGTACAAGCTCTTAATTTTGAGCTCTCAAAGTGCACCAGATTCATGCATTTATCCTTAAAATGTACAAGATTTTCTTCCAGGAGGCATCCCCTAACCCCCCCTAGAGGGACAGATGTCCATCCAACATAGCTTTACAAAATCCTGTGGGAAAAACTGATCATTTTATGAACTTTACTCCAACCTAGCACAACAATGTTCCTCAAAGTCAGTAAAACTGTTTAGCCAAATTTAAAATGTCATTAGACAAACTAGATTTGGGCTAAGCTCTGAATATTTAAAATGTCTAGCTCTGCCCCTGGCAGATACATTAGTTCATTTAAAGGAAAATTATTTTCAAATACTGTAGGTTTTTTTGTAGTTTGCCAAATAACTGTATTTGTCCACTCCCGGAAAAAAAAAAGTTCAGGCGCAGGATTGTTTTTTGCTTTAACCCCTGGTATAAATCACTTATTTTTCTAAAGTAACACTGTCCAACAGTGACACCAGCAGGTTAAGTTCCAATGGGAGCCCACGTCTCTCATACTTCCCCCGAGCCCATTTAATTTTAACAGACTGCCTAGTGTGCAATGGGTTTGATGTGGGTAACTGAGAATGAATAAGGTAAAGTCACGTGAGTGATTGGACACTATGATTGCATATGATTGGTTCCTGCGATAAATCGCACATCTTGTTGTTTGTGAATCGTCTGAATGAAGGAAATGGCGTTTAAAGGGAAGATTATTTCAAAAGCAAGTAAACAACAGCTATTTAGATATCACCACTATGTCACATCAAAATCTAACTTTTGACTGTAGGTGGTTTTTAGTGAGCAATCATCTTGGTGAAATACTACATTTCATGATACAATGACAGTAGTATTTTTAAATTATGTGGGTTTTCTCCACCACTATTGACACTTGCTGGTTGGTGCAAGATACATTCTGGGATACCTGGCTGTCTCAAGTCCACTCAAGTCACCTCTCAATGCATCCTCAATAAAAGGGGCGGATCAAGGATACATTCGGAGATTTGAACTGTACTTGGCTAGATGTGAACTTTGAATTGGTTTAGCTCCAGATAAAATTAAAACTGCTATGCTATTAGATGTTGATAAGCTTGTTCAGGTGTGTTTGATTAGGGTTGGAGCTAAACTCAGCAGGACAGCAGCACTCCAGGACCGCTATATAGTGTTTAAATGAAAAAAAAAAAAAAAAAAACTTTTTTTTTTTTTTTTTTAAATGTATTTTTATTTGATATTTTTATTTATAAATGTATAACAAATGTGATACTTGCCTACTTGCCAGTTTAACTGAACTTTTTGTTTAAAATTATTATTCTTTCCTGAATGCATGCTACAGGTTTATTTGCTTTTATTTCAAAATATGATGAAATTGGATTTTTAGTTTGCAGGACATAATTCTGTAAGGGTGGATCGCCTACAGTGGTTCTGACTGCAGGGTTGCCGAATGACTAAAGAAACGTTATCAGCAAGATGATAGAAAACTGTACATTTCTCGTCTTTACCACCCACTGCAGCTTATACCAACGACGGAAATAAGCGCAGTTACAATAGCTAAACATGTGGGAGAGCGTTGCTAAAATGTGACTATATTGTATTGCAATAGGTAACACTTCAAAGTCAATACCAAATCAAAACTAGTTAGCACATCATTTGTAATTGAAAGAATTTAATGACAAAATCTAGTTATGGTTACACTTAAAATAGTTACAAAATAAATGTATGAGATGATGAAAACTTATACCATTAATCGTACCCAGCATGAATGTTACCTGAGGGATAGAGAGAGAGAGAGAGAGGAGGGAGAGAGAGAGAGAGAGAGGAAAACAAAGAAGAGAAGAGAGCAAAGGAGAGAAGAGCCAAAGAGAAGGGCCCCAAGAAGAGAGAGAGACAGAGAATAAAAGAGAGAGAGCAACAGTTACAATTTTCTTTTATCTATTCCTTGACCATGTGACTGAAACCCTAATGTGGGACATTCAAACTGACCAATCAGACCAAACTTCCCCCACTGTGCTACAGGTGTGACACACATTTGGCCTACAGGCCTTCAGCATTTCTTTGTCTTTAGGAATTCCAAATGGCCCTCCTGATAAGAAAGATGGGGGTTGAAAACAGTAAAGCAAATGTCTTTGTTCATTTTCAAAAATCAAATATCTTTGATTATTTTCAATTCTTTCAATTCACAAAAATGATTAGGAATCATATGAACTAGATGTTTGAACCAACATACAAAAAACACTGCTATGGGTCACACATTTGTGAGAAAACACACATTTGCAAGACAGCGGCAATGAGCAACAACCAATGAAATTGCAAGAAGAGGGCAAGAGAAGCAGCAGCCAAAAAACGAAAAACATGAAACTGATGGCTATCTCCCCAAACTCTATCTTATTCATATTTGATTTGGCGCTTTTTCCTGTTCTTGCAAATCAGTGCAAATCACTACAAGCTCTTCCTACATGATGCTTGTTGACATTATTATAAATAAATAAAACACTTGCTGTGAGAACAAATTGTGAGATGTCAGGGATGAGAGTAATCTTGTAATTGATGCATCTGTGCTCAAACACAACAAAGACAGGAAACTGTTTGCAATACTTGCAATGGAATTGTACTGTGAAAACACCTACAAACTTACTGTGTAAAGGCAGATTAAGTTAAATAGTGTCTTTGATCATTTCAGTATGATCGTAACAGTCACTGGCACATTTCTGCTATTGTTTTGCGGAAACTCCCAATTTGCACAGTAACCAGTAAAAGTGCAGCAACGCAGTGTAGTTGTATCACAAATGAAGAGGACATTTAGATTTTTTACATTTACATACACTTCTGTTACAATAAAATAAATAAATAAAAAATAAAAACCCTTAAACTTTTTATTTTAGCTATAGTGCCATTGTAGAAAATTAAAAGAAATGTTATGGTGATTTGGCTGTTGCTACCAGAATGGTGGGTCTATTAAAACTCATTCAGTCATCTGTCTCTTTTTATCAGTTTATTTGACATTTAGGAGTAAACATTTTCCATTGATGACAATGCTGGTAATTGTTGGTTTCTAATAAAACCATAAACACATAGAAACAATTAATGCAATACAAACACATTATTATGTCTTAAACCATACATATGAAATCAGCATTTAACAATTCAATGTATGCAAAATATCAACAACATCATACTTGAAATCAAACAAACAAGCAATAGGAACTTACATTGTTAACAATTCCACACAGGCCATGTCAGAATCAAGGCGAGGCGGCTTCTTACATCCAAACACACTGAGATTGGGCTTAATTAGTAAGAAGCCACAGGTGTTCTTAAGATTTGGTCAGCCAATCAATTCATATGAAGGTAGCAGAACCCCCATATTTGTATTCAAGAAAATTCATACTACTGTAATATCAGCATCATCAGTCAATTCAGGAAGAACAATTAGACAGATGACTGGACGAAATAAATGCTGCCCTTCACTGAAAATTTCAGCAACTCTCACTCTCCCAGAACTTCCAAAGTGGTGGATTCAGCGGAGTAGCGGACGGGCACCCAGGGAACACACTGTGGGGGCTGTTAAAGGATTAGTTCACTTCAAAATGAAAATTTCCTGATAATTTCCTCACCCCCATCTCATCCAAGATGTTCAAGTCTTTCTTTCTTCAGTCGAAAAGAAATTAAGTTTTTTTGAGGAAAACATTCCAGGATTTTTCTCCACACCATTGACTTCCATGGCAACCAAAATGTTGAAGGTCCAAATCAATGCAGTTTCAAAGGGCTTCAGAGGCTCTGCGAGGTCCCAGACAAGGAATAGGGTCTTATCTTCAATTTTTTTTTTTTAAATGAAGATACTTTTTAACCTAAATTGCTCATCTTGCGCTGATTTGCGACGTGCCAAGGATTGCGTAATCACGACGAAAGGCAGAAGTACCGCCTCCGTGTGTACAAATCAGCTCTGTAACAGGATCATACTCTGGCACCAAGTCAACTAAATGATTGTGTGAGGAAACTGCATGACCACCTTTAAGCAATTTATATTTCTCAGGGAAATCTTCAATCTGGGCTCAACACAGAAGATATAATTCTGCTTGTGCTTGCCTGTTGGTCTCATCTCCCAAGTCCAAAGTGAGGTTTTCAACAGTTGCTAAACATCAACTCTGACCAGGAATGAAATCGAGACAAATTTTTTTTGAATTTTTTGAGAATTTGCTTGTGCTTGATTACGTCCACAAAACAAAGATTTTCTCAGCTCTGTCCCAACCTCCTCGGAAATTGATGGAGCAAGTATAGAAAGGTTGGTCCTTGAAACCAAGAACTAGCAGCAGACAATTCAGGAAGTCTTTTCTCTCTCATCATGAGTGATGTCATCTACTGGATTACTTACAGTGTCATCAGATCTCCACTGATCTGGTCTAGTATACTCAAGTGTATACCAAAAAGGTGTTTGCCACAAAGATCTTGAACCGGCAGGATTCAGGCTGGATCCAGGTCAACACAGTTGTAGAGTCAGACCAAAGTGTCACTTTTTCAATAGCCAAGGTGAGATCCTTTTGCAACAGGTTTGCTAGCTGAGTCCCAGTCAGAGCGGCTCACAGTTCTAAATGAGGAATAGAAATTGTCCTCTTTGGTGCTTCCCTTGAGCGAGCCATGACCAGAGATATCGAAATCTCACCAGCAATATGAGAAACTGAGCAATATGCATTTTCTGATGCGTTGCAGAATGTGTGAAGCTCTCTGATGACTGGATCATCCCAGTTCTATCTTGGACCATACCATTGAGGTACTTGGACCTTGACCAAATCTGGTAACTCTCCTTTCCATGCCATTCAGGCTGCCTTGATTCCCCCTGGGATATCTGGATCATCCCATCCTCTAGTAGGCTTCATCCATAGCTATTGTAAAAAGCAGACTCGACGAGCGCTTTCTCCCCTCGCGCTCTGCTCAGCCTCCATGCAGGAGCCTGCCGTTCTTTCCAGACCTTCACACCGAGGTGTCAAGGTCATGGAAGTGGCCCATGTCATCACGTATTTTCACCCCGCACACGTCTGTTTATAGTAACATCACGGGGTTGAAAAAGCATGGTTATGGTCAGATACCGGCGGTCGAAGAGACGCTTGCGAGCTATCTCTCGCCCAAATCCACTTCTGCCATAAAGGCTCCATCTTTGCCCACTAAGCCCTTTAAATTCACCACCTCCTTACTCGGCAGCGGGTCAGGCCGCCGCATGTCTGCACACTATGTCTGTAGAATTATAAATAAATCAAGTCAAGTAGAAAAAAATAAAAAATAAAAATAAATAAAGAAGTGGGATAAAATAAGTGAAATAAACTGTGCAGTGAGTAAACTGTAGACTTATAAATATGTGGATAACAGAAATGTACAGAGAAGTATAATGTGCAAACAGGTTTATAACAGGTTGTTACACAGTAACAACGAGAACAGAAAGTGCAGTGCAATATGCAGTATGTCAATGTTTATCCTGAAGTGAAGTCACGTGATGTTAAGTGACTGAGTTTAGGAGTCTGATGGCCTGGGGGAAGAAGCTCCTCCTGAGTCTCTCAGTTTTGGCCATCAGGCTTCGGAAGCGCTTACCAGATGGCAGCAGCGTGAAATGAGGGTTTGCAGGGTGATTAGAGTCCTTGATGATTTTAGTAGCTCTACCTTTGATGATAGAGGTGGAGCTGTGTGTGGACAAACAGTCATGTGTGTAGAGAGAGTAGAGCAGGAGACTCAGGACACAGCCCTGTGGAGCTCCCACACTCAGGGTGATGGAGGTGGAGGTGAACTGGCCTACTCTCACCACCTGAGGCCTGCCAGTGAGGAAGTCTTCAATCCAGTGGCAGAGAGAAGAATTCAGGCCAAGATCCAGGAGTTTGGCGGTTAGCTTAATGGGAACTATGGTGTTAAAGGCTGAGCTATAGTCAATAAATAGCAGCCTTACGTAGCTCCCACTTTTGCTGTCGATGTGAGTGAGGGAGCAGTGGAGGACATGTGAGATGGCATCTTCAGTCGATCTATTGGGACGATAGGCAAACTGAAGAGGGTCCAAAGTGTCAGGAATGAAGGAGCAAATGGTGTTTTTAATGAGTCTCTCAAAGACCTTCATGACTATAGATGTGAGAGCGACTGGGCGATAGTCATTTAGGCAAGAGGGTTTACTGTTCTCAGGGCCAGGGATGATAGTGGATTTTTTGAAGGAGGTGGGGACCACAGATGTAGCGAGGGACTCATTAAAGATAGATGTAAACAACCCGGCGAGCTGATCAGCACAGGACCGCAGAATGCGACCTGAAATACCATCCGGCCCAGCAGCTTTCCTGACGTCCATACGCTTGAGTGCCCTCCAAACTTCATCCTCCGAGACAGAGATCACGTGGTTGTTTCTGCTCTGAGTGATTCCCTCTGACGCGTCACTTGGTGGAGTTGCGCTGCCGCGATTACAATCAAAGCGAGCGTAGAAAGATAACTTGTTCACAAGCAATGGATCAGCTCTCACCTCTGCAGAGGATTTAGATCCAAAAGAACAGATGGACCTCAGTCCCTGCCACATGCGCTGGGAGTCGTTGAGTTGGAAATGAGACTCCAGTCGATCCTTATAACGGAGCTTTGCGGCTTTAACTGCGCGTCGGAGAGCATAGCAGGATGATTTGTATTCATTCATATTCCCCGATAGGAGACCGGCGTTGTAAGTGGCAGTGCGTGTGTTCACTGCAGCGCGGATTGAATTGTCCACCCACGGTTTCTGATTTGAGAAGGACGTTATTGTTATTGATTGTGTGGCTTTCTCTGTAAGCGTGTTGATGAAGCAAAGCGCCACATCCGTGATGAGCTCCTATCGACAGCAGATCTTGCTCTCCGGGCCAGCAAAGAGACGGCCAGATGTGTTGGCCGTTCTATGGCAGCCTTGGTGGCTACGGAGAGGCATTTGTGGCTTAATCTTACGGAGATAAAGGAACATGATAAGAGCTTTTTGCTTGATGCGCCGCTGTCTCCGGGGGGCCTGTTCGGTGATGCTGTCACCTCTGTTACCGACAGGTTCCTGGAGGCAAAGAATCTGCGGTGCTCAGGCAGTTCCTTCCCCGTAAGCCCCAGGTCTCGTCTGCCCCTGAGTATGAGCTCCTCCCATAGGGCGCAGTAAAAACAGAGTGTCGCCACTTGCACACCCCTGCAGAAAGGGTCGTCGGGTGCACGGCACTCTCAGGCACAGCCCTCCAAGGCCAAGATCTGAGGACAGTCATTGTGTTGAGGAGAGCTGTGTCCAAAAGTCTGGACGCCTTCGGGCCCAGGACAGTGAGGGTGATCCCCTCCGCGGGCAGATGGTGCTTACCGCAGCATACGGTACCCGTTCCGCCCGAGTGCCAGGGCATGGAGAGCCCTCCAAGGAGGGAGTTAGCACTGCTGAGCCAGTTGTTCCCTGCCGGTTCGCCGCTTCAGGGCACTGTGCTCACAGTGTGGAGCACATCAGAAGCCAGTCTCAAGAGGCTGGTTCCCTTATCTTAGATCTTCACGTCCTGAACCGAGCAGTGGCAAAGCTCAAGTTCAGGATGCTAACACTCAAACAGATCGTGTTTCAGATCAGGTCCGAGGACTGGTTTATCACGATAGATCTCAAAGATGCATTTTTTTATATCTCCATCCTTCCGCAGCACAGGAAGTACCTGAGGTTCACTTTCAGAGGAGAAGCGTACCAATATCGGGTGCTTCCCTTCGGTCTAGCTCTTTCGCCCCGCACGTTCACAAAGTGCATGGACGCTACTCTGGTCCCCTTGCATATGCAGGGGATCTGCATGCTCAATTACATCGATGACTGGCTGATCCTAGCACAGTCAGCTCGTCTCGAGGTCCAACATCGAGATGTTGTTCTCGCGCATATGAGGAGGTTGGGGCTGAGGCTCAACTCCAAGAAAAGCGTCCTTTCTCCTGTGCAGAATATCACTTATTTGGGCGTGAGTTGGGATTCGGTCTCTATGCAGGCCGTCTGTCAGAACCTTGCATAGGGTCGATCCTCTCGGCCATGAGAGGGGTGAAGCTAGACCAGTCACTCACTGCAAAGCAGTTCCAGAGACTGTTAGGTCTGATGGTGGCAGTATCCAACGTGATTCCTTCGTGTCTGTTGTACATGAGGCCTCTGCAGTGGTGGCTCAAGACCAAGGGTTTTTCCCAGAGTCATTTTTAATGACCAAACAGTTATTCAATGACAACTTCAAATCAGCCAGGAAGAGCAGCCAGATTTGATGATGCAGGAATCGGGCCTTGATAACGAGCTGACTGCAGTGGGCTGTATCTGCTGATTCGAGTGGTGCTGATCCTCAGTGAAACCAGACAACGACATCCAACTTGAACAGGAACACAGACGTGAGACTGGACATGAGAGAGATTGCTGCAGCTGTTGACTCAGGACTGGCTCTGGATTCGAGTGGTACTGATCCTCAGTGAAACCAGACAACAACATCCAACTCAAACAGGAACACGAACAGGAAACTGGAGATAAGAGAAATAACTGGCGGAAACAAACGACAAAACATAAAGACCAAACAGAATAAATCCCCTAAAGACTATTCATAAAGCCATTGGACAGTTGAGCACAAATAACACAGTTGCACATCATGACAGCAAAGAAGGAAGGAAGCACAATATAAAGGGAGGAAAACACACAAGGACCAGGTGAACACACTCAGACAAATGAGGACTAATCAACTAAACAAGAGGGCGTGGTAACAAGAAACAAGGAGGTGGGACAAAAGGAGCACATGGCAAACACAAACAAAGAGAAAGCCATAAGCCGAGACACAACAGAAACATAGAAACATTAAACAAAGACACAGACAAGCCTGCCAGGGCAGAACTATGACAAATAGTTTTCAAGGCAAGATACAAGAATCCAAAACATGAATCATGTGAAAATAACTGTCAAAACTCACAAACTTTTCAACTATGCAATACAATACACTACAATATAGTAACATGGTAATATAGTGCATACATAGTAACAGTCGATGTTGACCAAAGTGCTTATATTATGCTGGTATACAGTTTAAAGTATACAAAGAAAGCCACACATACATAAAATAACCACACAAGGCCAGGACTGACATGAAATTTTATTATATTTTTTTCATAGAATAACTACAGATAGAATCCTCACATTTGCAGTCTCAAAGTAGAAATATTGTGAACGGCACTTCGAAGATTTAGTCATTTACAATGAATACTCTCTTCAGTTTTGTACAGCAACATGCCAAAGTTCAAAAGATTCATAGAAATTTCCCCTTCTGTTATAATGGTTTCTTAATCAGACCGAACTGTTCTTGAGTTAACAACTTGAGTCAACCAACTCACAGAACCTTGAACTGTGATATACTAAGTGGGTATTGAGGACTTGGTTGGTGGGGTGAAAAGTTAGTTAATTTTAATAACTTTAATATTGTTTAATGTAAATGGAAATCATTAAAAAGCATGTCATCTGCAAATTAGATGGGTTAAAGCAACAGATTTATTAATAATTTGTTTTATAATAATTAATTTACCACCACACAAATGTTTGAAATGCAAAAGCACTCTCTTACTGGTGTTGCCATTTTTGTGACTTCATGGCAACTGGTGAATCAAACAAAATACATATAAAATGCAGAGAATGAATTACTTTTGGTAAGACGTAAGATGCACTTTCCTTCCATGAATGTAGTAATTGTTAGGCTAATTGGTGGTGCGCAATTAGCTCTGACCAACGTAGATGAGAGGTGGCGTGAGTCAACCCATGAATCCAATTTTAATTCCACTGTAGTTTTTCTTTGAACTAAAGTCAAGCTGTGCATGACTGATGTAATATAATGTGTTACCAAAACAATTGTAGCAAATTTGTTCACTTTTAAAGGATATGTTCCAAAAGTGAACATTTACTCATCCTCATGACATCACCCTCGTGTTGTTCCAAACTGTCTTTCTTCTGTGGAACACAACAGCAGATGTCTTTGAAAAATATTCTGTTTAGTCTTTGTCATGCAAATACATTGAATTTGGGGACTGGATCTTTCAAGCTTATGCATAAAAAGCACCATAAAAGAAAAAAAAAATTGTCCAGCTAGATTTCAGAACAGTTTGAAATTTGCACACCTAAGACATGAAAAGAAGACAAAATTCAGTGTCGTAGCTTGTGCTTGGTTTCAAAAAAGCCTTCAATTTCAGCCTTTTAGCATTGAGAGGCTATTCTTTCCAGCATGTTTACTGATCTTGTGATGAATGTGAACATGAAGATTGCTATGAGTATCTTATTCTTACCCTCTGAAAGCAATATATGGGTCATCAAAACAAAGCACACCTGAAGCCTTACAGAAAACTTGTGCAGAATGAAACCCTGGTCTCAAATGATAATCATAGTAATAAACTCCAGCCTAAGAAATAAATAACTTCCATTTGGCTAGTTGAAAAGGAGATCAAAGAGGAACTAAAATGTAAGCACAAAGATATGCACGTTAAAATCTGTTAGTGAACTTTTAAGGTGTTTTACTGTAACACTGCGTCCTAACTACACGCAACGCGACGCCGCGACACGCAATGATTCTATTATAGGCCGTATTTACACTGCAGGTCGTGATGCACAATTCTGATTTGGTGACTATATCTGATTTTTTTTTTTGATGCTTACATCATCTTTTAAAAGCAACCCGTATCTGATATTTATGTGCTTTATTTAATGTTAAAAGTGTGTAATGTGACTTTGAATATCATTTTCTGCCCCCAGCTTTGTAACGTAGATAGGCCAACTAAAAGCAACAATGGATAATTCGCCTCAGATCTTGAAATTAAACAAATGGAAACAAGAACGTTCAAACTGTGAACAAACAAGTATATTCTATGACAAAGATTGTTTTAGTGACTGTAGTGAATGTATTTTTAGTAATGTTTAAATGGCGTAATACAAACCCGATTCCAAAAAAGTTGGGACACTATACAAACTGTGAATAAAAAAGGAATGCAATAATTTACAAATCTCATAAACCTATATTTTATTTACAATAGAATATAAATAACATATCAAATGTTGAAGTGAGGCATTTTGAAATAAATAAATGCTATAAAAAGAGCCTCTCAGAGTGGCAGTGTCTCTCAGAAGTCAAGATGGGCAGAGGATCACCAATTCCCCCAATGCTGCGGCCAAAAATAGTGGAGCAATATCAGAAAGCAGTTTCTCAGAGAAAAATTGCAAAGAGTTTGAAGTTATCATCATCTACAGTGCATAATATCATCCAAAGATTCAGAGAATCTGGAACAATCTCTGTGCATAAGGGTCAAGGCCGGAAAACCATACTGGATGCCCGTGATCTTCGGGCCCTTAGACGGCACTGCATCACATACAGGAATGCTACTGTAATGGAAATCACAACATGGGCTCAGGAATACTTCCAGAAAACATTGTCGGTGAACACAATCCACCATGCTATTCACCGTTGCCGGCTAAAACTCAAAAAACTCAAAAAAGAAGCCATATCTAAACATGATCCAGAAGCGCAGGTGTTTTCTCTGGGCCAAGGCTCATTTAAAATGGACTGTGGCAAAGTGGAAAACTGTTCTGTGGTCAGACGAATCAAAATTTGAAGTTCTTTTTGGAAAACTGGTATGCCATGTCATCCGGACTAAAGAGGACAAGGACAACCCAAGTTGTTCTCAGTGCTCAGTTCAGAAGCCTGCATCTCTGATGGTATGGGGTTTCATAAGTGCGTGTGGCATGGGCAGCTTACACATCTGGAAAGGCACCATCAATGCTGAACGGTATATCCAAGTTCTAGAACAACATATGCTCCCATCCAGACGTCATCTCTTTCAGGGAAGACCTTGTATTTTCCAACATGACAATGCCAGACCACATACTGCTTCAATTACAACATCATGGCTGCGTAAAAGAAGGATCCGGGTACTGAAATGGCCAGCCTGCAGTCCAGATCTTTCACCCATAGAAAACATTTGGAGCATCATAAAGAGGAAGATGCGACAAAGAAGACCTAAGATAGTTGAACAACTAGAAGCCTGTATTAGACAAGAATGGGACAACATTCCTATTCCTAAACTTGAGCAACTTGTCTCCTCAGTCCCCAGACGTTTGCAGACTGTTATAAAAAGAAGAGGGGATGCCACACAGTGGGAAACATGGCCTTGTCCCAACTTTTTTGAGATGTGTTGATGCCATGAAATTTAAAATCAACTTATTTTTCCCTTAAAATTATACATTTTCTCAGTTTAAACTTTTGATGTTGTATTCTGAATAAAATATTGAAATTTGAAAATTCCACATCATTGCATTCTGTTTTTATTCACAATTTGTACAGTGTCCCAACACGCTGTTCTGATTGGCTGTGGTTTTTGATTGATTTGTCGCATCTCGTAGTTGTGTCGTGACATACACTATAGCTGAAGTAGGCTACATTGAAGGCTGCGCTGAAAAAGCTACAGACAAAACTACATTTAATGTCGGTATGAAATAAAAGTTTGTAAGGTCCATCTGTTAGCCCAAGAATGGAATCTAATGGCCTGAAGGAATTCTGCGTGTAAGCCTTTTCAGCACTTCTGTTGAATTCACTTAATTTATTGTTATTGTATTTTAAATCTGACTCCATTTTTAATTTTGATCTGAATCCAATTTTATGACTTTGTTAAATTCATTATGTTTGTAACTTAACAGCTGATCATAATTTTAGTTGTGATTTAATTTGGATTGTTGATTTTTCTTAGTATCTCTTAATTTCAAATATTCGTTCATCAAGGGACCCAATATCGCCCGATAAGACGTAATGCTTGAGAAATTACATTAGCTCACGACGCAACCTAGCCAGTTCTGATATTAGTCAGAGGATTGCAGAGTGAATATTTTACCTTTAAGTGGTCGCACCTGCTTACTCAACAAAAAGTGTAATTTTAGTAATAGTCACGAAAGCTGCAACTTGCTAATACAGTAATAATCAGAAATCAGATTATCCCCCATGCTGCGCTCCATGCTTCAGTCAGGGGTCCTCGGTTTGATATATTCTGACAAAAGATTTGCGGAAATAAAGGACTCCGAATTGATCCATACTAGAATAAATGGTTTCAGAATAATACAAGGTAAATCAAGACAAAGGTTTATTTTAGCCAGACAATTTTAGCATTACAATTACAAAGAATCCATCATACACAACTAATCAGCATACAATATAAAACACCATTACAAAGTAATATGAAAATAATTTCAGAGAGTCATTGTGTCTGGCATAGTACATGCAGTGTGTATGAATGTCTCAAGGACACTTAACACAACACAACAATGGCAGCCCTGCTACCCTTCCTTAAATATACCCAGACCAGAACAAAGGGTTGTAAATATTTGTAACACAAACACCTAGTTTGGGGGAGAGGATCAGATATCTTTGAAGAGACAACTCAAAAAGGGAGAACACAATTCTCATATGTTTCAATCTCTCTCACCCTACCAGTGACTACAGTGAAGTTGAGACCATTTTACCAATCGCACTGTGACCTTTAAAAAGACACCAGACATGAAAGGGATAAAACAATAGATTCACAAGATAAATCATCTGTAGTATATCTGCATTTTGTGACTTGAATCAGGGAGAAGGGGGGAAAGGGAGGGGAAGAGGTAAAGAGGGGGAGAAGGTTTTGGCCAGGGCGGTGTCCTACAGTTTCTCTGTGAGATCTGCTCTCCAGATTGAGTTTTATTGTTTTAATGCAGGGCGTTGGATCTCAGCTTTTGTCTAGCAGTAAAACCACTCCTTACAAGTTTAAATAGTCTTTTCTTCCCTACTGTGACGTATCCGAGTGAAATGGCTTCTTGAACCAAAAAAAACATAGGGTGAAATTTAATTTGTCCATTGGTTGTGGTTTGCTATTGGTCGATCTCATGTGATTGACAGGTTGTCCCAGTAAACATGTCATCAGAGAAGAGATGTCAAAACAATTAAGATGACAGTATCAGACTTGAACAGGTACATTTTGTTTATGTATTGAGATGTACCTCAATACATAACAATAACAATACATATTTCTTAGTATTGAGTGCAGCCTTTGATATGACTGACAACATCCTCATCTCCCGCCTTGAACTTTTGGTAGGTTTAAAAGGTATGCTTTTAAAATGGTTTCAATCCTATCTAAAGCCCGGGACACATCAAGCCATTCAACATGCTGACATAGCATCTGACTAAAGCCAGTGGTGCAGAACACACAGAAAAAAACGAAGCTGACCGGCAGCCCAACATTGTCCGACGGTAGACTTGATCTGTCCCACTCTTCAGTGATAGATACTTTTCAGTTAAATATGGAAATTCTACATCTGGTAAAAGACTCCTTCCTTGGGGAGTTCTGCAAGGTTCCATCCTTGCTCCTATTATCTTTTCTCTATATTTGCTCCTATTGGGTAGCATTTTTTGGAAGCACTGGGTGTCTTTCCATTGTTATGCCTATGACACTCAGTTGTACTTACCATTAAGGAATTGGATGAATTATTAGCATTATTAGGACATAACAGAGGTCATTGTCTTCGATCAAGTAAATTAATATTACAGTCCTTTTAAATTTGAGCCCATTGGCACCATACTCTAAAACATTGGAAAGGGATTTAGGCTTTTTAATTGAGAATAACTTAAGCAAATTAAGCAAATTAACTCTGGCTTCAGGCTTGCTTTTATAATTTGCATCTTTTAGCTACAATGAGTGTTCATTCGGTGGCCATATTTGCAACGCCTCCGTGCAGCTATTTCGGGCAACCAAGACCAAATATTTGAATGGGGGAATCCTCAAATCTCAAAAACTGCTTGACAAACTCACAATTAAATAACACACTATATTGCCAAAAGTTTTGGGACGCCTGCCTTTACATGCACATGAACTTTAATGAAATCCCATTCTTAATCCATAGGGTTTAATATGGAGTTGGCCCACCCTTTGCAGCTATAACAGCGTCAACTCTTCTAGGAAGGCTTTCCACGAGGTTTAGGAGTGTGTTTATGGGAATTTGTGACCATTCTTTTAGAAGCACATTTGTGAGGTCAGGTCTCCGCTCTAATTCATCCCAAAGGCGTTCTATCGGGTTGAGGTCAGGACTCTGTGCAGGTCAGTCAAGTTCCTTCACACCAAACTCACTCATCCATGTCTTTATGGACCTTGCTTTGTGCACTGGTGTGCAGTCATGTTGGAATAGGAAGGGGACATCCCCAAACTGTTCCCACAAAGTTGGGAGAATGAAATTGTCCAAAATCTCTTGGTATGCTGAAGCATTAAGTGTTATTTTCACTGGAACTAAGGGGCCAAGCCCAACCCCTGAAAAACAACGCCACACCATAATCTCCCCTCCACCAAACTCCACATGGCACAATGCAGTCAGGCAAGCCAAACCCAGACTCATCCATCGAATTGCCAGACAGAGATGCGTAATTTGTCACTCCAGAGAACACGTCTCCACTGCTCTAGAGTCC
Source organism: Paracanthobrama guichenoti (assembly GCA_018749465.1). Classification (NCBI taxonomy): domain Eukaryota; kingdom Metazoa; phylum Chordata; class Actinopteri; order Cypriniformes; family Gobionidae; genus Paracanthobrama; species Paracanthobrama guichenoti. The sequence goes on along the minus strand of CM031947.1, from coordinate 7,007,250 downwards.
AGTGGCGGCGTGCTTTACACCACTGCATCCGACGCTTTGTATTGCACTTGGTGATGTAAGGCTTGGATGAGCTGCTCTGCCATAGAAACCCATTCCATGAAGCTTTCTACGCACTGTTCTTGAACTAAAGGTCATACAAAGTATGGAGTTCTATAGCTACTGACTGTGATTTTACATGGCCTACCACTTTGTGACTGAGTTGCTGTTGTCACCAATTGCTTCCACTTTGTTATAATACCACTAACAGTTGAACATGGAATATTTAGTAGTGAGGAAATTTCACGAATGGACATTACACAGGTGGCAACCTATCACTGTACCACGCTTGAATTCACTGAGCTCCTGAGAGCGACCCATTCTTTCACAAATGTTTGTAGAAACGTGTGCATGCCTAGGTGCTTGATTTTATACACCTGTGGCCATGGAAGTGATTGGAACACCTGAATTCATTGATTTGGAGGGATGTCCCAATACTTTGGCAATATAGTGTATAGTGTACATGAACAGTACATATAAGATTTTGTTGGTGATTTGAAATATGCTATTTATTTCATAAATGCTGTTTCGTATGATCAAATAGCGCTAAAAAGTTTATTTTTCAGGCTAGACTAGCCAACATGCATGTGCAGTCCTAAGCGCGAGTCTCAAGTTTCTATGGGAACTGGAGCTTCTAACAGAAGCTGCAATGATGTAATGACTTTACCAATCAGCGATTGGCTCTTTTATTTAGAGGTCGGGGTGTTTTCCACCATATTGCATGTTGCAGTTTCTCCCATTTATAAGTAATAGTAGTGAATCATCTTTGTATATCTATAGTCTTTGGTGTGTGTGTGTTATAGCAGTTTATACTATTTTATAGCACTTACTATTCAGTTCTGTATTTGTATTATTACTTTTCGGGACTGATTTACTTGTTTTAAATATTTACATTTAATTGATATGTTTAAATTTAATTGATATATTCACAGATATGCTCCTAATGTGTGTGCACTAACTTGGATGGGTTAAATGCAGAGGACAAATTCAGAGTATGGGTTACTGTACTTGCCTGTAACGTCACTTCATTATTCTGTGTATGTGCGAGACTTCCATTTCATTAGCCAAGACAGGAGTAGCAAACTTCATCCATCTTGTTTACTCATCTCGTCTGGCAGACATTTATGTTTATATCCATCAAACTACAGCCACAATTGTAGTCAATAGAGCTGTGTGCTTAAAATGAATAACCTTCAATATCAGGTTGTTTGACCAAAACAAATTTTGAGAGTGTAGGGGCCTCATTTATAAAATGTTGCATAGAAACAGTCCTACATTTGATCTTATGATCACTTCTCAAATGATCAAATTACACTTCAGCCACTTGCTAACATGATTGGTCAAATCTCCTAAAGATTGTAATCAACTGGAACTTGAATATAAATGCCTCTGAAGCTCTGTAGTAACAGTGCATTCAAGCTAAAGAAAATAAAAACCTTATTGGTGAGGAAAAGGTCATCATAATATTTATTTGTATGCAGTCAGTTCTGACCTTTCTAGTGAACTTTTGCCAGATAATTAAGTGACCTCACATGCTGTTCATGATCATAATAGATCAGACATTATGGTCCTACTCCTCTCCTGTGCATATTAGGATGTCATAGATATAGAATTTGCTGACTTTCTATCCGAGTTAGTACTGGCTGCAGATAAAGTACTAATTGTTGGTGATTTTAATATCCATGTAGATAATGAAAAAGACGCATTGGGATTAGCATTTAGAGACATTCTAAACTCTATTGGAGTAAGGCAACACGTGTCAGTACCCACTCATCGCCTTAATCATACTCTAGACCTAATATTGTCACATGGAATAAATGTTGATACCGTTGAAATTCTGCAGCAGAGCGACGACATCTCAGATCATTACCTAGTATCATGTATACTTAATTTAGCTAATGCTGCAAAGCCGTCCCCTCACTTCAAATATGGCAGAACTATCACTGCCGCCACTAAAAATTGCTTTTTAAATAATCTTCCTCATCAGTTTCATCTCCTCAGCATCCCAGATAGCCTAGAGGAACTCGATTTTGCAACAGAAACTATTGACTCTCTTTTTTCCAGCACTTTAGACACAGTTGCTCCCCAGCACTTAAAGAAGATTAAAGAAAATAGTCCAACGCCGTGGTACAACGAGCACACCCAGCTTAAAACAGCAGCCAGAAAAATGGAGCGCGGCTGGAAGAAAACAAAACTAGAGGTTTTTCGTAATTCATGGAAAGAGAGCATGATCGCATACAGAAAGGCCGTAAAAACTGCTAGATCTGCTTATTTCTCGACTCTCTTAGAAGAAAACAAACACAACCCTAGGTATTTATTTGATACAGTGGCTAAGTTAACCAAAAATAAAGCTTCTACTTCTGATGGTTGTAAACAGCACAGCAGTAATGACTTTATGAACTTCTTTACGTGTAAGATCGATAATATTAGGAAGAAAATTATAACAATGCAGCCGTCTACTACAGTATCACATCAGACAGAGCATTGTTGTGTCACTGAGAAAAAATTACATTCATTCGCTGCTATAGGAGAGGAAGAATTGGCTAAACTCGTTAAATCATCTAAATCAACAATATGTATGCTCGACCCTATACCGACTAGGCTATTAAAAGAGATGTTACCAGAGGTCATAGATCCTCTTCTTAATATCATTAACTCATCTTTGTTATTAGGATATGTACCGAAAACTTTTAAGTTGGCTATTATCAAACCACTTATTAAAAAACCTCAACTTGATCCTACAGAATTAGTCAATTATAGGCCGATCTCAAATCTACCCTTCCTGTCAAAAATTCTGGAAAAGGCAGTGTCTTCACAATTATTTTCCTTTTTAGAAAGAAATGGTATCTGTGAGGATTTCCAGTCAGGATTTAGACCATATCATAGTACTGAGACTGCTCTCATCAGAGTTACAAATGATTTACTCTTATCATCCGATCATGGTTGTATCTCTGTATTAGTGTTATTCGATCTTAGCGCAGCATTCGATACTATCGACCACAACATTCTTTTGAATAGACTCGAAAATTATGTTGGCATTAGTGGAACTGCATTGGCATGGCTTAAATCATACTTATGTTACCGTTATCAGTTTGTAGTAGTAAATGAAGAGATGTCACACTGATCACAAGTTCAGTATGGAGTACCGCAGGGCTCAGTGCTAGGACCGTTGCTCTTCACCCTGTACATGCTACCATTGGGAGATATCATTAGGAAGCATGGCATTAGTTTTCACTGTTATGCTGACGATACTCAGCTCTATATTTCTTCACGCCCTGACGAAACTTACCAATTCACAAGATTAATGGAATGCATAGCTGATATAAAACATTGGATGTCTAGTAATTTCCTGCAACTTAATTCAGAAAAAAAAGAATTTTTTCTCGCAGCAGCTCGAGCTCTTTCTAGAACAAGGAAGTATGACCATATTAGCCTGGTTCTGTCAACACTGCACTGGCTCCCTATTAAACATCGTATAAATTTTAAAATCTTGCTTATTACTTACAAAGCACTAAATGGTTTACCTCCCCAGTACTTGAGCGAACTCATAACATATCATACTCCATCACGTCTATTGTGGTCTCAAAACTCTGGCCAGTTAATAATACCTAGAATATCAAAATCAACTGCAGGCGGTCGATCCTTTTCCTATTTAGCGCCTAAACTCTGGAACAGTCTTCCTAGCATTGTTCGGGAAGCAGACACACTCTCTCAGTTTAAATCTAGACTAAAAACGCATCTCTTTACTATGGCTTACACATAAAACATTATCAATTTCTATTATTCAAATCAGTAAATGATTGTTAGGCTGCATTAACTAGGTCAGCCGGAACCGGGAACACTTCCCATAACACCTGATGTACTCGCTACATCATAAGAAGAATGGCATCTACACTAATGTTAGTCTCTCTGTTTATCCCGAGGTTTACTGCAGTCAGCCAGATCTGGGCCGTATCCAGATCAGATGGTGGACCAGCGCCTGGACATGACCAACGCATCCCTGAAACGCCTGCAGAGAGCATGTCAAATAAACTTCCCCCATAAATGCTACATCGACACGACATCCTCATTAAACCCGTCTTCGGCGTGATGACTCCAATCTTTCGAATAACCTTACAAATATCTATTTACCTAATATGAATTAAGACCTGCTATGTTGCCAGAATTATAATCATACACTGTTTGTTCGTCGGCCAGAGGAGAACTGGCACCCTGACTGAGCCTGGTTTCTCCCAAGGTTTTTTTCTCCATTCTGACCCTGAAGGAGTTTTGGTTCCTTGCCACAGTTGCCCCTGGCTTTTGGCTTGCTCAGTTGGGGACACCTAAATTTCATCTATATTACCGATCTGCCCGCATTGACACTATATGATACTTGAAATTAGCTGGATAACATCACCGTTTCACCAGAACGGCTGTACAAATTCTGTTGCATTATTTTCCTGTTAACAATGTGAAGCTGCTTTAAAACAATTGGACTTGTTAAAAGCGCTATATAAATAAAGGTGATTTGATTTGATTTGATACAGTCGAAATGGTGTTGAAGAATATCTAGATGACAAGTTCACTTTACAATCAATGTTCATTCAGTTAACCAGCAATTTAAACTGAACAAATTAAAAACAACAACCAGATATGGATAAACAAGTGTGTTGGTTACACTTTATATTAGGTGTGTGTCTTGAACTACTACTTATCAAAAAATATATACAAAATTACAAGTAAAATGACTAGTGCAAACTTTAGTAAATCATCTTGCATGATTCATTTAAATACTCTCCTCCCACGCATTTTGAGTTTGAAAGGGAAACTCCTACAAATGCATATGCAAAAGTCACCTTTATTTATATAGCGCTTTATAAAATACAGATTGTTTAAAAACAGCTTTACAGTGATAACAGGAAAATCATGCATTTCGGCTGTTGATTCAGTTCCGTTATTAAAATAGTTAATTTAATCTATAAGTCCATTCATTTCTGCAATAATATCGTAAGTGTTCCCAACTAAGCAAGCCAGAGGAGAGGCAAGGAACCCAAACTTCATCAGGTGACAGAATGGAGGAAAGGGGGAAAAAAACATTGGGAGAAACCAGGCTCAGTCAAGGTGACAACGAACATGTCATTATGATTCAGGCTGCATCACAAGTCAAAATTTAGGTCGGGATTGGTAGCATTCAAATATTCATCCACTTCCTTTTGCAATAAGGTCAGCAGCAAAAATAACCCAGTATTATTTTTTATGCCAAAAAAGGGTTTGTGTTGGCGCAAACGGTTAGTAAATCTGTCCCTTGTGCTGCTATTAAGGTGGGATGAGGGGAACATTTAGGGATAGGTTTGGTGGTATGGTTAAGTTTAAGGGTGGCTTAAAAGGGAAGGTTCAGCAGTGTAATTAATTACAGATCTCATTACATGCAGATAATTATAATAATATAAGTACAATGTAAAAACATGTATACACATAAGTGCATTGTATCAAAAGATTAATTTAAATGTTAGCACAAAGACATTTTATTCTGTCTTTTCTGTTTCCTCAGTGATGGAAGTATGTACCTGTCATGGTGAGGAATTCACTTATACATAGTATAAGTGGGTCCATACTTTCATATCAGTAGCCAATTTACATAAATTAATCTGTCATAAACCAGTGGCAGCTTTTCCCGACAATCAGGTTGTGGTGATACTTTTTACAGATGTATCATAACATTTAAATGAATAATTTAACACAGTGCACTTATTCTGTACACATGTTTTATACATGCATAAATACATCTGTAATTAATTTGAGTAATTACATCTATAATTACACTGTTGACCAATCCCCTACCTCTTAATACACCCTTAAACCTACCCATACCACCAAACCTGTCCCTAACCTTACCCGTATCCCACCTCATTAGCAGTGTTGTGCAATGCAATATAAACACAATAAGCACATGTACTTATGTACTTATTTTTTGATGTAAGTACATATCCGTCCTTCGGATGAGACGTTTAACCGAGGTCCTGACTCTCTGTGGTCATTAAAAATCCAAGGATATCCTTCGGAAAAAGAGTAGGGGTGTAACCCCGGCATGCTGGCCAAATTTGCCCATTGGCCTCTGTCCAACATGGCCACCTAATCATCCCCATATACTGATTGGCTTCATCACTGTCTCCTCTCCACCAATCAGCTGGTGTGTGTGGTGGGCGTTTTGGCACAATATGGCTGTCGTCGCACATTGGTGGCGGTTGAGGAGATTCCCCCCTTCTATATGTAAAGTGCTTTGAGTACCTAGAAAAGTGCTATATAAATGTAACAAATTATTAGTTAAAGACAGCTAATATAATGTGTGACCTAAAATACTAACAGAATAAAAGGAGGCAATATTTTAAAGAAAACTGATATATTTCATGTTTCTGTTAAAGTAACGTTTCACATATTTTTTAAATACAATTGCAATTGTAACTGTTGATTGGCAACGACAACTCATCCGTAGAATTCAGTCTGTAAAATCAAAGAAGCATTACAAATATACAGTTATTACTCTTTCATTATAGACATAGTCCTTAAAAACTGTAGCGATGGCTGTTTCAAAAGGAATGAGAGTAGGATCCAGATGCAACAGACATTTATTCAAACAAACATAATAAAAGTAAATCCATACAAAACTGATAAATCTAGACACTGGCAAGGAAGGCAAACAAAACTGACAACAAATCACACACGTCACATCCATAGAGGACAACACCAGACAAGGAACATGAGAAACACTGGGGTATTTATACACAAGGGAAATAGGCAAACAAGACACACATGGGATCAACGAACATTCAAGGACTACAAAATATGGCACAGAACACACAAATAAAATAAAAGTAATAAAAGTCCACTCAAGACAGCTGAGATTGTGTTATTATGAGATTAATGTGATTGCTTACCAGAATTACTTTCCAGCCTTGTCAAGTTCAAAGTTTTATCCATTATTTCAGCTCCTCTCATCCACTGTTTCTACCCACAAAAACTAGAAGTATATACAAAACAATATTACAGTCAGTAGTATAAGAAAAGTTCCACATTTCTTATCTTTAACCTTCAGTACACAATCTCACATATAAAAGTCCATTACTTACCATTAATACTTATTAATAATACATAAATATTTTGTTTCTGCTTTGCCAGAGATGATTTGGCATAATAAGATGACAGTAAACAAATCCATCTACATACAATACTTGAGAAGGTCAAGCATTTACAACAAATTAAACAAATAACTGCCAATTTCTCTTTCTCCATGACATAATTATGTTGTTTCCTCTGTATATTCATTCCTGATTAAATAGATACTCCACAAGACAAAATGACTGCATTTATACAAATTGCCGCATTCAAAAATGTACATACCCTTGAATCTTGACTGTGTGCTATAAAATCTTGAGTGTCTGCTATAACCTGGATGATCCACCACTGTTTTCATGTTAAGCCATTTGTTTAGGTATTGTGACTTTTTATCTCACAACTCTGACTTTTTTTCTCGCTATTGTAAAATTATATCTCATAATTCTCAGTTCTTTTATGAGAATTGTGAGATATAAATTTTATTGTGAGTTAATAATGTACAAATATGGAGGGGGGGTATTTGTACAAATAGATATGTACAAATAAGTTTTTTCTCAGAATTGAGACTTTAATAAAAAAATTATGTATTTGCAAACTTTTGCCTCAATTTATAGCATGCATTTCTGACTTTATAATTCATACTTGTGAGAAAAAAAAGTCGCAATTACCTGAAAACAAGCTTCCATGAAACGCAATACATAGGAGGTGAAAGCGTGAAAACAGAATGGTGTGTAAATTTTATGTCAAGGCAAGCCTCAACTGCAACTGGACAGAATTTGCTAGTTTGCTAGTCTTTCCTAGACTCCTTCCTCTGATCTCCAGTGATTCTCCTGTACCTACCTCCTCTGATCCTCCTCTGTGTTCTCCTCTCCAGCATCTCCCATTGTTCAGTCTCCAACATCTCCATTTGGTTAGTCTCCATCTCCATCCACGATCTCCTGGTCCTGTAAGGCAAAAATCATATTTACCATCTTCATCAGCACAGTTAAAGTATCTTCAACCTGCTTACTTCCAGCCACGATTCTTCAGCTTCTGTTGTTGTCAATAAACTCCCTGCATAACGATATTCTGTGTGTTCTGTGAGTCTACTTCCATAACAGCTTCCCTTCTGAAGCTAATAACTACATGTTTCCCATAAGACAAGATGAGTACAATTTACACTGTTCATCCAATTCCAAAAGTTTACACACCCCAGATCTTAATGCATCGTGTTGCCTTCTTGAGCATCATTATTTTTTTCACCCTAAGATTGTCTGTGATGTCGTTTAAAATAATATGCAGAGGAAAATCCAGTCCTATGTTCTGTGTTACATACCTTATTAGTATTCTGAAGTATTTAAAGTTCCAAAATTGTGTAATCTAATGAAATACATTACAAATTACTTTTTAAAGCATGTATGTTGTAATCTGTAATGAAATACATTTTAAAAGTAACCTTCCCAACCCTGTCAACCATGGCTAACTTTTTTTTATTACAGCTGTCAGTGGGGCTTTTAGACTGAGTGACTCAGAGATCCTCACATTGCTTACATTTAAAAAAGGAAATATAAAAACTATCAAAAATCTTCGGACAAGGCCAGATGGGGAGAGTCAACTGAATCTTAATAGAATCTGAATTGCAATATCATTTGAACGGCGTGTCAGATTCTGTTAAATAAGACAATTCAATTATGCTATTAAGTCATAATTTTCTCTGATTAATAGAGCATATTTAGTGCATGCTGTGAGGAATTTTAATTGATTTGTTCTGAGGTAGGACAGAAAACTGCTACCATTTAAACTGAAATGAGTATTATATGAGTATTGCTATCTAGTAATTTACAGTGCCCTTGTGAGCCATGTGTCCTTAGTCACACAGACGACTCTTGCTGAGACAGATTGATACAGAATACCAAGGATATTTACCTCCTCGCTTCTCAGCATGTCTCCCTCAAATTGTTTTATTACTTGCAACAAACTCAACAGCTTAGCACCACAGGACATAACTCCAGCTCCATCAGGCTGTTGTAAGGTCCTTAATGGTTAGGGTAACTGAGACCATGTGGGTGGTATCATTCATGTTTCATTCACAGTTGAACTCAAGAGATTAATTAAGAATGTAGAAAACCTTACAGTATGCTCATAAAGTCTTTGAAATATATTTTCAAGCTGGTCCTTACAGTTCCATGGTTAGATAATTATGTTGTATTGTAATGTTTAATTGTTTTGATGTATGCCCCAAGCTTGTGTGAAACATTGATTAGCACTCGCATTAAAACATCAGTTTAAAAGCAATGGAAACACACAGAACAATAAGTGCTGTAAAGTCATTGATTTAAATTTCATCTTTCCAATTAGCTTTCCCTATATGCTGTTCTTTGTGTTACATACTGTTTCTGTCTGTATGTGTCTATTAAAAAAAAAACACCTGCACAAGCACAAAGAACAACAATTTTTCTCCATCATAATTAATTTATATAATAAATAATTTAATAAAACTATTTCACTCTGATTAATATTGTAGGTGTTCATATTTAAAAGGACAGTCCACTTGCCATTGTCATTACAAACCTATATGGCTTTATTTCGTCTGTGGAACACAAAAGAAGATATTTTGAAGAATGTTTGTAACTAAATAGTTTAGGTTTTTTAAGGAAAAAATTTCTGGATTTTTCTCCACACAATGGACTTTAATGGCAACCAAAATGCTGAAGGTCCAAATCAATGCAGTTTCAAAGGGCTTCGAAGGGCTTCAGAGGCTCCACACTATCCCAGACGAGGAACAGGGTCTTATCTAGCAAAACCATCGGTCATTTACAAAAAAAAATTCAAATGTATATACTTTTTAATAGGGGTGTGACGAGACATGAGATTGGGTTCACAAGAACGAGACAAGACGAGACGAGACAAGATTGTTACATAGTATTTTTAAGAAATCCTCAATGATGAAATACATGACTAGAAACAGTTTGCAGGTGCATTTGAAATGTTTTAACTCATCATCTTGTAATGAATGTCATTTCAGTTCTACTTTCTGAGTATGAATTATCATATACAGTAAAAGACAATAAGCACTGTAAAGGTTTTGCACAAACTCAACTGACAGGCGTCTTTCCTGCATGATTGTCTCTTCAGACCTTAGAACTGCACATGTGCTTCTTTTGACCTCCTAACTGAACTCCTTCCCACAAATTGATCATAGATATTAAGTGCAAACAATACCCATAATCAAAGTGCTCAATATTCAAAATGCAAATAGAGACCAAATTTTTCTTCAAGCATGATACAGAGCTAAGAGATGGTTACAACGAGATAGCTTTCATATTGGGAGATATTCGCATGCCTCAGGGGGTCTCTTTCAAACTTACTGAAATCACGTTTGAATGCGCCCGTTTACTTTAACTTTTGCGATCGTGTGTGCTCTGTGAATAGGGAGCGGTGGTGCCGAATGCCCATTTTAAAATATAAGTCTGAAAGAAACCTCCGCCACAGTCTAGTCCACTAACATGTAAGTTAACACACACTCATAACACGCTCAATGCTTCACTAACACGTAACACACACTCATGACACACGCTCAATGCTTCACTAACACGTAACACACACACTCGTCTTCTCGTCACGTGATCAGTGCTGCGCACAGTACGACAGAACAGCTCGTTCTAGAAGAGCTGATGGAATTGAAGCGACTGTTATCCACCTGAATTAAATAGTTTTTATTTCTATAAAAAACAAAACTAGAGTGGAGGCATAATGTAAACGTAGCGTTGGCATATTCTTTCCTAACTTCACCCTCACACACACAATATGACGTGAGACAGCTTTTTACCTCAACGAGAAATCTCGTCACAGTTTAGTCTGGCGAGATCCCGTGGCATGAGATCTCGTCCCACCCTTACTTTTTAACCTAAATTGCTCGTCTTGTGCTGCTCTGTGACACACCAGAGATTGCACAATCACGTTGGACCGTTTTTTATGAACCTAAAACAACTGGAATATAAACTGAACAAATTTCACAAACATTTGACATTTGGCGCTGCAAGGATGATCAGTTGTCCTTCCTGTCTCCCTGTAGCACTGTCTTAGGCGTCTTACATTACAGACATTGCAGTTTATTGCTCTGGCCACATCTGCAGTCCTTATGCCTCCCTGCATGTCCACACAGGTGATCAGGGACCCTCATCTTTCTTTAAAGGAACACGCCAACCTTTTGGGACTTTAGCTTATTCACCATATCCCCCAGAATTAGATAAGTCCATACATACCATTCTCATCTCTGTGGATCCCATAACTCTGTCTGACACACCCACCGCTAGCCTAGCTTAGCACAAAGACTGGAGGTAAATGGATCCATCTAGCCTACTGCTCAATAAGTGACAAAATAACGCCAACATTGTCCTATTGTTGTGATGTGTATAATTACATTGTGTAGTAAGACCAACAGAAAATTAAAAGTTGCGATTTTCTAGATCGGCAGCAAAGTTCCTTGATCATTACGCAAGAATGAGAGAATAGTTCCTAGACATATCTGAAAAATAGATGTTTCTTATATAAATATAAATGTGGCAATTTATTTTCTACAAACCCAATTCCAAAAAAGTTGGGACACTGTACAAATTGTGAATAAAAAAGGAATGCAATAATTTACAAATCTCATAAACTTGTATTTTATTCACAATAGAATATAGATAACATATAAAATGTTTAAAGTGAGACATTTTGAAATCTCATGCCAAATATTGGCTCATTTTGGATTTCATGAGAGCTACACATTCCAAAAAAGTTGGGACAGGTAGCAATAAGAGGCGGAAAAGTTAAATGTACATATAAGGAACAGCTGGAGGACCAATTTGCAACTTATTAGACCATACTGGATGCCCGTGATCTTCGGGCCCTTAGATGGCACTGCATCACATACAGGAATGCTACTGTAATGGAAATCACAACATGGGCTCAGGAATACTTCCAGAAAACATTGTCGGTGAACACAATCCACCGTGCCATTCGCCGTTGCCAGCTAAAACTCTATAAGTCAAAAAAGAAGCCATATCTAAACATGATCCAGAAGCGCAGGCGTTTTCTCTGGGCCAAGGCTCATTTAAAATGGACTGTGGCAAAGTGGAAAACTGTTCTGTGGTCAGACGAATCAAAATTTGAAGCTCTTTTTGGAAAACTGGGATGCCATGTCATCTGGACTAAAGAGGACAAGGACAACCCAAGTTGTTATCAGCGCTCAGTTCAGAAGCCTGCATCTCTGATGGTATGGGGTTTCATAAGTGCGTGTGGCATGGGCAGCTTACACATCTGGAAAGGCACCATCAATGCAAAAAGGTTTATCCAAGTTCTAGAACAACATATGCTCCCATCCAGACGTCATCTCTTTCAGGGAAGACCTTGTATTTTCCAACATGACAATGCCAGACCACATACTGCATCAATTACAACATCATGGCTGCGTAGAAGAAGGATCCGTTTACTGAAATGGCCAGCCTGCAGTCCAGATCTTTCACCCATAGAAAACATTTGGAGCATCATAAAGAGGAAGATGCGACAAAGAAGACCTAAGACAGTTGAGCAACTAGAAGCCTGTATTAGACAAGAATGGGACAACATTTCTATTCCTAAACTTGAGCAACTTGTCTCCTCAGTCCCCAGACGTTTGCAGACTGTTATAAAAAGAAGAGGGGATGCCACACAGTGGGAAACATGGCCTTGTCCCAACTTTTTTGAGATGTTTTGATGCCATGAAATTTAAAATCAACTTATTTTTCCCTTAACATTATACATTTTCTCAGTTTAAACATTTGATATGTCATCTATGTTGTATTCTGAATAAAATATTGAAATTTGAAACCACGTCATTGTATCCACGTCATTGTATTCTGTTTTTATTCACAATTTGTACAGGTGTCACAACTTTTTTGGAATCGGGTTTGTAGAATTTCAAATGTAGTCATATGTTTTCATAATAGCATGCATTGTTCTAAACTCACTATAAAATCACATAATAATAATAATAATAATAATAATAATAATAATAATAATAATGTTATATTTATATAGCGGCTTTTCTAGGCACTTAAAGCACTTTACATATAGAGGGGGGGGATCTCCTCAACCACCACCAATGTGCAGCATCCACCTGGATGATGTGACAGCAGCCATATTGCGCCAGAACGCCCACCACACACACCAACTGATTGGTGGAGAGGAGACAGAGTGATGAAGCCAGTAGATGGGGATGATTAGGAGGCCATGATGGACAGAGACCAATGGGCAAATTTGGCCAGCATGCCGGGGTTACACCCCTACTCTTTTTCTGAAGGACATAAAAATGTACAATGACAGTCTATCAGTGCTAGGGCTGTTGAGCAATCTGAAGATGCTGGAAAGCATTCATAAGGCATGCATGAGATGCATCCAGCTTTCCTTTTGAAACTGACTGCACATTCCCATTAGCTTGACATCCTCTTGTTCTCAATTTCTTTGCATGAATGCATTTTATGATCGTTGTCTCTGTTTTATATTATTATTTGAATTGGCTTTACTGTGGTGTGTGTGTGCAATTTATGTTCCCTCAGGTCCTGTCTGCAACCAGCATAGCAAACTGTGACAGCATGGCGGACGAGCTAGCAGAAGTGGAGATGTCGCAGGAGCTTTCCACACTCTATTTTAACAGCAGTCTCTTGAATGCTTATGCAAACCACAGTAATGTCACCAACCACACCAGTATCACCTACTACCCATACTACCAGCATTCTCTGCCCGTGGCTGCCACCCTGACCATAGCCTACCTCTTCATCTTCCTGTTGTGCATGGTGGGAAATGGCTTGGTATGTCTGATTGTGCTGGAGAACCGGCGGATGAGAACGGTCACAAACCTCTTCATCCTCAACCTTGCCATTAGTGATCTTCTGGTGGGTGTCTTCTGTATCCCGACAACCCTGGTGGACAACCTCATTACAGGTAAAACACATCACTGCACTGACACAAACATGTGAATGACAGAGAGAAAAAGAATCCTAATCCTGCCTTTTACCTTGACCACTTCCTTAAGATAGAACCTTTTCCACCGCTAAATGTATAAAGCACATCTTATGAGCATTTCTCCACAGAGCAAGTCTCTTTTATTACTGCAGTGAACCCCGAGGCCAATTAGCTCTTTTCCACTGCATTACAGAGGCTTGTATCTCAGTCCCAGTTCTAAATATAGTACTAATACTCATACAGCATTGACCTATCCTGACATTCACTGGCTGCAGCACATATGTCAGTTCTTGTGTTTGTTCTTGCTGTTGGACTTTGGCTCAGTAGAACAAAAAGTTATTTTCAAATACTGGCTCTTTTAGCTTTTTTTGACGGTTGCCGTGTGTCCTTGCTCACTCTGAATATCATTGCCTTAAGTCAAATACATTATTTGGAAAGACTTGGATAATGGCTTCAAAATGAATAACAAACTGTAATAAATAATAGGAAAAATATTTAGCAGACAGAGTCACTCTTCGTGTTTGCTGGATAACAGGTGAGCCAAGGGATAGCATGAAATACTGAATCATACATATTTTCTACAATACTGGATATGTCCATTTAAATTTAAATCAATGCATTCCAAGCATTGCTGTTCTTTATATTTGTATGCACAGTAAAAGTTTTCAACCACTGAATATTTTTCACCCTCCGTGTTCTCTATTCAGCCACTTCATATAGAGTGTGATCCTTTTGTTTGAGGTTGTGGATGATTGTCCTGCCTTAACTGCACAAAGTACTTCTGGAAAAAAAAAAAAAAAAAAAAAAAAAAGGTTTCTCTATTATTTGACATTTAATATTATTTTTATTAGAATTAGATAGCCTACAAGTCAATTTTAATTGAATGATATGAAGGAACAATTACATTTAAAACAGCCTTCTCATGTAATTTTACAAACTTACCAGTTAAAGACCAATCCACTATCATATTTATTGGAATACAAATAAGATAAAGATGCAGGCTCTGCTGAACACCCCTAATTGTCAAATAATAAAGACATAAAATGTTTTTACTTCTAGAACTATTGCATTAAGGAAAAGGCTGGTGGTTCTGGAGCAGAGCTATATATATATATATTCAGGCCTGCAGTAGTGGTGCACCTAAACACATATTATGAGATTAAAGGTTATGGGTGTTTCTGTCATTTGCACGCCGTAGGCGAGCTGGTAAGTCTCCTTCTAGATATGAATTAATGTTTTAGGGAGGGCTTAGGCTCTCTGTATAGGGTTATGGGGATCATTGGATAA
The DNA here is from genome assembly GCA_018749465.1 of Paracanthobrama guichenoti. Classification (NCBI taxonomy): domain Eukaryota; kingdom Metazoa; phylum Chordata; class Actinopteri; order Cypriniformes; family Gobionidae; genus Paracanthobrama; species Paracanthobrama guichenoti. The sequence continues at coordinate 6,991,869 of CM031947.1, read as the reverse complement.
TTTTTGCTGCATGTCTGAGTTGGGTTGGCTTTTCCTTCGTTAAATCACTACGTTGGGCCACCACTCCGTTTTGCTGTGTGCAGTGATTAGGCTTCCTCTCAGTGTGAGTAGTTTTGAGTTTAGAAAGGAATAAAGTTAATCCGCCTCTTTATTTAATTTTATACACTCACCTAAAGGATTATTAGGAACACCTGTTCAATTTCTCATTAATGCAATTATCTAATCAACCAATCACATGGCAGTTTCTTCAATGCATTTAGGGGTGTGGTCCCGGTCAAGACAATCTTCTGAACTCCAAACTGAATGTCAGAATGGGAAAGAAAGGTGATTTAAGCAACTTTGAGCGTGGCATGGTTGTTGGTGCCAGACGGGCCGGTCTGAGTATTTCACAATCTACTCAGTTACTGGGATTTTCACGCACAACCTTTTCTAGGGTTTACAAAGAATGGTGTGAAAAGGGAAAAACTTCCAGTATGCGGCAGTCCTGTGGGCGAAAATGCCTTGTTGATGCTAGAGGTCAGAGGGGAATGGGCCGACTGATTCAAGCTGATAGAAGAGCAACTTTGACTGAAATAACCACTCGTTACAACCGAGGTATGCAGCAAAGCATTTGTGAAGCTACAACACGCACAATCTTGAGGCGGATGGCTTACAACAGCAGAAGACCCCACCGGGTACCACTCATCTCCACTACAAATAGGAAAAAGAGACTACAATTTGCACAAGCTCACCAAAATTGGACAGTTAAAGACTGGAAAAATGTTGCCTGGTCTGATGAGTCTCAATTTCTGTTGAGACATTCAGATGGTAGAGTCAGAATTTGGCGTAAACAGAATTTGAACATGGATCCATCATGCCTTGTTACCACTGTGCAGGCTGCTGGTGGTGGTGTAATGGTGTGGGGGATGTTTTCTTGGCACACTTTAGGCCCCTTAGTGCCAATTGGGCATTGTTTAAATGCCACAGCCTACCTGAGCATTGTTTCTGACCATGTCCATCCCTTTATGACCACCATGTACCCATTCTCTGATGGCTACTTCCAGCAGGATAATGCACCATGTCACAAAGCTCGAATTATTTCAAATTGGTTTCTTGAAAATGACAATGAGTTCACTGTACTAAAATGGCCCCCACAGTCACTAGATCTCAACCCAATAGAGCCTCTTTGGGATGTGGTGGAACGGGAGCTTCGTGCCCTGGATGTGCATCCCACAAATCTCCATCAACTGCAAGATGCTATCCTATCAATATGGGCCAACATTTCTAAAGAATGCTTTCAGCACCTTGTTGAATCAAGGCCACGTAGAATTAAGGCAGTTCTGAAGGTATGACATTATGACCACCTTCCTAATATTGTGTCAGTCCCCCTGACCCATCGAAAAATGAACTTCACTAGACCCCTGAAGGTGTGCTATGATATCTGGTTTGATAGGATTGAGATCTGGGGAAATTGGCAGCCAAGTTAACACCTCAAACTCGTTGTTGTGCTCCTCAAACCATTCCTGAACCATTTTTGCTTTGTGGCAGGGCGCATTATCCTGCTGAAAGAGGCCACAGCCACCAGGGAATACCGCTTCCATGAAAGGGCGTACATTGTCTGCAACAATGATTAGGTAGGTGGTACGGGTCAAAGTAACATCTACATGGATGGCAGGACCCAAGGTTTCCCAGCAGAACATTACCCAAAGCATCACAATGCCTCCACCGGCTTGCCTTCATCCCACAGTGCATCCTGGTGCCATGTGTTCCCCAGGTAAGCGACGCACACACATCCAGCCATCCACGTGATGTAAAAGAAAACGTTACTCCTCAGACCAGACCACCTTCTTCCATTGCTCCATGGTCCAGTTCTGATGCTCACGTGCCCACTGTTGGAGCTTTCGGCGGTGGACAGGGGTCAGCATGGACACTCTGACTGGTCTGTGGCTATGTGGCAAACTGTGATGCACTGTGTATTCTGACACATTTCTATCAGAACCAGCATTAACTTCTTGAGCAATTTGAGTCACAGTAGCTTGTTTGTTTGATCGGACCACACGGGCCAGCCTTCACTCCCCACGTGCATCAATAAGCCTTGGACCACTGTGAGCCAGGCCTTCCTTGTCCAACATCAGTGCCTGACCTCACAAATGCGATCCTAGAAGAATGGTCAAAAATTCCCATTAACACATTCCTAAACCTTGTGGAAAGCCTTCCCAGAAGAGTTGAAGCTGTTATAGCTGCAAAGGGTGAGCCAACTCCATATTAAACCCTAAGGATTAAGAATGGAATGTCATTAAAGTTCATGTGCATCCCATTTCATATAAACACCTTTCTTTTGAATTTTTTTTAGGATCAAAGAAAATGTATCACAGTTTGATCAAAAATATTATGCAGCACCTGTTTTCAACATCGGTAATAATAAGAAATGTTTCTTGAGTATCAAATCAGCATATTAGAATGATTTCTGAAGCATCATGAGTCATGTGACACTGAAGACTGAGGTAATTCAGCGTTGACATCTCAGGAATAAATTAAATATAAATAAAAATATATTAAAATAGAATGATTCTGCTTTAAATTGTAAAAATATTCACTATATTGCTGTTTTTCTGTTTTCTTGATATAAATGTGGCCTTGCTGAGCATATGAGAATTCTGACCCCAGACATTTACATTTATTAATTTAGCAGATGCTTTCATCCAAAGCGACTTACAGCTGAGGAATACAGGAAGCGATCCGTCATGAAGAGGCGAAAAAAAATTAAAAATTCACAAAAAGTGCTTGAAATACTAACCTTTGGATATTGCTTAGAGTAGCATAAGCTAGAATAGGGAGGGGATAGAGGAGAATGTAGTTTTGTTTTTTTGTTTTTTTTAAGATGAGGTTAAGTGCTCACAGAAGAAATTAGTTTTCAACTGTCTTTTGAATGTTTTTTTTTTTTGTTTGTTTTATTGCAAAATAAAAGTTATATAAAGTATCTTTTGAATGTTGTCAGTGATTCTACATTCCGGATGGAGGTGGGGAGATCGTTCCATCAGCAAGGAACAGTGAACGAAAATTTTCTGGAAAGGGATTTCATGCTTCTCTCTGATGGTACCACGAGCTGTCACTCCTTAGCTGAGTGCAGGGTTCTGGTGGGGGTGTAGACTCGTAGGAGCAAGTGGAAGTATGCGGGAGCTGAGCCTGTGGTGGATCTGTAAGCAAGTGTCAGCGCCTTGAACTTTATGTGAGCAGCAAGTGGTAGCCAGTGCAGAGAGATGAAGAGAGGTGTGACGTGGGCCCATGGGCCCTTAAAGACTATATGGAAGACCATGTGTAATTCATATAATCAGGTTCATCAGATGGCTGCTCCCTTAGAGTACTCCCTTTAGAGGTACATTTCAAAAACAAAAAATTTCTATAGCTTAAAGGTCATACGTTATGATTCCCAAGAAATGCATCAGTGGGGCTAGTTGCATAAACAGCCATTATGTTAAAATTGTCTTAAAAAAAAATCTTAATTTGTGTTCAGAAGATGAACAAAGGTCTTATTGGTGTCGAACAACATGAGGGTAAGTAACTAATGACAGAATTTTAATTTAAAGTACTAGTATGACAGCTAAACGTTAGTCAAGAGGCAATCAGTCTTACTTTTTAGTATCAAATTAGACCAATCTTACAGTCAGTTATGAACAGTCTTAAAGGAAAAAAATGTGATGACTAACTTTTAAGACTAGCAGTTTATGCAACCAGCCCCAGAAACATAGAAAATGTACATCTTGAATGCAGTGTAGCTTTAGATAAAAACGTTGGATGAATGCATTAATGCAATTGGAAAATAATTGCGTTCCCAATTCCTGAGTTTTACCATAGCAAATGTTCTTTACAGACATCATTCTGGAGAAAAAAAGTCTGAATAAGAGAGTTTGTTTACTCCTAGATAGAAAGTCAGCTTGTATAGGGATATGCAGTGATTGCATAGTTCTGAACACTTTTATTTATATTGTTCCACTTGTATTATCTTGCTTCATATTTCTCACCTTTTAAAGAATTGACTTATGCTGCCGGGTATAAAATTGTACAGGAAGAAAACAAATTCAGATCTTTCTTTACTTGTGGTATCTCTTTACTCCAGTATCTTGTGTACACAGAAAAGTTTGAGGAGAATTTTCTTTAACTCCTCTTATATTACAGTTGCAGCATCCAGCTTAGACAGCCTGCTGATAAATGGAGAAGAATCTTTCACGCTGCCTGTCTCACTCTGCTTTCAGCAATTTTTCTATAGCTCTTTCACCTCTGTGTGTGTGTGTGTGTGTGTGTGTGTGTGTGTGTGTGTGTGTGTGTGTGTGTGTGTGTGTGTGTGTGTGTGTGTGTGTGTAAAAACTCAATTTACCTTGTCAATCATTACATATTTTTTTTCTTTTGCTTCAAGGTTGGCCGTTCACAAACACAGTCTGTAAGATGAGTGGTCTGGTGCAGGGCATGTCTGTGTCAGCCTCTGTGTTCACACTGGTGGCCATTGCAGTGGACAGGTCAGTGGTGTCATCACTTACTTTAATCTGTTGAAACTTGTCAATAATATTTTAAAATCCAATTCAAAAGAGAGATTAAATTTTAATTATATAACTTAAATATATTTTAAATGAAATAAAGACATTAAACAATATTTTTATAAAAATGTTTGAAATAAATATATATGCATTTATACACCGATCAGGCATAACATTATGACCTTTGGCAATATATACACACACACACATACACACAAATCAGGTATAACACTATGACAGGTGAAGTGAATAACACTGATTATCTCTTCATCACGGCATCTGTTAGTGGGTGGGATATATTAGGCATTAAGCCTGCGTGTCCACTAAAGCGTTTTTAGCCAGCTGAAAACGCCTTGCTGTGAGTGCTTGAGAGCGTTTTGGCAACGCGTTTTTTTCAGTTGAGATTTTGCTTGTTATGATACAGAATATCTGTGGAAGTGTTACTAGTATCTCATTTCATAGATAGTGTTGATTCTATATAAAAATGCAGATACAATGTAAAGTACTTACTCTGACTCTTGTTTTAAATTATTTTGCTCCGTTATTATGCTGCTTGCTTTCATCTGTTGACGTTGTACAAGCAGAATGTGGCGGTTGGTCGGTGTTGTATTTGTCCCGCTCCTCCTCCACTGTGATTGGATGGCTGGGTGAAAAGTGACAGTGATGAGCGCTGTGTTTTACTCAAAGTTGAACATTCTTCAACTCTCGGCGACCAGTAAAAAAAAAAAACAGAACGCTCAGCCCTTGAGCGTGAAATACTCAGCGCCTCGTTAC